>CM029021.1:154952564-155552564 GCA_016801055.1 Panax notoginseng | reverse complement strand
GGTCATCAATACGTGGCAATGGGTACCTATTTTTGATGGTGACATGATTCAACTCCCGATAATCAATACAAAGTCGCATACTCCCATCTTTCTTCTTCACGAACAGAACAGGAGCACCCCAAGGAGAAGTACTAGGACGAATAAAACCAATGTCTAATAATTCCTGCAGTTGGGTCTTTAACTCCTGAAGTTCAATAGGAGCCATTCGATATGGGGCTTTGGAAATGGGTTTTGTACCAGGTTCAAGGTCGATACAAAATTCAATTTCACGCTCTGGGGGTAGGCCAGGAAGTTCTTCGGGAAATACGTCAGGAAATTTATTAACAACAGAAATATCATTCAAAGCTGACGTATTTTTGTTTAGATCTGTGACATGAGCTAAGAAAGCTTGACATCCGTTTTTCAATAAACGAATAGCTTTATGGCTTGAGATGACAGCGATTGATTTTAATGGTTTGGTTGCTTGAATTCGCATAATAGGTCGTTTAGGAATATGAAAGCTAACAACCTTACGAAAACAATCAATTTTTGCATGATGAGTAGTTAACCAATCAATCCCTAGAATCACGTCAAATGCAAGTATTTTTAATGAAATAAGATCGACAGGTAATGTGTGGGTACCAACTTGAACCAAACAAGACTTATAAACCGTGGATGTAATGAAGGTTTCTCCCAATGGAGTTTCAACTGCTAAGTCAAAGTCTAATTTCTCCGGAATCAAATTTAATCGATGAGCGCAAGTAGGAGAAATAAAAGAATGGGTTGAACCGGTATCAAATAAAGTATAGACTTCGTTAGAGTTTATGATAAGCTTACCCGTGATGACCTCATTCGGGTTCCTTGCGTTCTGGGAGGTCACAACAAACGCTCTCCCTTGCACAACCGGTTTTGACTTTTCTGGGACGGCCTTTGGTGCCTCCATCCTAGCTGAATTTGTCTTCGGTAAACGACAAAATCGGGCTAAATGACCTTCTCTTCCACAATTATAACATGCTTTGGACGGCATCGCGCAGTTTGGACTGATGTGCCCCTCCCCTCCGCATTTGAAACATATGATAGGTGGTCGTTCTCCTTCCTTAACGACAGGTGCTGGTGCTGACATCTTTCCATCATTGTTGAATCTCCTCTTCTTAAAATGTTCATTCTTATTGTTTTGGCCCTGATTACCACCGAAGTGGTTACCATTTCTGGCCTGTTGATTCCCTCCACGCTTGTTGTCACCGCTTCGATGACTGCTCTCACTGGTATTATCATTTTGCCGGCTGCTCTCTTTTGGTTGCGTTATCTCGTTATCGCGCTCCACCAACTGAGCCCTATTTACAACATCTGAATACAAACACAGTTTATGAGAAACAAGATGTTGACGTATCTCCGGCTTCAAACCTCTTAAAAACATCCGCGTCATTCTTTCTTCATTATCCACCAGGTGGGACGCAAACCGGGATAACTCCGCAAATTTTGCCTCGTACTGCGACACGGTCATATTATTCTGCTCCAATTTGATGAACTCCACCTCCTTCATGTGACGAATACTCTCGGGAAAGTATTTGTCGTTAAACAGATCTTGGAACTTCTCCCAAGACATCTTCAGTGCGGCAGGTTGAGTACGCTTTATCGATTCCCACCAGTAATCTGCCTCTCCTCGCAACATAAAGGCGGCAAAGGGAACCTTTTGCTCCTCGGAGCAACCCAAGACATCAAATATCTTGGTGATCTGCTTTATCCATGTTTCAGCTACAAGTGGTTTGGGTTCTCCCTTAAACTCCGGTGGTCCCAGCTCCTTAAACTGTTTAGCGGTGACCGCCTGAGAGTTTCCAGTATTTCCACCTACGTTGTGGACAGGAGCCGCTTTCACCTGTTGTTGCATGAATTGCATAAAGCCTCTGAACATTTGATCATTCATCATTTGGTCAGTGTTGTTGTTTGCATGAGGATTGACACCTTCCTGATGCACATTATCATGATTATTGATGTGTGGTGAATCAACAGTCGTCTGTGCTCCATTGCTATTCTCAACATTCTCGGATGCCATTTTCAGATACTGCCACAAAATAAAAATTAATTGATATGTCATATATTATCCTTATATTATGACCGACCAATTAAATACCATGCAAATAAACTTAGGTATGCCATACTAGCGAAGGAATTCCCCGTCTCTCCCCTCCTAGTTCTATTCTCACATCTTAGCCATGGATCATATCCCTAAGCTCTGATACCAACTGTGACGCCCCCAAAATTAGGTATACATCACCCATCTTGGGTCGTCAGATACATAGTACAGAATACAAATACAACTGATTAATACATCTGTCGTGTACAATACGACAAAACATAAACTGTGAGTTTGAATACAAATATTATCTTCTAGAGAGTATTCATACTCAAAAGGAGTCCTCATTACATTTATTAACACACCATTACATAGAATAGTGAGGACTACTAACTAATACTATCATTCGGACCATCACTCCGTACCCCGACTTGTCCCAGCTACGTTCTCATTTCCTGAAGAGAACAGTGAAAGAAAGGGTGAGCTCAACTAGCCCAGTAAGAAATATTATGACTAAGATAATGCAAAATAAATTATCATTAGCCTTCAACAATGTTAAACTGATAAAATATAATAGACATCAAGTTTAACTGCAGCGGAACAAGCAATCCATTGAAAGAGTCAAGTAGAAAATAAACTCTACTATCTTTTATGATTTAAAAGGTTTTTCAACACTGCGATCGCTGAGACTCAGCTTAATAAAATAATCCACATCATCGAATCACCCCTGCACTACGGCCAAGGATATTCGTGTATTCATTAATGGTCATGATCATGCCAACAACTGTCCATCAATGCTCTACGGGCCAATGAGGACTTTTACCACATCATTTGTAACATTACGGTCATGATTATACCGAATAATCCCTGGTCATAATCATACCAAGTCCATCTATGCACTACATGCCACAGATGACTTTCAACATTTTATAAACATGAGGATGATGACAATGATATAAGAATTCAATAAAACAAGTTCAAGAATTAATTTATCCAGGAATTAACAACGTCCAAATTGTCAACATGATACTGCATTGTGGAGTAAAATTCAAGAACGCTTAGAAGAATATTTTCTTGAAAAGATACTGGATGAAACGCAACTATCAAGGATATTCCACAAATTTCATGGAGTATAGAAGTCAAAACTTAACCAACTGAGTACAATAAAGAATGGAATAACAAAAGAAATCACCATGCATGCGATAGACCGCACAGACAGGTTATTCCAATAGAATAATAAATAATGGAACCAGGTCCGGCGTAAACGCACAGACAGGATATTCCGACAGAATAATAAATAATGGAACCAGGTCCGGTGTAAAACACACAGACAGGATATTCCAACAGAATAATAATAAAACGGAACCAGGTCCGGTGTAAAACACACAGACAGGATGTTCCAACAGAATAATAAACGGAACCAGGTCCGGTGTAAAACACACAGACAGGATGTTCCAACAGAATAATAGAAGAATGTCACCAAGTATAGGGTAGACCGCGTATACTGGTTATTCCAACAGAATAATAACAAATGGAATAACAGAAGTTCTCTTCATGAATATAAAAGAAATAATATTCCCTACCTTAAAAGAACTGGATATTGGAAAAGTGATGTAGCAGAATACTTTTAGTCTCTCTCTCTCTTATTCTCTCTATACTTTCTCTCTCTATAGCTTGAATGAATTCGTGAAAAATAATGAAGCCCTAGGCCTCTATTTATAGAAAAACTGAGGGTGACTCTTGGTCTTAACGAAGGGTCAAATGACTCTTGGTCTTAACGAAGGGTCAAATGACTCTTGGTAATATTGAAGGGACAACTACTATTGACGAAAGTAATTACTATTGACCAAGGTAAATACTATTGACGAAGGTAATTACTATTGACCAAGGTAAATACTATTGACGAAGGTAATTACTATTGACCAAGGTAAATACTATTGACGAAGGTAATTACTATTGACCAAGGTAAATACTATTGACGACGGTAATTACTATTGACGACAGTAATTACTATTGACGACGGTAATTACTATTGACGAAGAGACTCTTAGATGATGACATATGGCCCCCCATAAAATAACCAAACTTACCACAACGTCTCAATAATATAACATATTATACAGATGATACTATGACAATAATTTAAGAGATATGATGCAGCAATTACTGTAGCAATAATTGAGTATAGCTGAGTGACTTCTCACGTAAGCATCAATAATCAATACCGTGTGCTACTATACAACCACGCGTATTACTGTACTTTTACTACCGAGTAGTTCAACAGTTTTAACGGTTTTAACGGTAACACCTCAGCCGTTATTTTTATAGAAAGATAATTCTGTCGTTTTCTCAATCCGACAATAATTCCGTTGTGGGGTCCACCAATGATTGTGCCGTCGTACGAATATTCCCCGACAAAAAGAATATTCTCCGACCAAACGAATATTTTATAACAACTTGCTTACTTTGCAAAATTTATAAATATTACCCACAACTATAACATTATATCAAATTAACTCCATAATATTCAAAAATGATATTTATAGAAAATTCATCTTTATTTATAAAAGTTGGGGTCTTACAAGTGTTCAACTACATATTTGGCCATTCCTTATGACCTCATCAAAATCAAGGTTGCTAAATTCTCATGTCAATCAATAAAATTATTTTGTTTATTTTAAAATAGATTAATTAGAAAAGTAGTAAATATTTTTAATTTTAAATTGCAAGGCAGGAGATCCTTAAACCTGTATAATCTTAAGAAATTCACAAATTGAAACAATCACCACAAATCAGAGACCCTAGAATACAAATGCAAACACAATATCTGAACAAAAAGAAAGACCCACAGGTGCATAGGTTATACCTTTATCAGAGAATTGCAAGGCAGAAGGCGAACTCTTGGGATCACTACTAGGTTGCTACTTAGACTTTTTGAACTCCTTCAACAAATTCCTCCACTTGTCAGTGCACATAGTCGACGAGCGATCGAACCCTTTTTTCGTCATTTTGACTGAAATCAGGTCCCACAAGTGCTTGTTGGATTTGGAAGTGTTGAAGAGAGAGTCAATTTCCCGGCGGAGGCTGATGAGAGTTCGGGTCTCTTCTTGGACCCATGTTTCCGACCGTTTCTTCTGGACCTTGGGGTTTTCTTCGCCACCGTTGCTGTCGTCAAGAATCATTGCCAATGGCAGTGGGTCGAGAATCATCGTCGGTGGCAGTGGGTCGAGAATCATCGGCTGCTGTCGTCGTTGGAGAATTAGAGAATCGTCGTTGTATCGCTGTTGGAGAATCGCCGGTGTCAGTGGGTCGTTGGGACCTTGGTTGAGGTTTATTGAACAGGTATAAGAGGTAGAAGAGCCTTGAATCGATGGGTTGAGGTTTCTTTCCTCCGTGTTTTGTTAACCTGAGTAATGAAGGGTCAGATTTATCCAATAGTTTTGACGGTCTAGATCATTTAATAGGCTTGAGCGGGAAATTAAAATTTTTTAAATTCAGTTGTATTTTGCATAGATAGATGATTAAGCTCGACAATAATTAGCACATAAAGCAGAATCTATATATGTAGTGGACTAGTGCGCATTAATAGTGAAGTAATTCTTTTTCTTGAAAAGGAGTGTTTTTTGCATGTGGAATAAGTGTTATTCGAATATGCATGTATGTGGAATAAGTGGACTGCTTATGATTACTCCATTAGGTAAAGCAGGCTTCCACCATGTAAGGTGCATATTACTTGTTCGCTTATATTTTTTTATCTTAATTGAAGGATCGATGATCAGTATGTTTCTAGATTATATAGCTAAAAATAGGGGGAATATAAAAAAAATAAAAAATCCTACTATACATGCTTTATTTCATATCTCTAACATTTGATAGAATTGTATAATAATTAACGGTCTAAGAAATTTATAGTACTTTAATATATATATATATATATATATATATATATATATATATATATATATATATATATATATACGGTCCCGTTCAGGAGCATCCACCTTAAAGAGTAATACGCCGCATTCTGTTTTAAAAAGCCGGCTTTTTTATATCTCTCTCCTCTCCTCGCTACATTACATAATACAAAGACAAAGCTTCTCGCTAGAAAACCACGATCTGCCAAAATCGAGAACCCTTTGAAATCCGGTCCTGCAAAATCGAAGAGAGAGAAAGCGAAGCATCATGATTGCTGCAAGAGAAAAAGCCAAGCCAAGCCCTAGAAACGTGATTGTTGCAAGAGAGAAAGCCGAGTCCTATAGTTTTCAGAGAGCCTCTTGAAATCTCGGCGTGCCCTAAAATCGCGATCTCCTTCATCTCATCAGTTCAAATCGATAAGGGCTTGCGATTCTAAATTGCTTATTCCTAGTTTACAGCTTACATTGCTTATTCCTAGTTTACAACTTACAGTGAATGTGTTTTACATTAGATTGTTCTAATCAAAACCTAAAATTATGTTCATTTCCTCAATAAATCATCAGCTCAGAAACCTCACTAGGGAGAAAGATTATGTTTGTTTGCTTGGAAGATAGGGAAATATATGGATTTCATTGTAATTTTATTTTCCAAATTGAAATAGAGGGAATATATTTTTTAATCTAGTTAAACAAATTGGGATTTGGGACATGTATGACATTCAATGATAGAAAGACTTAGTGTTTCCTTCTGATTTTGGTTTTGGCTCTTTTATATCAATGCATTCAATGAGTTGTTTTGTTCTTGTACTTGTTTTGCACACCAGTTACCGCCTCTGTTTGGGCTAGCTAGCTGCTTAATGCCATCTAGTTACTATTGAACATGGCAGCACCATCTTACATGATCTTAACTGTAAGACCCCAACTTTTATAAATAAAGATGAATTTTCTATAAATATCATTTTTGAATATTATGGAGTAAATTTGATATAATGTTATAGTTGTGGGTAATATTTATAAATTTTGCAAAGTACGCAAGTTGTTATATAATATTCGATTGGTCGAGAAATATTCGTTTTAACAGGGAATATTCGTACAACGGCACAATCATTGGTGGACCCCACAACGGAATTATTGTCGGATTGAGAAAATGACAAAAATATTTTATTAAAAATAACGGCGAAAGTTTTACCATTGATACTGTTGAACTACTCGGTAGTAAAAGTACAGTAATATGTGTGGTTGCATAGTAGCACACGGTATTGATTATTAATGCTTATGTGAGAAGTCACTCAGTTTGATTCAATTATTGTCAGTTAATAATATGAATTATTTAGCGATAATGATGTTTTGTTTTATTCGTATTATTAACGTAATAAAACAGAAACATCTTTTTATATAAAACAGAATACATTATTAAAGTTATTTTATAAATAGAATATATTATATTTTATTTAAAAAAAATTTCTTTAAATATGGATCGTCAGATTAAAGTAATCAATCTGGACCGTTCATGGATTAGTTACTATGCATTCTATTTATCTATAAATAGCAGTTCATTCCTTCATTATTTCTTACGAATTCACTGAACTCGAGAGAGAGAAACTATAGAGAGAGAGAAGAAGAGTATTCTGCTACTTAATTACTTCCTTATTTAAGCTCTTCTTTAAAACGGTAAGGGGTGTTATTCTTTCTTATTCATGAAGAGAACTGTTGTTATTTCATTTCTTATTATTCTGTTGGAATAACCTGTATACTCGGTCTACCCTATACTTGGTGACATTCTTCTGTTATTCTGTTGGAACATCCTATCTGTGTGTTTTACACCGGACCTGGTTCCGTTTTTATTATTATTCTGTTGGAACATCCTGTCTGTGTGTTTTACACCGAACCTGGTTCCGTCTTGTTATTATTCTGTTAGAACATCATGTCTGTGTGTTTTACACCAGACCTGGTTCCGTCTTTATTATTATTCTGTTGGAATATCCTGTCTGTGCGTTTTACGCCGGACCTGGTTTCATTATTTATTATTCTGTTAGAATAACCTGTCTGTGCGGTCTATCGCATGCATGGTGATTTCTTTTGTTATTCCATTCTTTATTATACTCAGTTGGTTAAGTTTTGACTTCTATACTCCATGAAATTTGTGGAATATCCTTGATAATTGTGTTTCATCCAGTATCTTTTCATGAAAATATTCTTCTAAGCATTCTTGAATTTTACTTCACAAATCAGTATCATGTTGACAATTTGGACGTTGTTAATTCTTAGATAAATTAATTCTTGAACTTGTTTTTATTGAATTCTTATATTATTGTCATCATCCTCATGTTTATAAAATGTTGAAAGTCATCTGTGGCCTGTAGTGCATAGATGGACTTGGTATGATTATGACCAGGGATTATTCGGTATAATCATGACCGTAATGTTACAAATGATGTGGTAAAAGTCCTCATTGGCCCGTAGTGCGTTGATGGACAGTTGTTGGCATGATCATGACCATTAATGAATACACGAATATCCTTGGCCGTAGTGCAGGGGTGATTCGATGATGTGGATTATTTTATTAAGCTGAGTCTCAGCGATAACAGTGTTGAAAAACCTTTTAAATCATAGAAGATAGTAGATTTTATTTTCTACTTGACTCTTTTAATGGATTGCTTGTTTCGCTGCAGTTAAACTTGATGTTCGTTATATTTTATCAGTTTAACACTGTTAAAGGCTAATGATAATTTATTCTGCATTATCTTAGTCATAATATTTCTTACTGGGCTAGTTGAGCTCACCTTTTCTTTCACTGTTCTCTTCAGGAAATGAGAACGTAGCTGGGGCAAGTTGGGGAACGGAGTGACGGTCCGAATGATAGTATTAGTTAGTAGTCCTCACTATTCTATGTAGTAGTGTGATAATAATGGTAATGAGGACTCCTTTTGAGTATGGATACTCTCTATAAGATAATATTTGTATTCAAACTCATAGTTTATGTTTTGTCGTATTGTACACGACAGTTGTATTTGTATTCTGTACTATGTATCTGACGACCCAAGATGGGTGATGTATACCTAATTTTGGGGGCGTCACAGTTGGTATCAGAGCTTAGGGATATGATCCCTGGCTAAGATGTGAGAATAGAACTAGGAAGGGAGAGACGGGGAATTCCTTCGCTAGTATGACCTACTTAAGTTTATTTGCATGGTATTTAATTGGTCGGTCATAATATAAGGATAATATATGACATATCAATTAACTTTTATTTTGTGGCAGTATCTGAAAATGGCATCTGAGAATGTTGAGAATGGCAATGGAGCACAGGCGACTGTTGATTCACCACATATCAATAATCAGGATAATGTGCATCAGGAAGGTGACAATCCTCATGCAAACAACAACACTGACCAGATGATGAATGATGGAATGTTCAAAAACTTTATGCAGTTCATGCAACAACAGGCAAGAGCGACTCCTGTCCAAAATATAGGTGGAAACACTGAAAACTCTCGGACGGTCACCGCTAAACAGTTCAAGGAGTAGGGACCACCAGAGTTTAAGGGAGAGTCAAACCCACTTATAACGGAAACATGGATAAAGCATATTACCAAGATATTTGATATTTTGGGATGCTTCGAGGAGCAAAAGGTTCCCTTTGCCGCCTTTATGTTGCGAGGAGAGGCAGATTACTGGTGGGAATCGATTAAGCGTACACAACATGCCGCACTGAAGATGTCTTGGGAGAAGTTCCAAGAGATGTTCAATGACAAATACTTTTCCGAAAGTGTTCGTCACATGAAAGAGGTGGAGTTCATCAAATTGGAGCAGAATAATATGACCGTGTCGCAGTATGAGGCTAAATTTGCTGAGTTGTCCCGGTTTGCGCCCACTTGGTGGATAATGAAGAGCGAATGACGCGAATATTTTTGCGAGGTTTGAAACCTGAGATACGTCAATATCTTATTTCTCATAAACTGTGTTTATATTCAGATGTTGTGAATAGGGCTCAGTTAGTGGATAACGAGTCAACGCAACCAAAAGAGAGCAATCGGCAAAATAATAATACCAATGAGAGCAGTCATCGGAGCGGTGACAACAAGCGTGGAGGGAATCAACATGCCAAAAATGGTAACCACTTCGGTGGTAATCAGGGCCAAAACAATAAGAATGGTCATTTCAAGAAGAGGAGATTCATCAATGATGGAAAGACGTCAGCACCAACAGCCGTTGTTAAGGAAGGAGAACGACCATCTATCATATGTTTCAAATGCGGAGGGGAGGGGCACATCAGTCCAAACTGCGCGATGCCGTCTAAAGCATGTTATAATTGTGGAAGAGAATGTCATTTAGCTCGATTTTGTCGTTTACCAAAAATAAGTTCAGCCAAGATGGAGACGCCAAAGGCCGTCCCAGAAAAGTCAAAATCGGTAGTGCAAGGGAGAGCGTTTTTTGTGACCTCCCAGAAATCAAGGAACCCGAATGAGGTCATCACGGGTAAGCTTATCATAAATTCTAACGAAGTCTATACTTTATTTGATACCGGTTCTACCCATTCTTTTATTTCTCCTACTTGCGCTCATCGATTAAATTTGACTCCGGAGAAATTAGACTTTGATTTATCTGTTGAAACTCCATTGGGAGAAACCTTCATTACATCCACGGTTTATAAGTCTTGTTTGGTTCAAGTTGGTACCCACACATTACCTGTCGATCTGATTTCATTAAAAATACTTGCATTTGACGTGATTCTAGGGATTGATTGGTTAACTACTCATCATGCAAAAATTGATTATTTTCGTAAGGTTGTTAGCTTTCATATTCCTAATCGACCTATTATGCGAATTTAAGCAATCAAACCATTAAAATCAATCGCTGTCATCTCAAGCCATAAAGCTATTCGTTTATTGAAAAATGGATGCCAAGCTTTCTTAGCTCATGTCACGGATCTAAACAAAAATACGTCAGTTTTGAATGATATTTCTATTGTTAATAAATTCCCTGACGTATTCCCTGAAGAACTTTCTGGCCTACCCCCAGAGCGTGAAATTGAATTTTGTATCGACCTTGAACCCGGTACAAAACCCATTTCCAAAGCCCCACATCGAATGGCTCCTATTGAACTTCAGGAGTTAAAGATCCAACTGCAGGAATTGTTAGACATTGGCTTTATTCGTCCTAGTACTTCTCCTTGGGGTGTTCCTACGCTATTCGTGAAGAAGAAAGATGGAAGTATGCGACTTTGTATTGATTATCGGGAGTTGAATCATGTCACCATCAAAAACAGGTACCCATTGTCACGTATTGATGATCTGTTTGACCAGTTGCAAGGAGCACAATTCTTTTCAAAGATCGATCTTCATTCTGGATATCATCAGCTGAAGGTTAGAACTGAGGATATTCTAAAGACGGCTTTCAGAACTCGGTACGGGCATTATGAATTCCTAGTCATGTCCTTTGGATTGACTAATGCTCCTGCTGCCTTCATGGATATGATGAACCGGGTATTCAAGGAATATTTAGATCACTTTGTGGTCGTCTTTATTGATGACATCCTTATTTATTCCAAAAGCCGTGAAGATCATGAGCAACACTTGAGGTTGGTACTCCAAAATCTTCGTGAATACAAGCTTTATGCCAAGTTGAAGAAATGCGAGTTCTGGTTGGAGGAGGTAGCATTCCTTGGGCACGTAGTATCAAGTCGTGGAATATCGGTTGACCCGGCAAAGATTGAAGCTATTCAAAGCTGGGAGCAACCTAAATCAGTGACCGAAGTACGTAGCTTTCTTGGTTTAGCTGGTTATTATCAGAGATTCGTAGAAGGATTTTCTCGAATCGCTACTCCATTAACTCAGCTGACTCGGAAAGATACAAAGTTCGGTTGGAGCAAAGAATGTGAGAAGAGTTTTCAAGAACTCAAGAGGAGACTCATTTCAGGACCTGTTCTAACAATACCATCCGGCTCGGAGGGATTTGTCATCTACAGTGATGCTTCGAGCAAAGGGTTGGGATGCGTTCTTATGCAACATGGAAAAGTCATAGCCTATGCATTAAGACAACTCAAGGAATATGAGAGAAATTATCCTACTCATGATCTAGAGTTGGTAGTTGTTGTCTTTGCACTTAAAATTTGGAGGCATTACTTGTATGGGGAGAAGGTGGAGATCATTACGGATCATAAAAGCCTCAAATATTTCTTCACTCAAAAGGAACTCAACATGCGCAACGACGTTGGCTTGAACTGTTGAAAGATTATGATCATACCATTCAATACCATCCTGAAAAAGCGAACGTGGTAGCTGACGCATTGAGTAGAAGATCATATGCAAGTACGAGTGCGATATTGTCAACACAAAAGCCCATTTTGTGTGACTTGCAAAGGATGGAGATAGAGTTAAAGACTCCAGGGACCCATGTGATGATGACGAATATACGAGTAGAACCAACTTTAATCGATAAAGTTAAAGCTGCTCAAGCTATAGACTTGGAGCTGATGCGTATGAGGAAGAAAGTGCAAGAAGGTGCTATGCCGGAAGAAAGAATCGATGAAGAAGGAATACTTCGAGTCAACTCCAGACTTTGTGTTCCTAACAATCCTGATTTAAAGTATGAAATTATGATGGAGGCGCACAACACACCGTTTGCAATCCATCCTGGAAGTACCAAAATGTATCATGATCTTCGTCATACATTTTGGTGGAGCAATATGAAGAGAGAGATAGCGTTGTTTATCTCAAGGTGTCTAACTTGTCAACGAGTCAAAGCGGAGCATCAAGTACCAAAAGGTTCATTGCAACCACTTGAAATTCCAGAATGGAAGTGGGAGCACATTACCATAGATTTCGTTACCGGTCTTCCTAAGGTTTCTCAAGGTATAGATGCGATTTGGGTCATTGTTGATAGATTGACCAAGTCTGCTCATTTCTTACCGATACGAGAAACTTATACACTTGAACGTCTTGCTCGTATGTACATAAACGAGATTGTAAGACTGCATGGTATGCCAGTATCCATTGTTTCTGATCGAAACCCAAGATTCACTTCACGATTTTGGGTTAGTTTACAAAAAGCTATGGGCACGGATTTACGATATAGTTCGGCATATCATCCTCAGACGGATGGACAATCAGAGAGGACTATTCAAACTTTAGAAGATTTATTAAGACTCTGTGTCCTTGACTTCAAGGGAAGTTGGGACAAGTTCTTACCATTGGTGGAGTTTTCTTACAACAACAGTTATCAAGCAAGTATTGGCATAGCTCCATTCGAAGCATTGTATGGAAGAAAATGTCATTCTCCAGTATGCTGGGATGAGGTGGGTGAAGCAACGTTGTTGGGATCGGAGTTGGTACGTATGACTACAGAAAAGATTCAAATGATCCGACAACGTATAAAAACCTCACAGGATCGATAAAAGAGTTATGCTGATCTTCATCGAAAGGACGTGGAATTTGATGTAGGAGATCATGTGTTCTTACGTGTTACGAGATTTGGAAAGAGAGGAAAGCTCAATCCTCGATTCATCGGTCCATTTTTAATCCTCGATCGAGTAGGAACTGTGGCTTATAGACTCGCTTACCGCCAAGTATGTCTTGTGTTCATAACGTTTTTCACATATCCATGTTACGCAAATATGTGGAAGACCCGAACCACATTATTAAGTTAGAACCGGACGATATAGCGGAGGATTTGACGTATGAAGAAGTTCCTGTTCAAATCTTGGATAAGAAGGAACATATTCTACGCTCCAAGGTTATACCTCAAGTCAAAGTTTTATGGAGAAACCACGATGTTGAGGAAATGACTTGGGAGTTAGAATCTGAAATGAAATCAAGGTATCCTTACCTCTTCGACATACCAGGTACGTACCCTAATTTCGAGGGCAAAATTTCATAAGAATGGGAGGTTGTAAGACCCCAACTTTTATAAATAAAGATGAATTTTCTATAAATATCATTTTTGAATATTATGGAGTAAATTTGATATAATGTTATAGTTGTGGGTAATATTTATAAATTTTGCAAAGTACACAAGTTGTTATATAATATTCGATTGGTCGGGGAATATTCGTTTTAACAGGGAATATTCGTACAACAGCACAATCATTGGTGGACCCCACAATGGAATTATTGTCGGATTGAGAAAACGACAAAAATATTTTATTAAAAATAACGGCGGAAGTTTTACCATTGATACTGTTGAACTGCTCGGTAGTAAAAGTACAGTAATATGTGTGGTTGCATAGTAGCACACAGTATTGATTATTAATGCTTATGTGAGAAGTCACTCAGTTTGATTCAATTATTGTCAGTTAATAATATGAATTATTTAGCGATAATGACGTTTTGTTTTATTCGTATTATTAACGTAATAAAACAGAAACATCTTTTTATATAAAACAGAATACTTTATTAAAGTTATTTTATAAATAGAATATATTATATTTTATTTAAAAGATTTTTCTTTAAATATGGACCGTCAGATTAAAGTAATCAATCTGGGCCGTTCATGGATTAGTTACTATGCATTCTATTTTTTTATAAATAGCAGCTCATTCCTTCATTATTTCTTACGAATTCACTGAACTCTAGAGAGAGAGAAGATGAGTATTCTGCTACTTAATTACTTCCTTATTTCAGCTCTTCTTTAAAACGGTAAGGGGTGTTATTCTTTCTTATTCATGAAGAGAACTGTTGTTATTCCATTTCTTATTATTCTGTTGGAATAACCTGTATACTCGGTCTACCCTATACTTGGTGACATTCTTCTGTTATTCTGTTGGAACATCCTGTCTGTGTGTTTTACACCGGACTTGGTTCCGTTTTTATTATTATTCTGTTGGAACATCCTGTCTGTGTGTTTTACACCGGACCTGGTTCCGTCTTGTTATTATTCTGTTGGAACATCCTGTCTGTGTGTTTTACACCGGACTTGGTTCCGTCTTTATTATTATTCTGTTGGAATATCCTGTCTGTGCGTTTTACGCCGGACCTGGTTCCATTATTTATTATTTTGTTGGAATAACCTGTATGTGCAGTCTATCGCATGCATGGTGATTTCTTTTGTTATTCCATTCTTTATTATACTCAGTTGGTTAAGTTTTGACTTCTATACTCCATGAAATTTGTGGAATATCCTTGATAATTGCGTTTCATCCAGTATCTTTTCATGAAAATATTCTTCTAAGCATTCTTGAATTTTACTCCACAAATCAGTATCATGTTGACAATTTGGACGTTGTTAATTCTTGGATAAATTAATTCTTGAACTTGTTTTATTGAATTCTTATATTATTGTCATCATCCTCATGTTTATAAAATGTTGAAGGTCATCTGTGGCCTGTAGTGTATAGATGGACTTGGTATGATTATGACCAGGGATTATTCGGTATAATCATGACCGTAATGTTACAAATGATGTGGTAAAAGTCCTCATTGGCCCGTAGTGCGTTGATGGACAGTTGTTGGCATGATCATGACCATTAATGAATACACGAATATCCTTGGCCGTAGTGCAGGGGTGATTCGATGATGTGGATTATTTTATTAAGTTGAGTCTCAGCGATAACAGTGTTGAAAAACCTTTTAAATCATAGAAGATAGTAGATTTTATTTTCTACTTGACTCTTTTAATGGATTGCTTGTTCCGCCGCAGTTAAACTTGATGTTCGTTATATTTTATCAGTTTAACACTGTTGAAGGCTAATGATAATTTATTCTGCATTATCTTAGTCATAATATTTCTTACTGGGCTAGTTGAGCTCACCCTTTCTTTCACTGTTCTCTTCAGGAAATGAGAACGTAGCTGGGGCAAGTCGGGGAACGGAGTGACGGTCCGAATGATAGTATTAGTTAGTAGTCCTCACTATTCTATGTAGTAGTGTGATAATAATGGTAATGAGGACTCCTTTTGAGTATGGATACTCTTTATAAGATAATATTTGTATTCAAACTCATAGTTTATGTTTTGTCGTATTGTACACGACAGTTGTATTAGTGAGTTGTATTTGTATTCTATACTATATATCTGACGACCCAAGATGGGTGATGTATACCTAATTTTGGGGGCGTCACAGTATTCCTCAAAGTGAGATCAACCGTAAGTTACTTCGGGCTATGCCCAAAAGGTTTGTTTCTAAAATCACTACTCTTCAAGATTCTGCTACTATTTCTTCCTTGGATACTTTAACTTTTTTTGGTGAATTAGAAGAATATGAACATCAGTTAAAAAGATATGATGAGGAGGAGGAAACTCCTCGAAGAAAGGTCTTAGCTCTTACTGCAGATAATGAGGAAGCACTTGATGATAACTCCGATAAAGAAATAACAATGATGTCAAGGAAACTAAAGGGGTTACTACAAAGGAAAAACAAGAGGAGAAACACTTTTAATTCGAATAAAGTCAAAGGAAAGCAAACTGAAGAGACATGCTTCGAATGTGGACGTCCTGGCCACTTCAAGAAAGACTGTTTTCAATTAAAGAATAAAGGGAAGACAAACTTCAAAGACAACAAGAAGAACAAAGCCTTTATTACTTGGAGTGATGAAGAATCCGAAGTAGAGATCGATGATAAAGATGAGATAGCACAAGTATGCTTCGTGGGAATTGAAGGTGAATTTAATCAGGTATCTCTTAATGAACTAAACTCTTTAGAACAAGAAAATAAGAAATTAAGAGAAAAGAATTCAAGCTTAAAAGGATTAGTTAATACACTAATGGATGAAGTAGATTCACTAATAGATGAAAAGAAAGAAATTGAAAAGGAATCTACATGTAAAGAAAAAAAGGTTTTGATTGCAAAAATTGATTATTTAGACAATTATAATAAAATACTTTTCAATAAGGTAAAATTCTTAAATAATGAAGTTCAAAGATTGACTAATGAGTTAAAAATGAGAGATGTGTGTATTGATGCATTTAGTGATAAATCTCCTGTTAAAATATTTCCTAATAATGAACTTCAAAAAGAAATAGACTCACTAAAATCATCTCTTGCTAAATTTGTTCAAGGTGAAGAAAATCTAAATGTCATATTAGGTAAATAAAGACCTAGTTTTGAAAGACAAGGAATTGGTTATGATTCTATGCATAAAAAGAGTAATATCAAAATGTTAAAATCAAAGTCACGTTTTAGTTTAAATTATTGCTCACCTTTCACAACTTGTAAACATTGTGGTATTAAAAGTCATTTAGATATAAATTGTTTTAAGAAACGAAACAATGTTAAAAAGGTATGGATTAAAAAGTGTGATTTACTTGTTACTAACATAAGTGGACCCAAAAAGATATGGGTACCAAAAGGATAAATTATTGTTTCTTGACAGGTATGTTTAAAGGCAAGAGTTTCATCTCAAAAATGGATTCTTGATAGTGGATACTCTCGTCACATGACTGGTGACAAATCAAAGTTTATAGAACTAAGTGTCAAGAAGAAGAATGGAATGGTCACTTTTGGAGACAATAAAACTTGCGAAATAATCGAAAAAGGTAAAATCGGCAACAGCAAGGTAAGTATAAATAATGTTCACCTTGTTAACGGTCTAGAATTTAATTTAATTAGTATCAGTCAATTAATGGATAATGGCCATCAAGTTAATTTTGAAAAGGATAAATGCACAATATTTCATGGTACTAACAATACTACTCTAGTTGCATAAAGAGAGGGAAATATATATACTATTGATTTTGAGCAATAGGATGAAGAACTATGTCTTACTTCAGTATAAGATGAAGCTTATCTATGGCATAAAAGGATGAGACATGTTCACATGGACTTAATCAAGAAATTATCCTCAAAGAATCTTGTCAAAGGGTTGCCAAAAATCAGGTTTGAAAAGAAAGGAATATGCATTCCTTGTCAACTAGGAAAACAAGTAAGAACTTCTTTTACAGCAAAGAATATGGTATCAACCTCCTCTCCCTTGCAACTACTTCATCTTGATTTATTTAGACCAGAAAGATATTCAAGTATTAATGGTAAATTTTATGCATTTGTAGTAGTTTATGATTTTTCAAGATACACATGAGTATTATTTTTAAGAACTAAGGATAAAGCATTTAAAGAGTTTAAAAAATTAATAAGGAATTTTGAAACCAAGTATAGTTACAAACTCATTAGAATTAGAAGTGATCATGGTACTGAATTTAAAAAAGATTTTATAACCTTTTGTGATCAAAGAGGTATTAGCCATGAATTTTCAGCACCAAGGACTCCCCAACAAAACGGGGTGGTGGAAAGGAAGAATAGGACTCTACAAGAGACAGCAAGAACTCTACTACAAGAAAGTAAGCTTCTAAAATTTTTTTGGGCCGAAGCAGTAAGTACATCATGTTATGTTTTAAATAGAGTACTCATTCGTCCTATTATTTTGAAAACACCATATGAGCTTTTGAATAATAAAATTCCAAACATAAGTTATTTCAAAATATTTGGTTCTAAATGTTTTATCTTAAATACAAGTGACAATTTGGGAAAATTTGATGCTAAGTCATATGAAGGAATATGTATTGGCTATTCTCAAAATAGTAAGGCTTATCGCATTTTTAATATTAAAAAGTCATGTGTAGAAGAATCGATTCATATCACTTTCAATGAGACTAACAATGATCTTCCAAAAGAAAGTGAAGATGATGCAGGAAATTTGGAGATAGTCAACATTTTAGCAAACCGAAATGAACAAACTAGGAGACCGAATGAACAAATTCAGCAACCTGAAATGAATGACCAGCATGAACGTGAACCTAAAAATTTACAGGATGCTGAAGATGAGTCTAATGATCAAGAGGAAGTTATGCATAATATCCAAATGCCAAGAACAGCTAGATACATCAAGAATCATCCTCCAGAAAATATCATAGGAGATATCAATAAAGATATAACCACACGAAGAGGTTTACAAAATCATTGTGCATTCTTTGCATTTTTGTCACAGGTTGAGCCAAAGAATGCAAAGGATGCAGTTCTTGATGAGAACTGGCTATTGGCAATGCAAGAAGAACTTCAACAATTTGAAAGATGTCAAGTGTGGGAACTTATATCTCCTCCAAAAGATGTTTCCATCATTGGTACTAAATGGGTCTTCAAGAACAAGCTTGATGAGCACGAGACAATCATTCGTAACAAAGCAAGATTGGTAGCTCAAGGATACAATCAACAGGAGGGGATCGACTATGAAGAAACTTATACACCAGTAGCAAGGCTGGAATCAATTCGAATTTTGTTAGCTTTTGCATGTTACAAAAAGTTTAAGTTGTATCAAATGGACGTAAAGAGTGCTTTCCTCAACGGATACATTAACGAAGAGGTTTATGTGAAACAACCTCCTGGATTCAAGCATGAAAAGTATCCTAATCATGTCTACAAATTAAAGAAAGCACTTTATGGCTTGAAACAAGCTCCAAGGGCGTGGTACGAAAGGTTAAGTAAGTATCTCTTGTCAAATAGATTTATTAGAGGCAAAATATATTCTACATTATTTATTAAGCATAAAAATATAGATATCATTATTGTTCAAATATATGTAGATGATGTGACACCCCCAAAATTAGGTATACATCACCCATCTTGGGTCGTCAGATACATAGTACAGAATACAAATACAACTGATTAATACAACTGTCGTGTACAATACGACAAAACATAAACTGTGAGTTTGAATACAAATATTATCTTCTAGAGAGTATTCATACTCAAAAGGAGTCCTCATTACATTTATTAACACACCATTACATAGAATAGTGAGGACTACTAACTAATACTATCATTCGGACCATCACTCCGTTTCCCGACTTGCCCCAGCTACGTTCTCATTTCCTGAAGAGAACAGTGAAAGAAAGGGTGAGCTCAACTAGCCCAGTAAGAAATATTATGACTAAGATAATGCAGAATAAATTATCATTAGCCTTCAATAATGTTAAACTGATAAAATATAATAGACATCAAGTTTAACTGTAGCGGAACAAGCAATCCATTAAGAGAGTCAAGTAGAAAATAAACTCTACTATCTTTTATGATTTAAAAGGTTTTTCAACACTGCGATCGCTGAGACTCAGCTTAATAAAATAATCCACATCATCGAATCACCCCTGCACTACGGCCAAGGATATTCGTATACTCATTAATGGTCATGATCATGCCAACAACTGTCCATCAATGCACTACGGGCCAATGAGGACTTTTACCACATCATTTGTAACATTACGGTCATGATTATACCGAATAATCCCTGGTCATAATCATACCAAGTCCATCTATGCACTACATGCCACAGATGACTTTCAACATTTTATAAACATGAGGATGATGACAATGATATAAGAATTCAATAAAACAAGTTCAAGAATTAATTTATCCAAGAATTAACAACGTCCAAATTGTCAACATGATACTGCATTGTGGAGTAAAATTCAAGAATACTTAGAAGAATATTTTCATGAAAAGATACTGGATGAAACGCAATTATCAAGGATATTCCACAAATTTCATGGAGTATAGAAGTCAAAACTTAACCAACTGAGTATAATAAAGAATGGAGTAACAAAAGAAATCACCATGCATGCGATAGACCGCACAGACAGGTTATTCCAATAGAATAATAAATAATGGAACCAGGTCCGGCGTAAACGCACAGACAGGATATTCCGACAGAATAATAAATAATGGAACCAGGTCCGGCGTAAAACATACAGACAGGATGTTCCAACAGAATAATAATAAAAACGGAACCAGGTCCGGTGTAAAACACACAGACAGGATGTTCCAACAGAATAATAAACGGAACCAGGTCCGGTGTAAAACACACAGACAGGATGTTCCAACAGAATAATAGAAGAATGTCACCAAGTATAGGGTAGACCGCGTATACTGGTTATTCCAACAGAATAATAACAAATGGAATAACAGAAGTTCTCTTCATGAATATAAAAGAAATAATATTCCCTACCTTAAAAGAACTGGATATTGGAAAAGTGATGTAGCAGAATACTTTTATTCTCTCTCTCTTATTCTCTCTATACTTTCTCTCTCTATAGCTTGAATGAATTCGTGAAAAATAATGAAGCCCTAGGCTTCTATTTATAGAAAAACTGAGGGTGGCTCTTGGTCTTAACGAAGGGTCAAATGACTCTTGGTCTTAACGAAGGGTCAAATGACTCTTGCTAATATTGAAGAGACAACTACTATTGACGAAAGTAATTACTATTGACCAAGGTAAATACTATTGACGAAGGTAATTACTATTGACCAAGGTAAATACTATTGACCAAGGTAAATACTATTGACGAAGGTAATTACTATTGACCAAGGTAAATACTATTGACGACGGTAATTACTATTGACGACGGTAATTACTATTGACGAAGAGACTCTTAGATGATGACATATGGCCCCCCATAAAATAACCAAACTTACCACAACGTCTCAATTATTGATTTAATAATATAACATATTATACAGACGATACTATGACAATAATTTAAGAGATATGATGCAGCAATTACTATAGCAATAATTGAGTATAGCTGAGTGACTTCTCACGTAAGCATCAATAATCAATACCGTGTGCTACTATGCAACCACGCGTATTACTGTACTTTTACTACCGAGTAGTTCAACAGTTTTAACGGTTTTAATGGTAACACTTCAGCTGTTATTTTTAATAAAATATTTTTATCGTTTTCTCAATCCGACAATAATTCCGTTGTGGGGTCCACCAATGATTGTGCCGTCGTACGAATATTTCCCGACAAAAAGAATATTCTCCGACCAAACGAATATTTTATAACAACTTGCTTACTTTGCAAAATTTATAAATATTACCCACAACTATAACATTATATCAAATTAACTCCATAATATTCAAAAATGATATTTATAGAAAATTCATCTTTATTTATAAAAATTGGGGTCTTACAGATGATATAATTTTGGTGCTACTAATGATCATCTTTGTGAGTGGTTTTCCAAGTGCATGCATAAAGAATTTGATATAAGCTTAATGGGAGAGCTCAATTACTTCTTGGGACTACAAATCAAGCAAACAAAGGAAGGAATTTATATCCATCAAACCAAATACACAAAAGAACTACTCAAGAGATTTGGCTTTGAAGGATCTAACTCAAAAGGTACACCAATGAGCACATCAATAAAGATCACCACTGATGAGAAAGGTATTGATGTTGATATAACAAAATACCGAGGTATGATTGGATGCTTACTATATTTAACCGCTTCTAGACCCGATATAATGTATAGCGTTTATCTGTGTGCAAGATTTCAGGCTAAACCAAAAGAATCTCACTTAAATGCTATTAAAAAGATTTTGAAATATTTAAGTGGTACAATAAATTTAGGGTTGTTTTATACAATTTCCAATCATTTTGAACTAATTGGATATTCAGATGCTGACTATGCAGGATGTCAAATGGATAGAAAAAGTACGAGTGGTGCTTGTACTTTCTTGGGACAAAGTCTAGTATCTTGGCATAGTAAGAAACAAACCTCAGTAGCTCTTTCAACACTGAGGGTGAATACCTAGCTGCAGGAAGTTGTTGTTCACAAATTTTATGGATGAGGAAAACTCTATGTGATTTTGATATATTATGTGATTATGTGCCCATATATTACGATAATTCAAGTTCTATAGATATATCTAAAAATCCTGTGTTACATTCACGTACAAAACACATTGAAGTGAGACATCATTTTTTACGTGATAATGTGTCAAAAGGTTTAATTAAATTAATTTTTATTCCAACTGAAAATCAAATTGCAGATATTTTTACTAAACCTTTGAGTGAAGATATATTTTGCATGTTACGTAGAGAACTCGGGATGTGCATGACATGATTTTTAAAGTCTGTATTAATTTGCAATAACTGATAATTTAGAATACCTACTTAACTCCTTAATTCATGCACACATTAATCAAGGAGTCTATCATAATTGTTTTTGAAAACTGAAAAGACAGAATTGTGAGGGTTTCTTAAGAGACGTAAAGCATACGTGCATTTCATCATTATCTTTGAAAATCGAAAAGACCGGACGGCTGATAGGTTTATTGGGAGACATACGAATACCACATAATGGTTTTTTTTTTAGAAATTGAAATGCCAAGTCAGATGGGGAGTCTTGGGAGACATAAAGACTAGGGAGACTTCAAGATAGATACATGCATTCCTTCTATTTATATATTCTGTATCTTTTTATTCTCTTCATTCTCTTCCTCTGATTATCTCCTACTCTCGTATTTTTTTTTCTTTATTTTTTTAACTAAGATCGTTAATCACCATGAGAACCCGTACGCACAAACGAGCACTTGTCGATTCAGACGACGAACAGACCATTGTTCCTCCCCACCCTACTGCTGGACCATCTCACCAGAAAAAGAAAATGAAGAAGGTTGTGTCGTCAGAGACAGAATACTTGGACTCTTCGGCGTCTGATGCGTCCACTTTCAGTCCATCTCTGCCTAAATCTACTGAACCCTCTCGGCGTCGCCAGCCAACTACTCAGTCTTTCAAGTCGAAAATTACTCCTCATTCGGTTTTGGTAAACCCTAATCTCTCATCTTATCTTCCTGACAACTTCTTCCGAAGTAATGCGTATGAGGTACGTTTTAAAACAGTAATTTTTCCCAAACAATTTGTCTATGAGAAGTCGGTTGATCAGATCTATTTTTAACAATCTCCTTTGAGACCACTGTTTGAGTCTTGTGGTTTTTCATCAATGTTGTTTCCTCCGTCTGTGGCATATCCTAGACTTGTCCAACAATTTTATTCAAATCTAGAGAGTCATGGGGATTTTTATACATCTTTTGTCAAAGGAAAGTCTTTATATTTTACGGTCATCGATTTCGGTAGTATTTTAAATATCCCATTTTCTGGTGTGTGTCCTTTTACAAAGAAAAGTGCTTGAAGAGTGCATAGGTGCACAAGGAGCAAGAGAGCTCAAGAGAAATTAATTGTTAATTAATTTTTGTTGAAATCTGTTTTGTAATCTGTATTTATTTATAAAGAAATAAATAAAGTAAGTCTCCAATACTAGTTGGTATTGAACGTGGACTAGGCTATTATTATAGAGGGTAATAGCTGAACCACGTAAAAAATCTTGGTGTTGATTTTATTATTTGCTTTACTTTAAAATCACATAAGTTACTTAATTATCTTAATTTGATTACTTGCATTATATTAAGATAATTCATTAACATCAAGTATTTTATTTAATAGGCTATATTAATTCAGTAAGCTGATTTCAATCATTATAGTTGCCTGAAATTAATAGTTTTTAAAAGTTGGTCATAGATTGCTCCTACACTTATTCAACCCCCCTTCTAAGTGTGCCTAGTTAAATTTCATTTCACTCCTCTTGAACAACTACAAATTGTGATGAACAACAATTTGTTGACTGATGTTTTCACTCCTAAAATTGTTGATGTATCTCCTATATCTTGTGTCATTCATCATCTTGTTAGATACAATCTGTTGCCTCGGTTAGGTGGAGGAGCAGATTTTACCTATCAAGATTTGATAGTTGTTGCCCTAATTTTTAGAGGTGTTTCTTTTAACTTGTCTCAAATGATGCTTCATCACATGACTACTTGTTTGCGAAAAATCAAGACTTGTTTGCCGTACAGTGCTACTCTTACTACTTTGTTTAGTCATTTTAAAATTTCTTTTGAAAATGAAAACTCTGTTTCGGTCACTGATTCTGTCAGCGTTACTTCTTTGAAAATGTCATGTATTATGTTGCTTGATGGTTTGTTTGTTCGTGTTCCTTCTGAGACTTCTGCTCCACCAATCTCTATTCCATCTTCACCCGTTCAGCCCCCTACTCAATCATCTCCTGAAATTGTCAATCTGTTACAAGTTATTCTGAGTAATCAAGAGAAAATACAAGTTGAATTGTCTGCCCTTCATAATCGAATGTCTTTGTTGGAAAAAGGTAAGTTGCCTTTGAGTGCACCTGAAATCAATAAACTCTATCATAATATTGAAGATGAGTTTATTGATTTGCAAGCTGGTTTTGAGGTGCAAACAACTGCCTTGGCTGAATTGATGCAACGTCGGCTTAATAGAAATTCTTGTCAGTTGAGTCAAGAAATTAAGTTTGTTAGTAATTAGGTTGGGGAGTTAGCTGAATTTATGGCTCTAAGGTTTAACGATGTGGGCTCTAAACTACATATGCAACATAAACATTCTACTGTTACAGAGTGGGTTCACTGCAACTGGTTGGCCGAGTATCAAGGAGAATTTCTCGATGTCCCTCTACCACCTGCAACTATCATTCCCAGACCTCCCCAATTTGCTGCTGACCTTAGCATTGCTGAAAAGGTTCATCGTGCCAATCACAAACCTTATTTCACGAAAAGGGCCGCTCAGCGTGCAGTTGTGGTAGATCTCGAAGAATGAACTGCTCTCCTTTTTGGTTGATGACAAAGGGGGAGAATTTTGGAATTTTTTTAAAGAATGAAAAATTTTGAATTTGTGGTTTCATGGTTTTACAGACTGATTGTTTAAATTTTAAAATTTTATGTTAACAGTTTGATATTTGATATATGTTGAACTAACATGATTGCAGGTACATTAAATTTGTGTTTACTGAAATCAAATTTGAATTTGAATTTCAGTTAGTTATTACGAGTTTCCTGAAATGAAATTGATGCATGGATTTAGGGGGAGTGACTTATGTTATGCATATATGCAGGGGGAGTTTATGAGAGTTAAACAATTTTGGGTTGTCATCATCAAAAAGGGGGAGAATGTTGACTTAGTCATATTCTAGCCTTATGTTTTGATGATGAGATGTTGAAGTACTAAATTATTTTATGGTATTTCAGGTATTTTGGTAATAAGGAGTTTTGATTGGATATTCAAGACTTTGAAGGAATTTCTCTTTTCTAGGAAAACAAATGTAAGACCAATAACATAATAATTGATTTTTCATTTAAAGGCTCTAGGACATTTTATTGCATTATATATTGTTATATGTCTTAAATGAAAAATATTTTTAATACCCTAGGAAAACGGTTTTCTAAAAAGAGATAAAATTTATATATCATTATGAACAGAAAAGGAAGTAATATTTGTTTACAGTATGATAAGTATAAAATGCATTAGTAGCTAAAAAGGAGGATATCAATTTAATATCTGTGCATGTTTGAAAAAGTGAGTAATTGATATCTCTTGAACATTTTTCTACATGTGGATGTATATGTAGTCATGGTTTCCTAGAAAGTCTAAATGATGGCAGCTACTTTATTGAGATTTGGTGTTTACGGTTTTCAAAGAGTTATGATAATGATTACAATTCTTGGAACTCTTATATGTTATTGAAAAGATAAAGGACACTCCATTTTTTTATTGCTTCACGTCACTTTTGAGTGAGTAGAAGAGTCAGAGTTATTATCTCCTAAAAAGTCTTTTGATTTATACAAACTAAGTAACTGACTAGAATTTGTTTTGTTGGATAGACAATTGATTCTTTAAACGTTGTATTGTTCAACAACTTCTTACCATTTGACTTGGATAAATTGAACTTATCTTTTATCAAACGGTAATATTTTATTGGCTATAAAAACAGTATTATCATGTATGGAAAAACACACAACTTACGAAGTAATTTTTGCACTACATATTATCGAGCAATATATTGTTAACAGTTGCAACGTGTGATCAACTAAGTTTTTAATCTTCTGATATTTATTAGCTGATACTTGGTGAGAATTAATTGCTTATTTATTTATTTTGTGCTAATTGATCATTGCATATAGTTTGAGCCTTTAATTGTTAAATTGATTATTCTTGCATTGATCATAGACCTCTATATCTGTATTGAGTTTTTATTTTAGACTTAGTGTAAGTCTAAAGGTTTTAATCCTAGGGGATTAGAGAAAAAGCTTACAAACAGGTTCAAGAAAGCAAAGGTGCTTGAAGAGTGCATAGGTGCACAAGGAGCAAGAGAGCTCAAGGGAAATTAATTGTTAATTAATTTTTGTTAGAATCTGTTTTGTAATCTTTATTTATTTATAAATAAATAAATAAAGTGAGTCTCCAATACTAGTTGGTATTGGACGTGGACTATGCTATTATTATAGAGGGTAATAGCTGAACCACGTAAAAAATCTTGGTGTTGATTTTATTATTTGTTTTACTTTAAAATCACATAAGTTACTTAATTATCTTAATTTGACTACTTGCATTATATTGAGATAATTCTTTAACATCAAGTATTTTATTTAATAGGCTATATTAATTCAGTAAGCTGATTTCAATCATTATAGTAGCCTGAAATAAATAGTTTTTAAAAGTTGGTCATAGATTGCTCCTACACTTATTCAACCCCCCTTCTAAGTGTGCCTAGTTAAATTTTAATAATATTCAATTTACCTAAAATATTTAATGATAGGTTAAGAAATTCATCACTTTATAATTTTAAAATAAAAATGTTAGAACGCAGAGAGTAACAATAATTCGAAAAATTAAAACACTTTAAAAATAATAACAAATAATTCTTAAATTTAAATAAAATTATTAAAATAAATAATATTTAAAGATGTAGAATTAGTACAAATTGTTTTTACTTATTCATCATTGTTATTTTCCAAAGATATTGAGAGATCTAGAATGGGAGGTAAAATAGATCCTTTAAAAACTTTTTTTTAAAGAGTTATTACCAACTTATAATTAAACAAGTTAAATAGATGCTTTTGCACAGCATAATGATAGTTTAGAAAAACTCCATCAAAGATTATAGAAAAATCACAGCTTTAAATTTAGCAATCAAATGTAGAACTAAGTCACATACTAAAACGTAGAGCACTTAAAATAATGCAACATGAAAGTAAATACTGAAAGTAAATGAGACGAGATATTTTAAGTGGTTCGAAATACAAAGATCTCTCAATCTACTCTTCTACTCCTTGAGTAGGTATAATCCACTAAGAATGGGGTGATCCTTAAGATATATTCACTTAAAACAGTTACAACGACTGAATCAGTAAGATTCCTTCAAGTGATAATCACAGAAAATATAATGTTTTTGAGGTGTTGCTAAGTTGCTTGAAATTCAACACAGAATGACTTAGCAGCGAAACAAAATGTTTAAGATTGTAAAGTAAAAGTCTTTTTGAAATGACAACATCTTGACTTTTTTGATTTCTTTAATTATGCAAGGTTTATTTAAATTTACTTGTATTTTATAAATCTTCAATGAAATCTTCCTATTAGAAAGTTATTATTTCTCCATTGATAATTAGATACTAGTAAATATCTGATTGTTGACTTTAGAGGAAATGTGTCAGCTTTCGGCTATGATATTTCCTTTTATAGTATTGACTGCTACAAAGACACACACATGTGTGTGTTGTTTTTCCACCAATCTAGTTGCTAGACACAGTTCTAACTACCATTCTCTTTAGCCTTAAGAGTATTAACAACCTTCCCTGGAGTCCTCATTCTACGAAGATCAACACTGTCAGTTCATGTCAGAACTGATGCACTGTACGATTTTCTAATCGTAGAGTTGAATGTCCAGTCGTAGAATATCTGATTAGGCAGACTTTTCATTTTACAGTTAACTTCGGTGCACTCTTGAAAAACTAAGCCTTCGTGTCTTCTTAGCTTGACGATCTCCAGTTTTGCTCTAATTTTTTGATAAATACTTGTACTTTATGATCTTCCAAACTATAATCAGCAGACTCTTAGATCTTCAGTACTATTATAAGTAGGCTCTACGATTATTAACAGACTCTACGATCTTCAAGACTATGATCAGTAGGCTCTACGATCTCTAACTGTTTGTTTTACAATCGGCTTTAAACTTAAAGATCTATATATCAAATTCATTCTACGAAATAGATCAACCTAATAAGTTTGATCTCTAAACTAAGTCATTTTAAACCAATTTAATTTCAAGGACTGTACAAAAAGTACTAATTATAAATATTCTTACATATATCATCATCAAATCTAAAAACATACATTGTACTAATAATCCTATTTATTAGTAAACATATCCTTTGAATATTAACATGAACAAACATAATCTCATTATTCTTTTTCTTATAGATATCTTATTATTTGTTATAGAGAAATGATACTTCCACAATATTTTTTGATATTTTCGCATATGGGACCCACTTTTCAATCAAATTAATATTAATATTTGGTTAAAAAATGGGCCCACCTTTTAATCAAATCAATATCAATTTCAATATAAAATTAATATTTTCACATTTGAGATCCATTTTTTAACCAAACTATTGTGAAAAGGTGGGACCCGCATGCAAATATAAAAAAATACTGTAAAAGTATCAGTTCCCTTATTTCTATTTAGACTTGACAATTTAGGCCCAGGTCCGCCCGTAGAAACATGGATCACGGGCCGCAATATTTTAGCCCATGAAAGTGCGGGCCATTTTGGCCCAACCTGGCCCGTGGCCCGCGACTTACTTTTTTTTAAAAATAAAATGTTGCTACTTTTGGGTTGTGAGGCTTGAACACAAGACTTGTAAGCAAATAAATAAGAATTCAAACCAACTAAACTATAACAACTATTTATTTTTAATGCAATCTTCAATATATTCTAACTATAATTGAAAACATGATTCTTAATGCTAAAGGAGGATCATTAAATTACGGTCTTTCAGCTTTTAACATTCCAACAAATTTGTCCAATAATATAGAAGTAAAATATAGTTTGAAGTAAAGATGTAAAGATTTCAAAATAAAATGTAAAGATGTATGTTATGGTAATACACAATTACTTGAAATCAAACTCATTTTGAACCATAATTGACTTTGATATCACACTAAATTAATTTTAATTTTGGCATAGAGTTGTTAATTCTGATAAGAAAATACTTCCACTCTCCCAAAATGACTCCTATAAAATATAATTTTAAATATTTTACTTCAAACTATATGTTATTAGAAACATATATTTTACTTCAAATTTGTGCAATAATATAGAAGTAAACATTCCAACAAATTTGTTCAAATTTGTGCAATTACGGTCTAAATTTTTTTTGAATAAAATTTCTCATTCCTATTTACACTCTAACAGCATCAAACCCAAGCACAGTGAATGTCAGAAAATCACATGACTCATAAATAAAAATGACGTAGTTGTATTTATAATATTTAGGAGCATTATCAATTTTCAAAAAATTTTAATTGATTTGTTAAGAACATGAGTTATTAAGATATGTAGTTAATGTAGGTAATTAATTAATAATACTAATTTATAATATTATTAAAATTTTAATTAATTGAGATATGTAGTTAATGTAGGTAATTAATTAATCGTGTCTGTTTGTATTATTGTTTATTATTAATTATTTTATTATTTTTAATATTTATTATTATTACTATTTCTGGTGTAGCAAGATTTTACAAAAAAAATATAAATAAATAAAGGAAGAAGCCTGCGAGCCAGCCTGGCCCAACCCGGGCCACAGGCCTCACAATTTCTGCCCACCAAAACCCGGACCATTTTAGCCCGGCCCGCCCGTTTGCCAGGTTTATTTATATTCAATAGAAGAGGAGTAATCCTACCCTCACGTACTAAATTTTCATTTTCAATTTAATTGTAACTTTTTTGGTGGTGTATAGACAAATGGGTAGAAGTTAGGGCAAACGGTTTTTACCGGCCCGAATCAGTACCGAAATTAGCCAAATTTTGGTACCGATTGGACCGGTATACCGAACCATTTTTTACCAAAAATTAATATAATTTTTATTTTTATTTTTATTATTATAATCATTATTTATTATTTTATTATTATTAATTATTTATTAATGTAAGACCCCAACTTTTATAAATAAAGATGAATTTTCTATAAATATTATTTTTGAATATTATGGAGTGAATTTGATATAATGTTATAGTTGTGGGTAATATTTATAAATTTTACAAAGTACGCAAGTTGCTATATAATAATTCGATTGGTCGATGAATATTCGTTTTAATAGGGAATATTCGTACGACGACACAATCATTGGTGGACCCTACAACAGAATTATTGTCGAATTGAGAAAATGATAAAAATACTTTATAAAAATAACGGCAGAAGTTTTACCATTAATACTGTTGAACTACTCGGTAGTAAAAGTACAATAATATGCATGGTTGCATAGTAGCACACGGTATTGATTATTGATGCTTACGTGATAAGTCACTCAGTTTTGTTTTATTGGTATTATTAATGTAATAAAACAGAAAAGCTTTTTATATAAAACAGAATACTTTTATAAAGTTATTCGTTTTATTAGGTTAATAGTAAAATCTTTTTATATAAAACAAAATACTTTTATAAAGTTATCTGTTTTATTAGACAATAATTAGAATATATTATATTTTATTATGCATAGTGCCTGTATAGTGTTTGCATAGTAAAATCTTTTATAAAGTTATTCGTTTTATTAGATTATAAATAGAATATATTATATTTTATTTAAAAGATTTTGCTTTAAATATGGACCGTCAGATTAAAGTAAATCAATCTAGATCGTTCATGAGTTAGTTACTACGCAGTCAATTTTTCTATAAATAGAAGCTCATTTCTTCATAATTTTCTTACGAATTCACTGAAACTCTAGAGAGAGAAACTATAGAGAGAAAGAAGAAAAGTATTCTGCTACTTCACTACTCCGATATCAAGTTTCTTTTACGGTAAGGGATATTATTTGTTGTACTCGTAAAGTGTATTCTTTCTTTCTTATTCATGAAGAGAACTTCTGTTATTCCATTCTTTATTATTCTGTTAGAATAACCTGTATACGCGGGCTACCCTATACTTGGTGAAATTCTTCTGTTATTACATTATTTATTATTCTGTCGGAATATCCTGTCTGTGCTTTACGCCGGACCTGGTTCCATTATTTATTATTCTGTCAGAATATCCTGTCTGTGCTTTACGCCGGACCTGGTTCCATTAGTTATTATTCTGTCGGAATATCCTGTCTGTGCGTTTACGCCGGACCTGGTTCTATTATTTATTATTCTGTCGGAATATCCTGTCGGTGCATTTAGGCATGACCTGGTTCCACTATTTATTTTTCTGTTAGAATAACCTGTCTGTGCGGTCTATCGCATGCTTGGTGAATTCTTTTGTTATTCCATTCTTTATTATACTCAGTTGGTTAAAGTTTTAGCTTTTATACTCCATGAAATTATTGGAATATCTTTGATATTTGCGCTTCATCCAGTATCTTTTCATGAAAATATTCTTCTGAGCATTCTTGAATTTTACTCTACAAAGCAGTATCACGATGATAATTTGGACGTTGTTGGTTCCTGGATAAATTAATTCTTGAACTTGTTTTATTGAATTCTTATATCATTGTCATCATCCTCATGTTTATATTCTGTTGAAAGTCATCTGTGGTCTGTAGTGCATAGATGGACTTGGTATGATTATGACCAGGGATTATTCGGTATAATCATGACCGTAATGTTACAAATGATGCCGTAAAAGTCATCATTAGCCCGTAGTGCATTGATGGACAGTGGTTGGCATGATCATGACCATTAATGAATACACAAATATTCTTGGCCCGTAGTGCAGGGATAATTATGATCGTGATACTAAAGAATATCTTTGGTCGTAGTGCAGGGGTGATTCGATGATGTGAATTATTTATTAAGCAGAGTCTCAGCGATAAAAGTCATGAAAAACCTTTTAAATCATAAAAGATAGTAGATTTTATTCTTTACTTGACTCTTTTAATAGATTGCTTGATTCGCTGCAGTTAAACTTGATGTCTATTGTATTTTATCAGTTTAACATTGTTGAAGACTAATAATAATTTATTTTGCATTATCTTAGTCATAATATTTTTTACTGGGCTAGTTGAGCTCACCCTTTCTTTCACTGTTCTCTTCAAGAAATGAGAATATAGTTGGGACGAGTCGGGAAACGGAGTGATAGACCAGATGATAGCATTAGTAGTCATCACTATTCTATGTAATAGTGTGATAATAATTGTAATGAGGACTCCCTTTGAGTTTGTATACTCTCTAGTAGACAATATTTGTATTCAAACTCACAGTTTATGTTTTGTCGTATTGTACACGACAATTGTATTATTAAGTTGTATTTAAATTCTGTACCATGTATCTGGCGACTCAAGATGGGTGATGTATACCTAATTTTGGGGGCGTCACAATTAATAATAAAAAAAAATTAAAAACTGATATATACCGGTCCGGTTCAGTAAAACCGAACCATAAATAGGCCGTACTGAAATCGGTACCGAACCAGATCGGTTTTATTTATACCGAACCGTCCGGTTCGATTCGATCTGAAAAAACCGAACTTCATGCACAATCCTAGTAGTAGTAGTATTTTTGACAAACAAACTATGGAAAAGGAAACTGACATACATTTCTACACGTAAAAATGATTTTTTTTATATGTATGTGAGGCTCACTCATTATTTATGTGAAAAAATAATATATATTATGACTGTTTATATCGATTTTTTGATTGTCAGTTATGTGAATAAATATTAGTGATAATTTTTTTTAAGAGATGTGTAATAAATGACGTTCTTCTATAATTTCTATCAAAAATATGTATTGATAAACTTTACAATTGTAATTCGGTATAAATTTATCACAATATATAACACAATTCATTCATGTGAGAGGGATTGTGTGAAGATATTAATTTTTTTATGTGAAAATCATTTTTCCAAGTGAAAATATCAATTTCTTATAAGAAATTGTGTTAATGTGGGGTCCACATAAATGGGGCGCTGGTCCATGCACATCTCTAGAAGATACGAATTAGGGGCGGAGCCACACTTGGGCTGGGGTGGGCTGTAGCTCGGGTGATTCCGGAGAGCGGCGGTGAAGCCATTGTAGGCGGTGGTGTAATTCTTCTCTAATTGCTCGACCAAGCCCTTTCAGGTAATGATTTTGAACATGAATTTATCTTCAATCTGTAATTTTAGAACATGAATCAACTCTCTACCTTGTTTAAGTCGTAGGTTTTTTCTTTCTCTTCACATATGACTGTTAGAGAGGATAGAAGGATTAGAGTAATCGTTATCAAAGAGAATATTCAAAGTTAATCTCCAAGCAAACGTGAAGCACAAATTCTTCAAACAAGAGGTAATAACTTCTACTTATTAAGTTTATGAAAATTAGAGTAATAATGTATTGTAATTATTGAGATTCTTGTGCTTGGGTTGTAAATTAGTGTGAACAAAGTATTATGCAGGACATTGGAGTGATAAGATTGAAAATTATGGCTAGAACCATATCTAAACAACCAGTGGCGAAGCCAGGATTTTTCGCTAGTAGGGGCGAAATTTTACTAAGTTTCAAATAATTTGGAGCCAATTTTTTTATATACTTTATACTTTCGGGTCACATATATATACAATATATTACAATAAAAATATAATAAGTAATAATATATGGTATGTATACACTATATTGACTCATAATAGACTTTTTTAATTTATAAGTAAGTAATTCATTATTTATTTTTAAAAATAATATAAATTAGATTATTATTTAGTTTAAAATATTACAGAGAGATACATATATTGAGAGAATATGAGTCATATGTGAATAAATTTGATTGACAAAGTTATAAAATTTTAATTTGACCCCGTATAATAGAAAATTTATAAAATTTCAGTAGGGACAATATATATATAATACTTAAAAATTTTAAAATTTACCTTACATTATAAAATAATTTTTTTTTCAGTGGGGGCAATTGACCCCACAAGTATCTATGTGGCTTCGCCACTGTAAACAACTAAGAAATCTGGAAATTTAAGTCACACACACAAGATGTTTGAAATTTTGCCTCAATGAGAATTTATGCTTAAAATCGAAAATTTAGCAAAGCTTGATGCTAGGATATCTTTATATATGTGTTATGATGTTAATTAAGTTAATTGAGTGAATAAAATCAAGCCCAAATCAAGTTTTAAAGAATTTCTAAAAACTTGAATTTGATGAAAAAAAAGTGGCCAGCATGGCATTTTCAAGCCTATGTAATACCATCTTAAAAAACCCAACTTGGTCATGCTATATTTTTATAAAATACTATGATATACCATGTAGAACACATCAAAATTTGGAAGCAATCGGATATGTAGGTTGGGAGATATAAAATCACAAAGCAGCCAACTTGATAGCCCAGGACGGAAAAATTTCCTGGCTCCGCCCTTGATACGAATTCCATGTCAAACATGACGAGGATATCTTATATCCACATCAGCACCACGTCAGCACCGTATCTTGGGGAAGTCTAGTTTTTGTAGTATTAACTTATTGTCAAAACTTACATTAGTAGCATCTATATTAAACTTTAAAGATTTCTCAAAAATATTACTATTTAATTTAAAAGCTAAAATGAATCATTCGTTGAAGTAATATATTCTCTTATTTGAAGCTACCTGAATGTAATTAATTATAAACTTATTTAGTGTGTGAATTGTAAGAATATTATCTGCATCCGAACTAAACTATAGTCCATATAAATTTCACATAATTTATAGAATTCTTCTATGGCGACAGTTGTTTGCGACCAGGGTAGTGACCAGTCGAATTTTTTTTTTTTGCTTTTGACTATCAAATAATTAATGTGATTTATTAGAACTGAAATTTTTATAAAATACAATGATTTAGGTGTTATTTGAATATATGTAAAAAACAGGGTTGCACAGACTGTACAACCCTGTTTTTTACATGCATCTAAATGACACCTAAATCACTGCATTTTGTAAAAATTTCAGTTCTAATAATATACATTAATTATTTGGTAGTCGAAAGTAAAAAAAAAATTAAATAAAATAAATAAATTCCGGCTGATCACTATCCCGATCGAAAGATGTCGGTCGTTGTAGACTTATTGTAATTTATATGAAATTAAATATTTTTCACATAATTCAAATTAAACGATAGTATATCATAGCACCTTCACTGCATTATTGATCACTCACATTTTCTATTATTTTTGATCCATTTGTTTGTCGTTCATTTATAGATCGTGCTAGCTAGTGTTTTTCTCCATTATTTTTCTGATTTAGTCAAGGATGATAGATTGTACCTACACCATTTTTTTTTATTTAGTCGGGGATGACAATTTGGTACATATACCTTTTCACCGTTAAAAGAATAAAATGAATTTAAATTTCTCATATAAAAATATCAAACTCTCCACAACTCGAAATTAACTGTCAATAAAAAAAGTTAATTCTAATTATTATATATAGTAGACATATTTTCCAAGATATTCGATGTTAGACAACTATATACTCCAAATGTGTGCTTTCAAACGGCACATGTACGGCCTATTCGGAAATAACTTATAAGTTAAAATATGAGTTAGTTTATAAGTTATTTTAAATTATGATTTATAAGTAAAAGTGATCGATATTAATTAGAATTATAAGTCAAAAATTAAGTTAAAGTAAGTTATGAGGTGTTCAGCTCATAATGACTTATAAGTTAAAATAAATATAACGATTACTAAAAAGGATATTAACAAAAAAGATGGGCAAAATAGACATTACATTTGGTCAAACTAACTTATTTTAAAATGACTTATAAGTCATTTTTAAATATGTCAAAAATAATTATTTATTTTATTGACTTAAAACTCAACTTATAAGTCAAAAAATAAGTGATTGTAAAATACATTAATAGTGAAAACTAACATATAAATTGATTTCACCAACTTATAAATTATTCCCAAAATACCAATGGGAGGGATCGTTTTGCAATTTCCATAACTTGGTATTTCATGAAAGTAAGATTGGTAGCCTAACTAACCCAATTTTGTCCCTGTACCACTAAATTAAAAAGGATGAAAAAGGCAACTGATCTAGATCCAACCAATTAATGGTACCAAACTTTGGACTCTAATTAGCTAGAGACAATTTAATATTGGTTTCTAAATTTTAACATTATATTTGTTTGCAAAAATTATATTTAAAATATGATTATTAATTCTAAAGCTATGTTTATTTGCAAGAATTATAATCCCGAGATTATAATTCATGGGATTATAATTCATAAAATTTTAATCCCAAGACTATAATTATAATTTTGGGATTATAATTATAATCCCGGGATTATAATTATAATCTAAAGACTATTAAGTCGTTTTATAATCCCTAGATAATAGTCTCAAATCTAAATTTGAAAACAAACAAGACACTTGGGATTAATAGTCTTATCCCAAGTGTAATTATTGCAAACAAACATAGGCTATAAATATATTTTTTTTATTTTTAGGCACCTTTTTGATGTATAAATAAGTTTAAAATATGTTAATATTGATAAAGGTATAATAGTCAAAATGATATTTTTTTTATCCAATTCTTTAATTAATCTTATAAAAAAATAAACATAAAATGTGACTATTTTAAGTTATCCCATGAATAATCTCATAAAAAACAAATATGTGAGTATAACAATTTAATTCTAGGATTAATAGTCTTGAGATTATAATCCCATAGATTATAGTCGCAGGATTATAATACTTGCAAACAACAGTCTCTTCAACCAATTTAAAATACTCAAATAGGTGAGCCACATAAGAAAAATTATCTCTAATTTTAGTCATCAAATATGCAACCTCATTATATCTCTTCAGAACTGATAAGTTGACATTATCTTTTCAAAACATTTATTTTATTTTGGGAGAATCAAAATCATATAAAAAAGACTAAAAATATTTATTTTGCTTGATGAGCTTGATGTACATCTCATTTAAAAAAATGTATGTTATTAATTATTTCAAATGTTATCAATTATTATTGTTTTAAGTCAAATACTGTATTAATTGAATTCAAGAGACTGATGAGGCACAAAATATTAAAATAACAAATAATGATCTTCAAATTATCGCGTAGGTCAACAAATTTCAATTTAAAATTTTTTTTTACTACTACTGTTAAATATGTTCTAACACTAATAACAAAAATCATGAAAACAAAGGGACCCTTGAGATTATATGATTAATTATTTATGTAGTCACTATTTTTGTGATGAATATTGAATAAAATAACTAATTAATGCGTACAATATTTTATCATTTCCACTAATAATTCCAGGTTAAAACTAATAGTTTGATTGAGCACTCACGTATCTTAATTATTTTTTAGGACAGGTAGAACCAATTAGATACACCTTATTACAATCATCGGCTTTGTGGGTCCATTAGGTCTTAATCATCGTTTGAATAATAAATTGGGGGAGGTGTTGTTTACAGTGTTTTTTTTAAAAAAAAAAATAATAATCAAAATTCATCTCGGGTCAAATCTCAAGTCCGAATCGAATCAAAATAAGACATCAAACTACTGATCCAATAGTATTTTCTTGGGTCATCTTAGCCCATCACAGGCTCCCAAAAGGTCATGACTTGAAGGTACTATCGGTAGTAACTTATTTCCTTATATGCACACAAATTTTTTTCCTATCTTTCGATGTGGGACTGGAGTGTTACAAACTCCCCCACTTAAATTTCTGACGTCCCCGTCAGAATCCGATCCACACACACAGCTCAAAGATTTTTGCCTCTCTAGTCATTGTGGGATAATACCGGCTGGTTTTGTGTCCCCACCTCCGGACCTCTATCTCTCCATTGTGGGATAATACCACCAGCCTTCGTGTCCCCACCTCCGGCAACCCGATCAGAGCTTTCAAGAGTCGGCCATTGTGGGAAAATACCGGTCCCCGCCTCCGGCAAAACCCGATCCGAGCTTTCAAGAGTCGGCTTTGACACCAGCCTTCATGTCCCCACTTCCGACAACTTTGAAGAGTCGGCTTTGATACCATATGAAACAACCCGGGTCAAATCCCGAGTCCGGAACAAATCTCGGGTCAAATCCCTAGTTCGAATTGAATCAAATTCATCAAAATAAGGCATCAAACTATTGGCCCAATAGTATTTTCTTGGGTTATCTTAGCCCACCACAGGCTCCCAAAAAGTCATGACTTGAAGGTACTATCGGTAGTAACTTATTTCCTTATATGCACACAAATTTTTTCCTATCTTTCGATGTGGGACTGGGGTGTTACAGGATTAGTATTGGTGGGCTGACATGGCAAATCCCTAAATTAGTATTGGTGGGCTGACATGGCAAATCTCCATTATCTCTTTCCGTTAATTAATTATTATTTTCTTATTCAAACACAGCAGACTTATTTTTGATCTCTGTTCCTATTTCTCTCTCTTTTTTCTTTCATTTTCTATTTTTCTACTATAAACCTTGACAGTGAACTCGTGGATGGACTGACTGGCCATTGATTGTTCTGAAAATCCCAAAACTGCTTGAAATTAGGTGAGGAATCTAAGGAATTTGATGAGAAATCGAAAAGGGTCGGCTTCAAAATAGTGAACAAGTGCTTTGGCGATAAAAAGAGGTGAGTTTTCTTTGGGTATGAATTCAAGTATAAGAACAGAGTATGATTGGAATAAGAGCAGCATGCATGAAGTATACCATGGGCCAATGATATATAGAGTTAAGTTTCTCCGGATCCCAATAGATGTATATAAAATGATGAGTCCGAACACACAAGCTACTATGTCCTAAACTTGGGGGGCTTTTCTAATGGTTGTAGGGAGGGATAGGCCCCAGAAAGCTATAGTGGGAGTAGTGGACCTAGCCCTATAGGAAAGGTAGCTCCAAATAGAATTCAAATCTCCTACTCCGCTTCTTCTCATATCTCCTGTCCTGTCCGATATAATGTATTACTAATATTTGCTGTGAAATAAGAATGGGAATCAATAAGTTATCCCCGAGCCATGCACGTAGATTGTTTTCGGAAACTACCGTACCCGACTCTCCTGGTGATTCTTTACGTAAAGCCATATACCACTTTATGATAAAATTAATTCCTCGAGGGGTAAAGGAAAATACATGATATCTTGATTCAAGTGTAAGTATACACCAACATATTTACATCCACTCAGTAACTCTCCCAACAAACAAAAGAAAACACATTACACTTCAAAAGGACATCAACACCTGGGACCTGCTTAATAGTTATCCCAGGAAAAAAGGGTCCATCAGAAAAATTAAAGTTAACCCACAAAAGAATTGATTTTTTAAATTAAAAGAAGAAGCAAAACATGAGAAATCCCATTTTAATGGTAATTATCAATTAATCTGTCCCCGAGTTATCTTCCCTCATCCTTAACCTTCAAAGAGCCATCTCTCATTAGCGTCAAGCTTAGACTATTGTATCGCTCTCGTGAATATTGTCTTGATGCTTTTCTCCAATCAGTTCCGGCCTTCATCATTGCTGCAAACTCCTCATAACTTATGCGGCCATCCTGCAAGTATTCAGAAAAATTAAAATGAAAGTTGAAGCATGCACAAATATTTTGCACCAGTCATCTATCAATCAAGAGGCAATACCATCTTCATATGGTAGTGGTCCACAAGTGCTCTATACATTTAGGGGTCGAATATGGGATTGCAAAAAAGTTCCAAGTCATTCCAAGTGAATATAATTGGTTGGAAAGCACTAGCATACACAGCCACAAAGGTAATGTATGTGTAAATATTATGGGCTCAAGATGCCTAACAGGAAAAAACTCAACTGGTGAAGAAGAGCAGAACAGCACGAAGAATGAGATAAATATGCTTTTTCTTGAAGTGCAAGGTGCACAATCGTAGGTTGGAAGTTCTAACAAATGGTCAACCATGTGTCACTGCAGCGCCAATTAAATGTTGGGAACGTACAAAGATCTTAATGGGACCATGCTAAAAAGAGACTTTAAAAGGGACAATAGATGAATTTCAAATACAAGTCTATGTTCAACGAAATAATAAGAAAACAAGGGAAGAGAAAAGAGAGAAAAGAGAGGCAAAATCACCCACCTTGTCAGTATCCACATCTTGAATAATAGCATTAATGACTTCTTCGCTATTGGTGTCAACTTCATCAGCCAATGCTTCCCTTAGCTCTTCGATCTCTATGTATCCGTTTTTGTTGTGATCGAAGAATGCAAATGCTTTATGAAGGTGATCATCATTGCCCAATTTTTTCAGGTGGACAGAAATTGCTACGAACTCTCCGTAGTTCAGGTGTCCATCTTTATCAACATCACCCTGTGGAACCAGCATAGCATAGGTTATTCCCACATGAATACAAAGCAAAATAGAGATAATATACACATTAGGTACTTAAAGAAGTATCCATTACGAACATCAAGAGCTGCAACTTAGTAGTGTGGGTAGATATCATAGAACAATGTGACAAAAGGATTAGTATATACATGCATAATGTAGATATGGTCGGTCCAACTGTCATTCGAACACAACATTTAGATTTTGTTTTAATATATAAGTTCAAAGGGAACATCCAGAATTTTAAGTCTATCTGACAATTTTCGGATATATATATATATATATGTATATTAACAAAAGAAAGATAAAACATCATATAGCTATTTTGTCTTTTGAAAATTTGGCTTTCAATTGTCTGAATTTCTTTTAAACGTATGAAAAGATCAGTGGAATGAAAAAGTCAGGTTTCCCTAGTCCCCTACATTTTGACATTTGGTACTACTTAGATACAGTATACTTACAGCATCCATAAGAATTTGAAGATCTGCATCAGGGATCTGCTGGCCAAGCTTTTGCAACCCAACTCTCAGCTCATTAATGTCTATCTTTCCCTTGTTGTTAATATCCATCACTTTGAATCCTTCCTTTATGCCTGCCACTTCTTCAACTGACAAATGCTCAGCAATAACCTGAGATTGAATAGCAGTTTAATAACCAAGTACGTGTGAAGAACTGAGCATCAGAATTTTTACCACATCACAATCAAAAGTGCAAAGTTTCTTGAATTTAGAAAGCAACCAATATGTACATATTTGTTTAATATATAGTAAAAATTTGAGACATTACTTGCAAAGCTCTTTTCTTGAGCTTATTCATCATAGAAAATTGCTTTAGTCTTGCTTTCACAGTTTCACCCAAAGAAACATTTGGAGCCTTCTTGGCATTTTGTATCCAAGGATGATCTGCAATTAGTCACCAAGCAGCAATATTGATTTATGTAATCTATTTTACATTCACGAAATTTCAAAGAGCAAGCCCTAAAACATAATACATGAAAATTTGCATATTAACAAAATTGTAAAGTACCTAGCACTTCCTGAGCAGTAAGGCGCAACTTTGGGTCAGGGTTAAGCATCTTCTTCACAAGGTCTTTTGCATTATCAGAAACCTTAGGCCAAGGATCCCTTTTAAAATCTACAACTGACCGAATGATTGCTTGTGCAACTCCTTGTTCAGTTTCTGGACATCAACAGAGAAGATTTTGAGATAAGAAAGTAACCCCGGGGATGGAAGGTGAGAAAGAATGTGAGCAGTCATATAATTCCAATAAATAAAGTTGTGTTTGAAAAATCAAATCAGACCAACTGATAAAAAAACTGTTCACACTTTGAATCCTGTATCCTAATAGCTAACTCTAACACTCAAAAGTATTTATGGGAATCTTCAGAGCACTTGAGTTCAAAAACTCAACTTATTTAGTTTAGGAGAGATATAGGAAGAAAACAAAAGAACAATTTAGGAAATGTACACCTTCTCCATGTTAGACCCTTCAGTCAAAATAATCCCACATTTGTTCCACCCTCTCAAAAAAGAGCTTACTTTTTCTCATTCTCTCATAAGCTCATGTTCATTTTTATCCATTATTCCTATTTAATTTTATCAGACAAGCTTCTGCACTTACCAGCCATCTAATATTCTCCATTGGGTTGTAAAATAACTATAGAATGAAATAAGTACAAGGTTCTGATGCAGAAGCTCTGAAATACAGAGGAATTCCAGTGGTCCTAATATTGCACACAGTAATGTGCACAACACCATATGATTCGTATTTTGATAAAACCAAAAGAAAAACAAAGTAATGGTACTCATTTTTGGTGCAAGAAATGGGAGGTAGGTAAGATCTCTCTTTCAAGAACAAAACACTAACCTGCCCAAAAGGGTGGAACACCGCAGAGTAAGATGTAAAGGATTACTCCGGCACTCCAAACATCTATCTCTGGACCATAATTTCGTTTTAGAACCTCAGGAGCCATGTAGTAAGGACTTCCTACAATCTCATTAAATTTCTCACCTGTAAAGATTAAAAGATTTTCAGCTAGTGTAACTGAAGAGGTCACTGTTGATCATGTCCCTAAACTAATTATTTCAATGCTATAGCCATCTAAAGCTTACCAGGTTTGAAGAACACTGACAATCCAAAATCAATAGTTTTCAAGGCTGCTGTTTCCTTCTTGTTTGCAAACAAAAAGTTCTCAGGTTTAAGATCCCTATGCATGACCCCATGCTTGTGGCACATCTGCAATATAAAAAAGGCACTAATTTATTTAGAATTTCTTAAATCTATAATTTGAGTAAAAATATGAGAAGTACAATAACAAAATTATGGCAGACTTGAACATTACGAATAATACAAGTTGACCAAAAATATGGTAAAAGGAATAACCATCTTCACTTATAAGAATTTACAGCACAGACCAGAGAATAAGTGGCATATTCAATGGCAGATGAAGTGCCTTGTAAACAGACTACCATAACCAATAATAATCTGCAATTAAGAAAAGGATACAAAATATTCTAAAACCTAGAGGCCTCCAAAAATCCTTTGGAAAGAAGATTTTAAAAGAGAGAACATTAAAAAAACAAACACAAATGGAAAGCTAAAGATTTTAATTCACAAGACTCAAATTTTGACAGATCCAACAACTAACTGGAGATAAGTCACCTAATATAAGATAAGATAGGTCTATTAACCAAGATTTATTATCAAGAAATGTTTTCTCAAAACTCTTCAAAAGAGTAAAGGGAACCAGAGTTTCAAGGGATAAGCTATGTCGACTTGTTGAAGTCCTTGTTCACGAAATCTCTCAAATCTATTAACCAATAATTGTTATCAAGAAACAATCTCAAAACTCTGTCAAAACATTTCACAGTATTAGAGTTTCAAGGGAGGTAACTAATTCAGACTTGTTAAAACCTTTGCTCTCTAAATCTCGTGAATGCTATATTACCATGAATTTATATTTATACACTACTAAACTCACTAACAAAATGATAACTTTATTCAACAAAATTATAAATTTGGTAAGCTATAAGCGGATCAAAGCACAACTACATCATCAATATCCCAGAAAGACAAAATAAATTCACCTGAATAATTTCGACAATTGTTCGCGTCACAGCCGCGGCAGCCCTTTCAGTATAATGCCCTCTAGCAACAATCCGATCAAACAACTCCCCACCCTCACACAACTCCATCACCAAGTGAACAGCAGTATCGTCCTCATAAGTATCCTTTAAACTCACAATATTAGTATGCTTAGGCAAGTGCTTCATGATCTCAACCTCTCTCCTCACATCCTCAATATCCACCCTAGTCCTCAGCTTCTTCTTCGATATTGATTTGCAGGCAAAAACTTCCCCTGAAGCTTTATCAGTGCACACATACGTCACCCCAAATTCGCCACGGCCCAGCTCATCTCCCAGCTTGTATGTCTGCTCAATTTCATGACCCGTCGGATTCTCCAATACATAGGACTTGTATCCGCCATTTCCAGTTTTCTGGGTAGCACCATAGTCAATTGAAAATGGGTTTGGCTTATTTTTCCCCTTTTTCTTCTCAGAAAGATCTGATGGTACTGCACAACAATTTCCCATATAAAAGCTTCAAAAATCAAAAATCAATTTCTTTTATGAATCTTCCACCAATTGGGGACACAAAATCTGAACTCCTAATAAATCGAAAGAGAAATCAGTAGAACCACCTAGGAATGCAGGGAATTTCAGATCTCTCAACCTGATTTCTTCGTAAGTTTTCAGGAAAGATGAAAGAACCCTCCACAAACTATGGATTTCCCAGTAAAAAATCAGATGGGGCGATGTCAAACTTGAAGAAAATGTGAGAATTTAGAAGAGAAATTATTATACCCCACAATCGTTGGAAGGTGGGAGTGGCGATTTAAGGAAAACTAGAAAGAAAAAGGGTTTGGGGAAGGAGAAAAGGATGAGAAGGGGAATTTAGAGACAACTCATCATCTTGGAGTTGGAGGAGCTAAAGAGGTCAAACACCTTTATCCCTTTTCTTAGACACTTCCTTCCGATTCGAAATAGGCTTTTACCCTTTTTCTTCTCGTCACTTTGACTGAACTGAACTACACTATGTTGTTTTCCCAAAATACCCAAAATAAGTACAATTCGAATTCAAAAGATGGATGTAATATTTTGACATGAGTTTTAAATATTTTAATGTGTTCTTTTTTCGTATAAAAATACGTAGAGGATTATTTAAAAATATAAAAAAAATATGTAAAAATATCAGTTTTTTTTGAAAAAAAAATAGGCTTGTTTGTTTAATAATTCGGCATTAGGGGTATGAAATAATTAACTACAAAATAAAGAGTGAAACCGGGTCACAGATGATGAAGAGGATGTTATTGGTAAATCTCTTAATAGTAGTATAATCAAATTCTTATACGCACTCATACTAACTTACATGTTACTAATTTATCAGTTTCATACTTTGATTAGGCCAAATTTTTTATGTCAGATCTAAGTTAAATCTAACCGAACACCGAGCCCACGAAAGTTTTTCCAAAGCCCCTTACCTCCTAACACTACATAATTGTTTACAAAATGATTTGATTGGTTGTAATCGGTGATTATCACTAGATTCACTCATATATAGGAGAATGATTATTCACTAATTATATTTTGTCACATTATTTTATAAACTTTTTTGCCATCATACCATAGCAATAAATTTTCTTATTATGTCATTAACCAATTATCAATATTAAATTTTTTCTTAATTTTAAAAAGTCATTTTTCCAGTAATTTATGTTTTAACTTAAAATAAACATGCAAATTTAGGAAACTTTTCACTATTGCGACCCACAACTGCAGTAACGGCAGGCAGGCAGGCAGGCAGGCAGGCGGCCAATAGCAACATATATTTGGAAGGTACGCCAAGTCAACTTTTATGGGCTGCCTTTTTTGATATTTCATGCGATTTAATCATTTAGTCCAGTTTGGTTAAGCACATACCTAATTATCGAACAGACCATTCGGCCATTTCTAAGCTGAGGAATCTACTTAATCATTCTAGACTACTTAACCTTATCCTACAATTGTGTCCCACTCTCCAAAAGAGGGGAAATAAGCTTGGCACACATCTATAGTAAATATTCAATATTACGCTTACCATGACAGTTAAAAACAAATAAAATATTTTACTAATTGGTACAATAAATATTTAGTCTTGTTTATTATAATTAGTAGTACAATGGTATATGCTATGGAGTGTTCTTTTTTCAATATTTTCAACGTGTATAGGAATTTAAAGAAAGTATATACTATAAAAACATCGCATGGACGGTGGTGCTAAGCCTCATTTGCAAGTCCAGTTGAGTAGGAAAAATAAAAATAAAACTTATTGTATTTAAATGTTTTCCCCTTGTTGACTGGCTTCTTGGTACCAAGTCAAGAAAGCCATGTATACAAATTATACATACACAACAATCCTAGTGTTTGAATAAAATATATATATATATAACAAATTCTTTACTCTTTTGCACAACAATACGAAAGGGCTTCCCCCTGCCTGCCTGCCAGCCACAACAATACACAGGGAGAACGGAAAGGATTATCTAATTATTTTGATTAGATAGATAAATAGATGTATTTTCTATCGTGTGGAACGAATGATGAGAATATTAAATGTTGGGCCACGATACTTTATGTTTTTGGGTCCGGTCGAATGGGTTCCTTTTTTATACCATGATATTTTATACGTCGGACCGGACCAATTGGACCCATTCCTTGGGTTATCTTTATTATGTCTTAAATGTATTGGGCCTCTGATTTGGACTGATCCATTAGACAAATATTATCTAAATACCAACTTTGACCGGTAATGATTAAAAAGATAGTAGTTGACTGTTATCTCTGCTATGCATTAATGTTAATGAGATTTAGTCGGCCAATGGTGGAAAACAGTGATGAAAGGGAGCAGGTGAGTTGCTAGTATTCGGCTGAGAGGACCGGTAGTGGGAGGACGGTGTCAGTGAGAAGTGGATGGCACGAAAAATCGGACTGAGAGTATATGAGGCAAGGAACACACCATCTAAAGGTAACTGAATTATTTTCTCTTTCAAGCACTAGATATTTTATTCTCCATTGTTAACCTTGTGATCGCCTGTACTGATTCTCACACCGGAGCTATCCCCCGACGGTCAAGCCGTCAAGCTTTTGGTGATAGTCGTGTTTACTGTGCAGGATAGAGACGCGTCTTACGTGATTGGGACGTAAGAAAAGATCTTGGCGTTAACATTGGCGCTATAAGGAGGGCTGTGTTCTAGTGTCCTTGAAATTTTCAATCACAAACTATAACTGTTCTACGTCGGAATCCATAGTGAAGAGTAGGACGGTTACCCCGGAGGGACAGCCAATGGCTGTAAGTTCTTCTACACCACGAGTATCTATCAAGGATCGCTTGGGTCCTGCAAACAGTGCTCATGCTAGTACGGCTTCTAAGCATGCGTCTGAAGGTTCTCGTTCGAGAGCCATTGGTAATGTTAGGAGAATTCTGGTTTTCACTACCGAAAAAGCCACTTCCAAACCTGATCATGGTCGGAAACGGGTAGAAGGCACACCGCCTAGAACTCGACACCGAGATGGTCAGACCGATAAAACCTCCAAGTTAGCCAAAATGGCAGAGGAAGCAGATAAGGCTTTGGAGGTGTTTTTAAAACAGAGACAAAATATAGCTGAGCAGATGCTTCGGATGACGGAGTTGAAAGACGAAGCGTCTAGCTATGCACAGTCCGAAGAACATAGCGGACATATAGATAGAAGACAGAGGAAAGGAAAGGAACCTGCCCAATCGGGTTGTGAATCTCGAGGCCAACCTCGGGATCGAAGAAGATCGAGAAGCCCTACTCCCCAAGGATCGAAGAGGGTACTCCACCATATCGGTTCTAGAGAGCAGGGTCGAAACAGGCAAAGAGGAAGGTCCAGGGAGTACACACCTGAGAATACAAAGAAGTCACCCCACCTTGAGTATTCTCACCATAGTGATAGAGCTCGTCATCAAAGTAGATCCAGAGGTCGCACTCCGGAGAGTCCATTGAGGGTACACCACCCTTGGGACACTCGTCGTCAGAAAAGTCCCTCGAAGGCTAGGGGTTCGGAGGGTAAAGGCCGGTCTACTCAGAAGAAGAGAGATTCTCCGGACAAAGAAGTCTCATCACCGCCAGAAGGAGTAGAATTTCTAGTTAAGGAACTGAAGGAGCTTCGAAAACAGCTGGCCGAAGTCCAACAAGTTAAGGATACTTCGGGAAAGAAGGCATCTCCTTTTTCCATGGATATCCTCAAAGAGAATGCCGACCCCACCAAGAAATTGCCCCATATGGAAAGATATGATGGGTCTGGAGATCCTTATGACCATAGTCAGGCATTCGATAGACTGATGGACTACTATGACTTTAGCGATGCTGCTAAATGTCATACCTTCGTTACAACGCTCCAAAAAGACGCCAGACAGTGGATGGGGACTCTTTCTTTGAACTCAGTTTCATTTTGGGCAGATTTGTGTAGCAAGTTTCATGCTCGCTTCGGAAGCAGCAGGAGAATGGGAAAACCAACAGGTTCATTGGCTCAAGTTCGACAACTTTTTAATGAGTCTTTGAGCCAGTATATGAAGCGCTTCCGAGAAGCAGTCGGCCAGGTGACCGAACTCAATGATCTTCAGGCCGTTGGCTTATTTCAGAATGGTTTGGACCTGGTGAAATTAGAGAAATTGGTGAAGAAGTTGATATTTCACCACCCAAAAAGTCTTGTTGAATCCTTCGATAAGGCGGAGAGCTACATAGTGGTAGAGGAGGCTATGAATAGCCTGAAGCGTCCTTCTTCGGATAGGCTGAAGGAGACAGATCGGGATAGAACGGATAGCGGTCAGAAGAAGAATGAAGGGAATAATGACCGCTATGATGGAGGGTCCAAGAAGTATAACAACAATTGGAGACAAGGAGGAGGTCGTTCGTCCGCTCCGACCCAGAAGGTGAATAGGATGTACACTCAACTGAATACTGATAGGGCTATTATTTTAGACCAGATCAAAAATCAACCCATCTATGAACCACCTCGTGACAACCTTAAACCTGGACCTGGCAATTCTCGCAAGTACTGTGACTATCATCAGGCTTCGGGTCACGATACAAATGACTGTGCCAGTCTGAAGAACTTTATTGAAAGGAAGGTTCAAGGGGGTGCCTTAGTTCAGTACATTGCAGCGAGAACGACCCAACAAGCCCAGCAAAGAGACAGAGAACTTGTTCAGGCAGTTCAGCCTACATTGACAGCTCTTGAGCAGCCATCAAGGCATGTGGTCGATGTCATTACGGGAGGAACTTCTGGCAAAGTCATTGGAAAAAAGCGTCGAGGATACCTGGATTCGGTCATGTCTGTGGCGGGTACACTCCCGAGGACTGATAGACCTTATCCAGGTACGGTAATCTCCTTTACCGATGAGGATTACCCTTCAGAACCAATCGAACCCCATGAAGGAGCACTGATGATTTTGACACAGGTGGGTTCAGTTGACATGAAGAGGATGATGATAGACAATGGGTCTTCTGTCGATATCTTATATGCCCACGCTTATCAGAGGATGCATCTGGATGGGCGAAAGATAGAGGTTGGGCAGGAGGCTCCCTTATACGGCTTCAGCAACGATCCAGTTAGAGTGGCAAGGACTATTGAGCTATCGGTTATCTTCGGAACAGCTCCCCAACAGGTAGAAATAACTTGTAAATTTTATGTTGTGCATGTAGATTCTGCCTACAATGCTATTCTAGGGAGGCCCACTTTGACTGCTCTACAAGCTGTGACCTCTATTCCTCACTTCAAAATCAAATTCCCTACGGCTCATGGAGTTGGAGAGGTCGCCGGAGATTTGGACTTGGCCAGACGTTGCTATAAAAATATCGTGATTGCTTTGGGAGTAGGGGTGTCGAAGCAGAAACAGACGATGGAGATAGAGATCGAACCCTTTATCGAAAGCATTTCAAAACCATTGGTCCTGCCAGCTGGAGAGACAGAGGAGTTCGAGCTAATTCATGGGAAGAAGGACAAGACAGTAAAGATAGGTTCGGGTCTACCAGAACCTCTTCGGACGAACCTTATGGAGCTCCTACGGTGTTATGCAGATGTCTTCGCATGGGAACATCAGGATATGCCAGGTGTAAGTCGAAAGGTAGCAGAGCATCAGCTGGAAGTGGATCCATCCAAGAAGCCAGTTCGATAGAAGAGGCGAATTTTTGCACCGGAGCGCCAACGGATCATTGATGAAGAAATTACAAAGCTGCTGGCTGCGGACTTCATTTTTGAGATCGACTACCCGGAATGGATGGTGAACGTGGTCCTAGTCCAGAAACAGAATGGGAAGTGGCGAGTCTGCATCGACTACACAGATTTGAACAAAACTTGCCCAAAGGACTTCTATCCACTACCCCACATCGATCAGCTCATCGATACGACTTCGGGGTATGCTTTATTTAGTTTTATGGATGTTTTCTCTGGTTACCATCAAATTTCCATCTGCAAAGAGGATATACCGAAGACGGTGTTCATTACGTATCGTTCGATATACGCCTACAAGAAGATGACCTTTGGCTTGATCAATGCGGGAGCCACGTACTAGAGAATGATGAACTTTGTCTTCAGACACTAGCTGGGCAAGAATATGGAGTTGTACGTCGACGACATGATCGTGAAAAGCATGCTTGTACAGAAGCACTTAGATGATTTGGAAGAATATTTTCAGACTGTCCGTCATCACAACCTGAGACTGAATCCAACCAAGTGCACGCTCGGTCTTGGTGTTGGCAAATTCCTAGGTTATCTTGTAAGTCAGAGAGGTATCGAAGCTAATCCGGAAAAGATCCAGACAATTTTGAGTATGAAGAATCCTCAGTCCTTTAAAGATATTCAGCGTCTGGCAGGGAGGATTGCAGCTTTGAGAAGGTTCTTATCAAGGTCGGCAGAAAGGTGTTTCCCGTTTTTTAACATGTTGAAAGGGCCGAAGAATGCAAAAACTTTCCAGTAGACTTCGGAATGTGAAGACGCCTTCCAAAGCATAAAGACGTACCTGATAAAGGACAGAAAATTCTAGATGACCAAACCTCTCCTTAGACAGAACTTTCTAGACATTGCCAATAATGTTATCTAATAATATTATTCAAATAATATGAATTATTGATCTGATAAAGGAAAATACTGTGCAGCAATAATTATTGAAACAACAATAATATAAAATATCAACGCAGCAATTATTGAATCAATAAAATAAAATATTGAATAATAACTACTGTAACAATTATTGAGTAGTGCCTTCTTACGTAAGATTCAATAATTGGTGCAATACCGTGTGCTACTGTATTTTAACCACCGGCTATTCCAACAGTATTAGCGGTAACAACTACGCCGTTATTTATAAACAACTTATACTTGTCGTTTTCTTCATCCAATCGCTTTCCGTTATGGGGCCCACACAAGGCTGCGCCGTCGTACGAATATTCCCCGACAGCAAGAATATTCCACGACCAAACGAATATTCCCCGACAAAATGAATATTTTATAACCACTTGCTTATTTTGCAAAATTTGCACATTTCACCCATAACCAAAGTATTATATCAAATTAACCCCTTATTATTCACAATAATATTTAGAAAAAATTTGATTTTATTCATTAATAAGCTGGGGTCTTACAACCTCCCATCCTTATGAAATTTCGTCCTCGAAATTGACGTACGTACCTGATATTTCGAAAAGGTGAAGATACCTCACTTTCATTTCTGATTCCAACTCCCAGGTCATTTCTTCAATAGCATGGTTTCTCCATAAAATCTTAACTTGTGGTATAACCTTCGTGCGTAGGACATGCTCTTTCCTATCCAAGATCTTAACAGGTACCTCCTCGTACGTTAAATCTTCAGCTATCTCGTCTGGTTCTAACTCAATAATGTGGTTCGGGTCTTTAACATATTTACGAAGCATAGATATGTGAAAAATATTATGAACACAAGACATGCTTGGAGGTAATGCGAGTCTATATGCCACATTTTCTATTCGCTCAAGAATCTCAAATGGACCAACAAATCTTTGATTGAGCTTTTCTCTCTTCCCAAATCTTGTAACTCCCTTTCATGGTGCAACACGTAACAATACATGATCCCCAATATTAAATTCCACGTTCTTTCGATGAAGATCCGCATAACTCTTTTGTCGATCCTGTGCCGTTTGTATACGTTGTCGAATCGTTTGGATCTTCTCTGTAGTCATGCGTACCAACTCTGGTCCCAATAATGTTGCTTCACCCACCTCGTCCCAGCATACTGGAGAACGACATTTTCTTCCATACAACGCCTCGAATGGAGCTACACCTATGCTCGCCTGATAACTGTTGTTGTAGAAGAATTCCACTAATGGTAGGTACTTATCCCAACTCCCTTTGAGATCTAGGACACAGAGTCTTAATAGATCTTCAAGAGTTTGAATAGTCCTCTCTGATTGTCCGTCCGTTTGAGGATGGTATGCCGAACTGAATCGTAAATCCGTGCCATAGCTTTCTGCAAGCTAACCCAAAATCGTGAAGTGAATCTTGGGTCATGATCCGAAACTATGGATACTGGCATGCCATGCAATCTCACAATATCGTTCAGATATAAACTAGCAAGACGTTCAAGGGAATAAGTCTCACGTATCGGTAAGAAATGAGCAGACTTGGTAAATCTATCAACAATAACCCAAATCGCATCTATGCCTTGAGAAACCTTGAGAAGACCTGTAACGAAATCCATGGTAATGTGTTCCCACTTCCATTTCGGGATCTCAAGTGGTTGCAATGGACCCTTTGGCACTTGATGCTCCGCCTTTACACGTTGACAAGTTAAACACCTCGAGATAAACTCCGCGATCTCTCTTTTCATATTGCTCCACTAAAATGTATGTCAAAGATCGTGATACATTTTGGTACTCCCAGGATGGATTGCAAACGGTGTGTTGTGTGCCTCCATCATTATTCTATGCTTCAAGTCAAAATCGTTAGGAACACAAAGTCTGGAGTTGACTCGAAGTATTCCTTCTTCATCGATTCTTGCTTCTGGAATAGCACCTTCTTGCACTTTCTTCTTCATACGCATCAGCTCTATGTCCGTAGCTTGAGCAGCTTTAACTTTATCAATTATAGTCGGTTTTACTCGTATATTTGATATTATCATGTGGGTACTTGGAGCCTTCATCTCTATCTCCATCCTTTGCAAGTCATACAAAATGGGCCTTTGTGTTAACAACATTGCACTCGTACCCGCATATGATCTTCTACTCAATGCGTCAGCTACTACGTTTGCTTTTTCAGGACGATATTGGATGGTATGATCGTAATCTTTCAACAGCTCGAGCCAACGTCGCTGCCGCATGTTAAGTTCCTTTTGGGTGAAGAAATATTTGAGGCTTTTATGATCTGTATAGATCTCCACTTTCTCCCCATACAGGTAGTGTCTCCAGATCTTCAACGCGAAAACGACTGCTGCCAACTCCAAATCATGAGTAGGATAATTCCTCTCATATTCTTTGAGTTGTCGCGAGGCATAGGCTATGACTTTTCCATGTTGCATGAGAACACATCCTAACCCTTTGCCTGAAGCATCGCTGTAGATAACAAATCTATCCGAACCAGATGGTATTGTCAGAACAGGTACCGAAATGAGTCTCATTTTGAGCTCTTGGAAACTCTTCTCGCATTCCTCGCTCCAACCGAATTTTGTATCCTTCCGAGTCAGCTGAGTTAACGGAGTAGCGATTCTAGAAAATCCTTCCACGAATCTCCGATAATAACCAGCTAAGCCCAGAAAGCTACGTACTTCGGTTACCGACTTCGGTTGCTCCCAACTTTGTATGGCTTCAATCTTCGTCGGGTCGACAGATACTACATGTTTTGACACCACGTGCCCAAGGAATGCTACTTCCTCAAGCCAGAACTCGCATTTCTTCAGTTTGGCATTTAGCTTGTTTTCACAAAGCCTTTGCAATACCAGCTTCAAATGGCGCTCATGATCTTCATAGCTTTTGGAATAGATGAGGATGTCATCAATAAAGATAACAATGAACTGATCCAAATATTCTTTGAATACACGGTTCATCATATCCATGAAGGCAGCAGGAGCATTAGTCAATCCAAAAGACATGACTAAGAATTCATAATGCCCGTACCGAGTTCTGAAGGCAATCTTTGGAATATCCTCAGTTTTAATCTTCAGCTGATGATATCCAGAACGAAGATCGATCTTTGAAAAGAATTGTGCTCCTTACAACTGGTCAAACAGGTCATCAATGCGAGATAGCGGATACCTATTCTTGATAGTGACATGATTTAATTCTCGATAGTCGATACAAAGTCGCATACTCCCGTCTTTCTTCTTTGCGAATAACACAGGAGCACCCCAAGGAGATGTACTAGGACGAATAAAACCGATGTCCAACAACTCCTGTAGTTGGACTTTTAACTCCTGAAGTTCAATAGGAGCCATTCGATATGGGGTTTTAAAAATGGGCTTTGTACCGGGTTCAAGGTTAATAAAGAATTCAACTTCACGTTCTGGGGGTAGACCAGGAAGTTCTTCAAGAAATACGTCAGGAAATTCACTAACAACAGAAATATTATTCAAATCTGACGTGTTTTTGTTCAAGTCCATAACATGCGCTAAGAAAGCTTGACATCCGTTTTTCAATAAACGAATGGCTTTATGGCTTGATATAACAGCGATTGATTTTAATGGTTTGGTTGCTTGAATTTGCATAACAGGTTGGTTAGGAATATGAAAACTAACAACCTTACGAAAATAATCAATTTTGGCATGATGAGTAGTTAACCAATCAATTCCTAAAATCACATCAAAAGCAAGTATCTTTGAAGAGATAAGGTCAACAGGTAATGTGATTGTGCTAACTTGGATTAAGCAAGATTTATAAATTATAGATGTAATGAAAGTTTCTCCTAACGGAGTCTCCACAGATAGGTCAAAGTCTAATTTCTCCGGAGTCAAGTTTAAACGTTGAGCACAAGCAGGAAAGATAAAAGAATGGGTAGAACCGGTATCTAGAAAAGTATAAACTTCGCACGAATTCAAGATTAGCTTACCCGTGATCACCTCGTTCGGGTTTCTCACGTTTTGGCCAGTCACGACAAACGTTCTTCCAGGAACCGCTGATTTTGACTTATCCGGGATAGCTTTTGGAGTCACCATCCCCGCTGAACTTGGTTTTGCTACAGAACACTCTCGAGCTATATGACCCTCCTTTCCACAGTTATAATATACCTTGGATTGTTGTGGGCAGTTTGGGCTGATATGTCCCTCTTTTCCACATTTGTAACATACGACCAGTGGTCGTTCTCCTCCCCTAGAAACAGTTGATGTTTGTGCTGACGTCTTCACGTTATCATTGTTGTACCTTCTCTTCTTGAAATCTCCTCCTGACTCGCTCCTTTTATTATCACGACCACGATTACCACCAGAGTGGTTACCGCTTTTGTCCGAATGTTTTCCTCCCTGCTGGTTTTCATTACTTCGATGACTGCCGCCACCGGTATTGTGAGACCCCGAATTTTATGAAATAAAAGTATTCAATTTTTCTATTTTGGTAAATGGTTAAATTGATAAAAGGTTAAAGTTAAGGGTGATATGTGAATTTTTTTTAAAGTAAATAAGTTGTCATAAAATACATGGTCACTATTCACGAGTTACTATTCACGGGTTACTATTCACCCAAATTACTATTCACTCTAGTATCGTTCACTCGAGTATTTGGGACACTTTTTGTGTCGGAGTACTATTCATGAGTTACTATTCACATGTTACTATTCACCCAAATTACTATTCACTCTAGTATTGTTCACTCGAGTATTTAGGACACTTTTTGTGTCGGAGTTACTATTCATGAGTTACTATTCACGAGTTACTATTCACGAGTTACTATTCATCTAAATTACTATTCACTCTAGTATTATTCACTCGAGTATTTGAGACACTTTTTATGTCGGAGTTACTATTCACGAGTTACTATTCATGAGTTACTATTCACTGGTTACTATTCATCCAAATTACTATTCACTCTAGTATTGTTCACTCGAGTATTTGTGACACTTTTTGTGTCAAAGTACTATTCACGAGTTACTATTTACGGGGAATATTCGTACGACGGTACAATCATTGGTGGACCCCACAACAGAATTATTGTCAGATTGAGAAAACGACAAAAATATTTTATTAAAAATAACGACGGAAGTTTTACCGTTGATACTGTTGAACTACTCGGTAGTAAAAGTACAGTAATACGTGTGGTTGCATAGTAGCACACGGTATTGATGCTTATGTGAGAAGTCACTCAGTTTGATTCAATTATTGTCAATTAATAATATGAATTATTTAGCGATAATGAAGTTTTGTTTTATTCGTATTATTAACGTAATAAAACAGAAACATCTTTTTATATAAAACATAATACTTTATTAAAGTTATTCTATAAATAGAATATATTATATTCTATTGTGCATAGTATTTTGTATAGTAAAATCTTTTTATATAAAACAGAATACTTTATTAAAGTTATTCTATAAATAGAATATATTATATTTTATTTATAAGATTTTTCTTTAAATATGGACCGTCAGATTAAAGTAAATCAATCTGGACCGTTCATGGATTAGTTACTATGTATTCCATTTTCCTATAAATAGAAGCTCATTCCTTCATTATTTTATGAAGAATTCACTGAACTCTAGAGAGAGAAACTATAGAGAGAAAGAATAAGAGTATTCTGCCACTTAACTACTTTTTTATTTCAGTTCTTCTTTAAAACGGTAAAGGGTATTATTTTTTTTTCGTCTTCATGAAGAGAACTTCTGTTATTCCATTCTTTGTTATTATGTTGGAATAACCTGTTTATGCGAAGTACCGCATACATGGTGAAATCCTTCTATTATTCCATTCTTTATTACTCTGCTGGAACATCCTGTCTGTGCGTTCTACGCCGGACCTTGTTTCATTATTTATTATTCTGCTGGAACATCATGTATGTGCGTTCTACGCCGGACCTGGTTCCGTCTTTATTATTCTGTTGGAACATCCTGTCTGTGCGTTCTACGCCGGACCTGGTTCCGTCTTTATTATTCTGTTGGAATATCATGTCTGTGCGTTTTACGCCGGACCTGGTTCCGTTAATTATTATTCTGTTGGAATAACCTGCTTGTGCGGTCTATCATGCCTGGTGATTTCTTTTGTTATTCCATTCTTTATTATACACAGTTGGTTAAAGTTTTGACTTCTATACTCTATGAAATTAGTGGAATATCCTTGATATTTGCGCTTCATCCAGTATCTTTTCATGAAAATATTCTTCTGAGCATTCTTGACTTTTACTTTACAAAGAAGTATCATGTTGACAATTTGGATATTATTAGTTCCTGGATAAGTTAATTCTTGAACTTGTTTAATTGAATTCCTATAACATTGTCATCATCTTCATGTTTATATTATGTTGAAAGTCATCTTTGGCTTACGTGCATAGATGGACTTAGTATGATTATGACCAGGGATCATTCGGTATAATCATGAACTGTGATGTTATAAGTGATATGGTAAAAGTCCTCAGTGGCCCGTAATGCATTGATGGACATTTTTTGGTATGATTATGACCAGGGATTATTCGGTATAGTCAGGACCGTGGATGATTTAATGAATATCTTTGGTTCGTAGTATAAGGATGATTAGAAGACGTGGTTTATTTATTAAGCTGAGTCTCAGCGATAAAAATTGATGAAAATATTTTTAAATCATAGAAGATAGTAGGTTTTATTCTCTACTTGACTCTTCTAATGGATTGCTTATTCCGCTGTAGTTAAACTTGATGTCTATTGTATTTTATCAGTTTAACATTGTTGAAGACTATTGATAATTTATTCTTCATTATTTTAGTCATAATATTTCTTACTGGGCTAGTTGAGCTCACCCTTTCTTTCAATGTTCTCTTCAGGAAATGAGAATATAGCTGGGACGAGTCAGGGAAAGGAGTGATGGTCCAGAAGATAGCATTAGTAGTCCTCACCATTCTGTTAAATAGTGTGACAATAAATGTAATGAGAATTCCTTGAGTATGGATATTGTCTAGATGACAATATTCCTATTAGAACTCTCAGTTTATGTATTGTCGTATGTTACACGACATTTGTATAATTAAGTTTGTATTTGTATTTTGTACCATGTATCTGACGACCCAAGATGGGTGATAAATACCTAATTTTGGGGGCGTCACAGTTGGTATCAAAGCTTAGGGATATGATCCCTGGCTGAGATGTAAGATAAGAACTAGGAGAGGAGAGACGGGGAATTCCTTCGCTAGTATAACCTACCTAAGTTTATTTGGTATTTAATTGGTCGGTCAGAGTATAGGGATAATATGTGATATGTTAATTAACCCTTGTTTTATGGCAGTGTTTGAAAATGGCATCTAACAATGTTGAGATAAGCATTGGAGCAAAATAATATGACCATATCGCAGTACGAGGTTAAGTTTGCGGAGTTATCCCGGTTTGCATCCCATTTGGTCGATAATGAGGAGCGAATGACGCGAAAATTTCTAAGAGGTTTGAAACCCTATATACGTCAATACCTCATTCTCATGTTTATATTTTGTTGAAAGTCATCTGTGGCATGTAGTGCACAGATGTACTTGGTATGATTATGACCAGGGATTATTCGGTATAATCATGACCGTAATGTTACAAATGATGTGGAAAAAGTCCTCATTGGCCCGTAATGCATTGATGGACAGTTTTTGGTATGATTATGGCTATGGATTCTCCTTGGCCGTAGTGCAAAGACTAATTATTTTATGGCATGATCAGGACCGTTGATGAAAACACGATTATCTTTAGCCGTAGTGCATGCATAATTCGTGGTCGTGATACTAAAGAATATCCTTTGCCGGAGTGCAAGGGTGATTCGATGATGTGGATTAATTATTGAGCTGAGTCTCAGCAGTGAAATATTAATTCATAGATGTGGTAAAAGTCATCTGTGGCTTACGTGCATAGATGGACTTGGTATGATTATGACCCGGGATTGTTCGGTATAATCATTACCGTAATTGAAAACACGATTATCTTTGGCACGTAGTGCATGGATAATTCGTGGTCGTGATACTAAAGAATATCCTTGGCCTGTAGTGCAGGGATGATTCGATGATGTGGATTAATTATTGAGCTGAGTCTCAGCAATGAAATATTAATTCATAGATGTGGTAAAAGTCACCTGTGGCTTACGTGCATAGATGAACTTGGTATGATTATGACCAGGGATTGTTTGGTATAATCATGACCGTAATTGAAAACACGATTATCTTTGGCACGTAGTGCATGGATAATTCGTGATCGTGATACTATTAAGCTGAGTCTCAGCATTATTGATTTTACAGTTGTATATTCTTGGCCTGTAGTGCGAAGATTAACTGTTGATTATTGGTTATACAGTTGTAAATCTTTAGCCGTAGTGCAAAGATGAATTTATTAGTATGATTATGAGCAGGAATTGTGATTTGGTATAACCATGATTTTTGATGTTTCAGGTGAAGATAGGTGATGTAAATTTTCTTCTTCCCGGGTGCGAAAAGTAATTCAGAATCACAATTATGATTATGAGTTATTCATATGATTGTGGACAGAAATTGTTGATTGATGTTACAGGGATATGGTCACTGACGGAGATATTAGTCTAGAAGACGAGTAATATACTTCGCTAGGGTGTGACTTACCTAAGATGAAATTGTTTACTTAATAAGTGGATAAATTGTGGTATGTCGATTAACCTTTGTTTTGAAGGTATATTCTAGAATGATATTCGAAATACAGGAGATGAGAAATGGAAAAATCATGATAGAGCGGAATTATCCGGAAAGGTACAATCCGAAAAGAAAGTAAGGTATTCTCATCTCTTCGAATATCAGGTACGTACGTTAATTTCGAGGGCGAAATTCCATAAGGAGGGGAGATTGTGAGACCCCGAATTTTATGAAATAAAAGTATTCAATTTTTCTATTTTGGTAAATGGTTAAATTGATAAAAGGTTAAAGTTAAGGGTGATATGTGAATTTTTTTTAAAGTAAACAAGTTGTCATAAAATACATGGTCACTATTCACGAGTTACTATTCACGGGTTACTATTCACCCAAATTACTATTCACTCTAGTATCGTTCACTCGAGTATTTGGGACACTTTTTGTGTCGGAGTACTATTCATGAGTTACTATTCACATGTTACTATTCACCCAAATTACAATTCACTCTAGTATTGTTCACTCGAGTATTTAGGACACTTTTTGTGTCGGAGTTACTATTCATGAGTTACTATTCACGAGTTACTATTCACGAGTTACTATTCATCTAAATTACTATTCACTCTAGTATTATTCACTCGAGTATTTGAGACACTTTTTATGTCAGAGTTACTATTCACGAGTTACTATTCATGAGTTACTATTCACTGGTTACTATTCATCCAAATTACTATTCACTCTAGTATTGTTCACTCGAGTATTTGTGACACTTTTTGTGTCAAAGTACTATTCACGAGTTACTATTTACGGGGAATATTCGTACGACGGTACAATCATTGGTGGACCCCACAACAGAATTATTGTCAGATTGAGAAAACGACAAAAATATTTTATTAAAAATAACGACGGAAGTTTTACCGTTGATACTGTTGAACTACTCGGTAGTAAAAGTACAGTAATACGTGTGGTTGCATAGTAACACACGGTATTGATGCTTATGTGAGAAGTCACTCAGTTTGATTCAATTATTGTCAATTAATAATATGAATTATTTAGCGATAATGAAGTTTTGTTTTATTCGTATTATTAACGTAATAAAACAGAAACATCTTTTTATATAAAACATAATACTTTATTAAAGTTATTCTATAAATAGAATATATTATATTCTATTGTGCATAGTGTTTTGCATAGTAAAATCTTTTTATATAAAACAGAATACTTTATTAAAGTTATTCTATAAATAGAATATATTATATTTTATTTATAAGATTTTTCTTTAAATATGGACCGTCAGATTAAAGTAAATCAATCTGGACCGTTCATGGATTAGTTACTATGTATTCCATTTTCCTATAAATAGAAGCTCATTCCTTCATTATTTTATGACGAATTCACTGAACTCTAGAGAGAGAAACTATAGAGAGAAAGAAGAAGAGTATTCTGCCACTTAACTACTTTTTTATTTCAGTTCTTCTTTAAAACGGTAAAGGGTATTATTTTTTTTTCGTCTTCATGAAGAGAACTTCTGTTATTCCATTCTTTGTTATTATGTTAGAATAACCTGTTTATGCGAAGTACCGCATACATGGTGAAATCCTTCTATTATTCCATTCTTTATTACTCTGCTGGAACATCCTGTCTGTGCGTTTTACGCCGGACCTGGTTTCATTATTTATTATTCTGCTGGAACATCCTGTATGTGCGTTCTACGCCGGACCTGGTTCCGTCTTTATTATTCTGTTGGAACATCCTGTCTGTGCGTTCTACGCCGGACCTGGTTCCGTCTTTATTATTCTGTTGGAATATCATGTCTGTGCGTTTTACGCCGGACCTGGTTCCGTTAATTATTATTCTGTTGGAATAACCTGCTTGTGCGGTCTATCGCATGCCTGGTGATTTCTTTTGTTATTCCATTCTTTATTATACACAGTTGGTTAAAGTTTTGACTTCTATACTCCATGAAATTAGTGGAATATCCTTGATATTTGCGCTTCATCCAGTATCTTTTCATGAAAATATTCTTCTGAGCATTCTTGACTTTTACTTTACAAAGAAGTATCATGTTGACAATTTGGATATTATTAGTTCCTGGATAAGTTAATTTTTGAACTTGTTTAATTGAATTCCTATAACATTGTTGTAAGACCCCGAATTTTATGAAATAAAAGTATTCAATTTTTCTTATAATTACTATTCAGTAAATGGTTAAATTGATAAAAGTTTAAAGTTATGGGTGAAATATGAATTTTTTTCAAAATAAGCAAGTGGTTATAAAATAATCATTGCTGTCGGGGAATATTCGTTTGGTCGTGGAATATTCTTTCTGTCGGGGAATATTCGTACGACGGCGCAGCTATTTGTGGGCCCCATAACAGAATAACTGTCGGGTGAAGAAAACGACAAATTTGAGTTTTACAAATAACGGCGTAGTTGTTACCGTTAACACTGTTAGAATACCCGGTGGTTAAAATACAGTAATACGCGTTATTGCACAGTAGCACACGGTATTGCATAGTATTTTTAAAATTATTGATTCTTACGTAAGAAGGCACTACTCAATAATTGTTACAGTAATTACTGTTCAATATTTTATTTTATTGATTCAATAATTGCTACGTTGAAATTTTGTATTATTGTTGTTCAATAATTGTTGCTGCACAGTATTTCCCACTATCAGATCAATAATTCATATTATTTGAATAATATTATTAGATATCATTATTGGCAATGTCTAGAAAGTTCTGTCTAAGGAGAGGTTTGGTCATCTAATTGCGCGCTAGTAAGGAGAAATCCTTATTGGAAAGCCCCCTCTTTCCTGGGAACGGCCTGGTTGTCATAAATGTGATTCTGTAATATTATTTGTGAATAATTAATTATTGATTCATATGATAAGAAAATATTTATTTTATGTGGATATAAATGAGGGATATATTTTTGTGGTTAAAAAATGAAGGAGTTAATGTTGAGATTTTTATCCGTATTTTTGTCGGAATGGAGGTATTAAAAATCAGGGTTTTTGAGATATTTTGCGGGGGTTATAATTTTTAATCCGACCGTTGGATCGTGGTAATTTTTGGATATGTTATACATATATAAGTTGAGTATATGCCCACAAATTTTGAACCGTTAAAAATGAACGTATGATTTATTATGAATTTTACGAGATGACTGGTTCAGAAATTGTTGAATTTTCAGAGTTTATCATTTTGGTGGAAAATTCTAGAATTAGTGGGCCCCACTTGTGGTTGGTGAAGAAATGTGCTGAATTATATTTCAAATGTGGTGGGTGGGAATAGTAGCAGGTAAAGCTATCAGGTTGCAGGTCAAACCTACCAAAATTTTCCTATAAATAGAGGGCTAAGTTAGAATTGAAAATCACACCAGAAACATAAGCTTTCTCTCTTTCTCTCTCTATATTATGAAGCATATTTTATGAGTATTTAGATACTTTGAGAGTTTCTATTCATCAGTGCAAGTTTCCTTCAGCCTTATACCGATCAGAAGTACTGCTCTTTTGAGGTAAGGGATAGTAAGGGATAGTAAAGAATTTTAAGGGTTGTTATATTTTTCAGTTTCGTAATTTTTCTGACCTTCAAAAATTCTTGAAAAAATTAAAATGATATTTTGATGAGTTTTCTTGATTGTGTCCAAAAATGGTGATTTTTGGATGTATAGATTGAGAGTTATGAATTTTATGAGAAAAGACTATTTTAAAAGTAACCGCTTATAATTCCTTGTGGTTAACTCTAAAATTGATGAAATTTTTATTGGGAGTACATGTATATGATGGGAGTATACTCTGTGAATTTCAGAATTTTTAGATAAAAGTACAATTTTTGATAAATGTCTAAATATTCGGCTGTTTTGGCCATATGAAAAATAGTAAATTATGAGACGCCCCCAAAATTAGGTATACATCACCCATCTTGGGTCATCAGATACATAGTACAGAATACAAATACAACTTAATAATACAACTGTCGTGTACAATACGACAAAACATAAACTGTGAGTTTGAATACAAATATTATCTTCTAGAGAGTATTCATACTCAAAAGGAGTCCTCAGTACATTTATTAACACACCATTACATAGAATAGTGAGGACTACTAACTAATACTATCATTCGGACCATCACTCCGTACCCCGACTTGTCCCAGCTACGTTCTCATTTCCTGAAGAGAACAGTGAAAGAAAGGGTGAGCTCAACTAGCCCAGTAAGAAATATTATGACTAAGATAATGCAGAATAAATTATCATTAGCCTTCAACAATGTTAAACTGATAAAATATAATAGACATCAAGTTTAACTGTAGCGGAACAAGCAATCCATTAAAAGAGTCAAGTAGAAAATAAACTCTACTATCTTTTATGATTTAAAAAGTTTTTCAACACTGTGATCGCTGGGACTCAGCTTAATAAAATAATCCACATCATCGAATCACCCCTGCACTACGGCCAAGGATATTCGTATATTCATTAATGGTCATGATCATGCCAACAACTGTCCATCAATGCACTACGGGCCAATGAGGACTTTTACCACATCATTTGTAACATTACGGTCATGATTATACCGAATAATCCCTGGTCATAATCATACCAAGTCCATCTATGCACTACAAGCCACAGATGACTTTCAATATTTTATAAACATGAGGATGATGACAATGATATAAGAATTCAATAAAACAAGTTCAAGAATTAATTTATCCAGGAATTAACAACGTCCAAATTGACAACATGATACTGCATTGTGGAGTAAAATTCAAGAATGCTTAGAAGAATATTTTCTTGAAAAGATACTGGATGAAACGCAACTATCAAGGATATTCCACAAATTTCATGGAGTATAGAAGTCAAAACTTAACCAACTGAGTATAATAAAGAATGGAATAACAAAAGAAATCACCATGCATGCGATAGACCGCACAGACAGGTTATTTCAACAGAATAATAAATAATGGAACCAGGCCGGCGTAAACGCACAGACAGGATATTCCGACAGGATAATAAATAATGGAACCAGGTCCGGTGTAAAACACACAGACAGGATGTTCCAACAGAATAATAACAAGACGGAACCAGGTCCGGTGTAAAACACACAGACAGGATGTTCCAACAGAATAATAATAAAAACGGAACCAGGTCCGGTGTAAAACACACAGACAGGATGTTCCAACAGAATAATAATAAAAACGGAACCAGGTCCGGTGTAAAACACACAGACAGGATGTTCCAACAGAATAATAGAAGAATGTCACCAAGTATAGGGTAGACCGCGTATACTGGTTATTCCAACAGAATAATAACGAATGGAATAACAGAAGTTCTCTTCATGAATATAAAAGAAATAATATTCCCTACCTTAAAAGAACTGGATATTGGAAAAGTGATGTAGCAGAATACTTTTATTCTCTCTCTCTTATTCTCTCTATACTTTCTCTCTCTATAGCTTGAATGAATTCGTGAAAAATAATGAAGCCCTAGGCCTCTATTTATAGAAAAACTGAGGGTGGCTCTTGGTCTTAACGAAGGGTCAAATGACTCTTGGTCTTAACGAAGGGTCAAATGACTCTTGATAATATTGAAGGGACAACTACTATTGACGAAAGTAATTACTATTGACCAAGGCAAATACTATTGACCAAGGTAAATACTATTGACCAAGGTAAATACTATTGACGAAGGTAATTACTATTGACCAAGGTAAATACTATTGACGAAGGTAATTACTATTGACTAAGGTAAATACTATTGACGACGGTAATTACTATTGACGACGGTAATTACTATTGACGATGGTAATTACTATTGACGAAGAGACTCTTAGATGATGACATATGGCCCCCCATAAAATAACCAAACTTACCACAACGTCTCAATAATATAACATATTATACAGATGATACTATGACAATAATTTAAGAGATATGATGCAGCAATTACTGTAGCAATAATTGAGTATAGCTGAGTGACTTCTCACGTAAGCATCAATAATCAATACCGTGTGCTACTATGCAACCACGCGTATTACTGTACTTTTACTACCGAGTAGTTCAACAGTTTTAACGGTTTTAACGGTAACACTTCAGCCGTTATTTTTAATAAAATATTTTTGTCGTTTTCTCAATCCGACAATAATTCTGTTGTGGAGTCCACCAATGATTGTGCCGTCGTACGAATATTCCTCGACAAAAAGAATATTCTCCGACCAAACGAATATTTTATAACAACTTGCTTACTTTGCAAAATTTATAAATATTACCCACAACTATAACATTATATCAAATTAACTCCATAATATTCAAAATTGATATTTATAGAAAATTCATCTTTATTTATAAAAATTGGGGTCTTACAACCTCCCCTTCTTATGAAATTTCGCCCTCGAAATTAGGGTACGTACCTGGTATGTCGAAGAGGTAAGGATACCTTGATTTCATTTCTGATTCTAACTCCCAAGTCATTTCCTCAACATCGTGGTTTCTCCACAAAACTTTGACTTGAGGTATAACCTTGGAGCGTAGAATATGTTCCTTCTTATCCAAGATTTGAACAGGAACTTCTTCATACGTCAAATCCTCCGCTATTTCGTCCGGTTCTAACTCAATAATGTGGTTTGGGTCTTCCACATATTTGCGTAACATGGATATGTGAAAAACGTTATGAACACGAGACATACTTGGCGGTAAAGCGAGTCTATAAGCCACAGTTCCTACTCGATCGAGGATTAAAAATGGACCGATGAATCGAGGATTTAGCTTTCCTCTCTTTCCAAATCGCGTAACTCCTTTCCATGGAGCAACACGTAAGAACACATGATCTCCTACATCAAATTCACGTCCTTTCGATGAAGATCAGCATAACTCTTTTGTCGATCTTGTGAGGTTTTTATACGTTGTCGGATCGTTTGAATCTTTTCTGTAGTCATACGTACCAACTCCGGTCCCAACAACGTTGCTTCGCCCACCTCATCCCAGCATACTGGAGAACGACATTTTCTTCCATACAATGCTTCGAATGGAGCCATGCCAATACTTGCTTGATAACTGTTGTTGTAGGAAAACTCCACCAATGGTAAGAACTTGTCCCAACTTCCCTTGAAGTCAAAGACACAGAGTCTTAATAGATCTTCAAGAGTTTGAATAGTCCTCTCTGATTGTCCGTCCGTCTGAGGATGATATGCTGAACTAAATCGTAACTCCGTGCCCATAGCTTTTTGTAAACTAACCCAAAATCGTGAAGTGAATCTTGGGTCTCGATCAAAAATTATGGATACTGGCATACCATGCAGTCTTACAATCTCGTTTATGTACATACGAGCAAGACGTTCAAGTGTATAAGTTTCTCGTATCGGTAAGAAATGAGCAGACTTGGTCAATCTATCAACAATGACCCAAATCGCATCAATACCTTGAGAAACCCTAGGAAGACCGGTAACGAAATCCATGGTAATGTGCTCCCACTTCCATTCTGGAATTTCAAGTGGTTGCAATGGACCTTTTGGTACTTGATGCTCCGCTTTGACTCGTTGACAAGTTAGACACCTTGAGATAAACAACGCTATCTCTCTCTTCATATTGCTCCACCAAAATGTATGACGAAGATCATGATACATTTTGGTACTTCCAGGATGGATTGCAAACGGTGTGTTGTGCGCCTCCATCATGATTTCATACTTTAAATCAGGGTTGTTAGGAACACAAAGTCTGGAGTTGACTCGAAGTATTCCTTCCTCATCGATTCTTGCTTCCGGCATAACACCTTCTTGCACTTTCTTCCTCATACGCATCAGCTCCAGGTCTGTAGCTTGAGCAGCTTTAACTTTATCGATTAAAGTCGGTTCTACTCGTATATTTTCCATCATCACATGGGTCCCTGGAGTCTTCAACTCTATCTCCATCCTTTGCAAGTCACACAAAATGGGCCTTTGCGTTGTTAATATTGCACTTGTACCCGCATATGATCTTCTACTCAATGCGTCAGCTACCACGTTCGCTTTTCCAGGATGGTATTGAATGGTATGATCATAATCTTTCAACAGTTCAAGCCAACGTCGTTGTCGCATGTTGAGTTCCTTTTGAGTGAAGAAATATTTGAGACTTTTATGATCCGTAAAGATCTCCACCTTCTCCCCATACAAGTAATGCCTCCAAATTTTAAGTGCAAAGACAACAGCTGCCAACTCTAGATCATGAGTAGGATAATTCCTCTCATATTCCTTGAGTTGTCTTGATGCATAGGCTATGACTTTTCCATGTTGCATGAGAACGCATCCCAACCCTTTGCTCGAAGCATCACTGTAGATGACAAATCCCTCCGAGCCAGATGGTATTGTTAGAACAGGTGCTGAAATGAGTCTCCTCTTGAGTTCTTGAAAACTCTGCTCACATTCTTCGCTCCAACCAAACTTTGTATCTTTCCGAGTCAGCTGAGTTAATGGAGTAGCGATTCGAGAAAATCCTTCCACGAATCTCCGATAATAACCAGCTAAACCAAGAAAGCTACGTACCTCGGTCACTGATTTAGGTTGCTCCCAGCTTTGAATAGCTTCAATCTTTGCCGGGTCAACCGATATTCCACGACTTGATACTACGTGCCCAAGGAATGCTACCTCTTCCAGCCAGAACTCGCATTTCTTCAACTTGGCATAAAGCTTGTATTCACGAAGCTTTTGGAGTACCAGCCTCAAGTGTTGCTCATGATCTTCACGGCTTTTGGAATAAATAAGGATGTCATCAATAAAGACGACCACAAAGTGATCCAAATATTCCTTGAATACCCGGTTCATCATATCCATGAAGGCAGCAGGAGCATTAGTCAATCCAAAGGACATGACTAGGAATTCATAATGCCCGTACCGAGTTCTAAAAGCCGTCTTTGGAATATCCTCAGTTCTAACCTTCAGCTGATGATATCCAGAACGAAGATCGATCTTTGAAAAGAATTGTGCTCCTTGCAACTGGTCAAACAGGTCATCAATACGTGGCAATGGGTACCTGTTTTTGATGGTGACATGATTCAACTCCCGATAATCAATACAAAGTCGCATACTTCCATCTTTCTTCTTCACGAATAGAACAGGAGCTCCCCAAGGAGAAGTACTAGGACGAATAAAGCCAATGTCTAACAATTCCTGCAGTTGGATCTTTAACTCCTGAAGTTCAATAGGAGCCATTCGATATGGGGCTTTGGAAATGGGTTTTGTACCGGGTTCAAGATCGATACAAAATTCAATTTCACGCTCTGGGGGTAGGCCAGGAAGTTCTTCAGGAAATACGTCAGGAAATTTATTAACAACAGAAATATCATTCAAAGCTGACGTATTTTTGTTTAGATCTGTGACATGAGCTAAGAAAGCTTGACATCCGTTTTTCAATAAACGAATAGCTTTATGGCTTGAGATGACAGCGATTGATTTTAATGGTTTGGTTGCTTGAATTCGCATAATAGGTCGATTAGGAATATGAAAGCTAACAACCTTACGAAAACAATCAATTTTTGCATAATGAGTAGTTAACCAATCAATCCCTAGAATCACGTCAAATGCAAGTATTTTTAATGAAATCAGATCGATAGGTAATGTGTGGGTACCAACTTGAACCAAACAAGACTTATAAACAGTGGAGGTAATGAAGGTTTCTCCCAACGGAGTTTCCACAGATAAGTCAAAGTCTAATTTCTCCGGAATCAAATTTAATCGATGAGCGCAAGTAGGAGAAATAAAAGAATGGGTTGAACCGGTATCAAATAAAGTATAAACTTCTTTAGAGTTTATAATAAGCTTACCCGTGATGACCTCATTTGGGTTCTTTGCTCTCTGGGAGTTCACAACAAACGCTCTCCCTTGCACAACCGATTTTGACTTTTCTGGGACGGCTTTTGGTGCCTCCATCCTAGCTGAATTTGTTTTTGGTAAACGACAAAATCGGGCTAAATGACCTTCTCTTCCACAATTATAACATGCTTTGGACGGCATCGCGCAGTTTGGACTGATGTGTCCCCTCCCCTCCGCATTTGAAACATATGATAGGTGGTCGTTCTCCTTCCTTAACGACAGGTGCTGGTGCTGACGTCTTTCCGTCATTGTTGAATCTCCTCTTCTTGAAATGTCCATTCTTATTGTTTTGGCCCTGATTACCACCGAAGTGGTTACCATTTCTGGCCTGTTGATTTCCTCCACGCTTGTTGTCACCGCTTCGATGACTGCTCTCACTGGTATTATCATTTTGCCGGCTGCTCTCTTTTGGTTGCGTTGTCTCGTTATCGCGCTCCACCAACTGAGCCCTATTTACAACATCTGAATACAAACACAGTTTATGAGAAACAAGATGTTGACGTATCTCCGGCTTCAAACCTCTTAAAAACATCCGAGTCATTCTTTCTTCATTATCCACCAGGTGGGACGCAAACCGGGATAACTCCGCAAATTTTGCCTCGTACTGCGACACGGTCATATTATTCTGCTCCAATTTGATGAACTCCACCTCCTTCATGTGACGAATACTCTCGGGAAAGTATTTGTCGTTAAACAGCTCTTGGAACTTCTCCCAACACATCTTCAGTGCGGCAGGTTGAGTACGCTTTATCGATTCCCACCAGTAATATGCCTCTCCTCGCAACATAAAGGCGGCAAAGGGAACCTTTTGCTCCTCGGAGCAACCCAAGACATCAAATATCTTGGTGATCTGCTTTATCCATGTTTCAGCTACAAGTGGTTTGGGTTCTCCCTTAAACTCCGGTGGTCCCAGCTCCTTAAACTGTTTAGCGGTGACCGCCAGAGAGTTTCCAGTATTTCCACCTACGTTGTGGACAGGAGCCGCTTTCACCTGTTGTTGCATGAATTGCATAAAGCCTCTGAACATTTGATCATTCATCATTTGGTCAGTGTTGTTGTTTGCATGAGGATTGACACCTTCCTGATGCACATTATCTTGATTATTGATATGTGGTGAATCAACAGTCGTCTGTGCTCCATTGCTATTCTCAACGTTCTCAGATGCCATTTTCAGATACTGCCACAAAATAAAAATTAATTGATATGTCATATATTATCCTTATATTATGACCGACCAATTAAATACCATGCAAATAAACTTAGGTATGTCATACTAGCGAAGGAATTCCCCGTCTCTCCCCTCCTAGTTCTATTCTCACATCTTAGCCAGGGATCATATCCCTAAGCTCTGATACCAACTGTGACGCCCCCAAAATTAGGTATACATCACCCATCTTGGGTCGTCAGATACATAGTACAGAATACAAATACAACTTAATAATACAACTGTCGTGTACAATACGACAAAACATAAACTGTGAGTTTGAATACAAATATTATCTTCTAGAGAGTATTCATACTCAAAAGGAGTCCTCATTACATTTATTAACACACCATTACATAGAATAGTGAGGACTACTAACTAATACTATCATTCGGACCATCACTCCGTACCCCGACTTGTCCCAGCTACGTTCTCATTTCCTGAAGAGAACAGTGAAAGAAAGGGTGAGCTCAACTAGCCCAGTAAGAAATATTATGACTAAGATAATGCAGAATAAATTATCATTAGCCTTCAACAATGTTAAACTGATAAAATATAATAGACATCAAGTTTAACTGTAGCGGAACAAGCAATCCATTAAAAGAGTCAAGTAGAAAATAAACTCTACTATCTTTTATGATTTAAAAAGTTTTTCAACACTGTGATCGCTGGGACTCAGCTTAATAAAATAATCCACATCATCGAATCACCCCTGCACTACGGCCAAGGATATTCGTATATTCATTAATGGTCATGATCATGCCAACAACTGTCCATCAATGCACTACGGGCCAATGAGGACTTTTACCACATCATTTGTAACATTACGGTCATGATTATACCGAATAATCCCTGGTCATAATCATACCAAGTCCATCTATGCACTACAAGCCACAGATGACTTTCAATATTTTATAAACATGAGGATGATGACAATGATATAAGAATTCAATAAAACAAGTTCAAGAATTAATTTATCCAGGAATTAACAACGTCCAAATTGTCAACATGATACTGCATTGTGGAGTAAAATTCAAGAATGCTTAGAAGAATATTTTCTTGAAAAGATACTGGATGAAACGCAACTATCAAGGATATTCCACAAATTTCATGGAGTATAGAAGTCAAAACTTAACCAACTGAGTATAATAAAGAATGGAATAACAAAAGAAATCACCATGCATGCGATAGACCGCACAGACAGGTTATTTCAACAGAATAATAAATAATGGAACCAGGCCCGGCGTAAACGCACAGACAGGATATTCCGACAGAATAATAAATAATGGAACCAGGTCCGGTGTAAAACACACAGACAGGATGTTCCAACAGAATAATAACAAGACGGAACCAGGTCCGGTGTAAAACACACAGACAGGATGTTCCAACAGAATAATAATAAAAACGGAACCAGGTCCGGTGTAAAACACACAGACAGGATGTTCCAACAGAATAATAATAAAAACGGAACCAGGTCCGGTGTAAAACACACAGACAGGATGTTCCAACAGAATAATAGAAGAATGTCACCAAGTATAGGGTAGACCGCGTATACTGGTTATTCCAACAGAATAATAACGAATGGAATAACAGAAGTTCTCTTCATGAATATAAAAGAAATAATATTCCCTACCTTAAAAGAACTGGATATTGGAAAAGTGATGTAGCAGAATACTTTTATTCTCTCTCTCTTATTCTCTCTATACTTTCTCTCTCTATAGCTTGAATGAATTCGTGAAAAATAATGAAGCCCTAGGCCTCTATTTATAGAAAAACTGAGGGTGGCTCTTGTTCTTAACGAAGGGTCAAATGACTCTTGGTCTTAACGAAGGGTCAAATGACTCTTGATAATATTGAAGGGACAACTACTATTGACGAAAGTAATTACTATTGACCAAGGTAAATACTATTGACGAATGTAATTACTATTGACCAAGGTAAATACTATTGACCAAGGTAAATACTATTGACGAAGGTAATTACTATTGACCAAGGTAAATACTATTGACGAAGGTAATTACTATTGACTAAGGTAAATACTATTGACGACGGTAATTACTATTGACGACGGTAATTACTATTGACGACGGTAATTACTATTGACGAAGAGACTCTTAGATGATGACATATGGCCCCCCATAAAATAACCAAACTTACCACAACGTCTCAATAATATAACATATTATACAGATGATACTATGACAATAATTTAAGAGATATGATGCAGCAATTACTGTAGCAATAATTGAGTATAGCTGAGTGACTTCTCACGTAAGCATCAATAATCAATACCGTGTGCTACTATGCAACCACGCGTATTACTGTACTTTTACTACCGAGTAGTTCAACAGTTTTAACGGTTTTAACGGTAACACTTCAGCCGTTATTTTTAATAAAATATTTTTGTCGTTTTCTCAATCCGACAATAATTCTGTTGTGGAGTCCACCAATGATTGTGCCGTCGTACGAATATTCCTCGACAAAAAGAATATTCTCCGACCAAACGAATCTTTTATAGCAACTTGCTTACTTTGCAAAATTTATAAATATTACCCACAACTATAACATTATATCAAATTAACTCCATAATATTCAAAATTGATATTTATAGAAAATTCATCTTTATTTATAAAAATTGGGGTCTTACAGTTGTGCTCATCCACTTGCTGAGTATATCTATGGGCACTACCTATATAATCTTGGTGTTTGTTTGAAGTATAATTCTCAATTAGAGACAGTGGAGATAATGATAAGTCAAGAGAAGACTCACCATTAGGAAGAATATGATAGTAATCTTCTCATTTTTCTTTGGGGTCTATTGGGTCAACCAAGGATAATTCTGTGGCCATATGATATCTATCATAACCTAGACGCATGGCCTCCCATGTACGAAGGTTTCCTTGAGCACTTCCCAAAGATTCTAATTTCTAAAACAGTTTTTGACTATACCTTTATGTAAGGTGTCATTGTGAGGTGATGTCCACGGTTGGAACATAAGTCACATTTGGTATATATTTGTATCCAAACTCACAGCATATGTGTTGTTGTATTTTGCACGAAAATTGTTGTAATAAAGTTACAGCTGTTTTCTGTACCATGCATTTGGCGACTCAGAATAGGTTGGATGGAATGGACCTATTTTGGGGTCGTTACAATTGTCATCATCCTCATGTTTATATTATGTTGAAAGTCATCTTTGGCTTACGTGCATAGATGGACTTAGTATGATTATGACCAAGGATCATTCGGTATAATCATGAACTGTGATGTTATAAGTGATATGGTAAAAGTCCTCAATGGCCCGTAATGCATTGATGGACATTTTTTGGTATGATTATGACCAGGGATTATTCGGTATAGTCAGGACCGTGGATGATTTAATGAATATCTTTGGTTCGTAGTATAAGGATGATTAGAAGATGTGGTTTATTTATTAAGCTGAGTCTCAGCGATAAAAATTGATGAAAATATTTTTAAATCATAGAAGATAGTAGGTTTTATTCTCTACTTGACTCTTCTAATGGATTGCTTATTCCGCTGTAGTTAAACTTGATGTCTATTGTATTTTATCAGTTTAACATTGTTGAAGACTATTGATAATTTATTCTTCATTATCTTAGTCATAATATTTCTTACTGGGCTAGTTGAGCTCGCCCTTTCTTTCAATGTTCTCTTCAGGAAATGAGAATATAGCTGGGACGAGTCAGGGAAAGGAGTGATGGTCCAGAAGATAGCATTAGTAGTCCTCACCATTCTGTTAAATAGTGTGACAATAAATGTAATGAGGACTCTTTGAGTATGGATATTGTCTAGATGACAATATTCCTATTAGAACTCTCAGTTTATGTATTGTCGTATGTTACACGATATTTGTATAATTAAGTTTGTATTTGTATTTTGTACCATATATCTGACGACCCAAGATGGGTGATAAATACCTAATTTTGGGGGCGTCACAGGTATGACCCTGGTTGTGGTCCCTCGGTTGCACATACTCATTATCTCGCTCTAATAATTGAGCCATGTTTACAACATCTGAATATAAAGAAAATTTATGAGAGATAAGATATTGTCGAATCTCGGGTTTTAGACCTCTCAGAAACATCCTTGTCATTCGTTCCTGATTTTCGACCAAATGAGGTGCAAACCTGAATAACTCTGCAAACTTCGCCTCGTACTGGGACACCGTCATGTTGTTTTGTTCCAGTCTGATAAACTCCACCTCCTTCATATGACGAATACTTTCAGGAAAGTACTTGTCGTTGAACAGTTTTTGAAATGTTTCCCAGGACATGTTGAGTGTGTCAGGCTGGGTACGCTTCACAGACTCCCACCAGTAGTCTGCCTCACCGCGGAACATAAAGGTGGCGAATGGAACCTTCTGTTCCTCCGTGCATCCCAAGACATCGAATATCTTGGTAATTTTCTTGACCCACGTTTCTGCCATGATCGGATCCGGCTTTCCCTTAAATTCTGGTGGTCCCAATTTTTTGAACTGCTTGGCTGTGACAAACCGCGCGTTGTTATCATTTTCACCCGTATTCTGCACACGAGTCTCCCTCGTCTGATTTTGCATGAACTGCAAAAAGCTCCTAAACATTCCATCATTCATCGTTTGCTCGGTAACGTTGTTTACAGGAGGAATATTGCCTTCCTATTGCACGTTCCCCTGGGTGGTGATCAAAGGTGTCTCCACGGTCTGATTTACTCCATTATTAACGTTCTCAGCTGCCATTCTTAAATACTGCCATAAAACAAGGGTTAATAGTCATGTCATATATTATCCCTATACTCTGACCGACCAAATAAACACCAAATAAACTTAGTCAGGTTATACTAGCGAAAGAATTCCTCGTCTCTCCCCTCCTAGTTCTTGTCTCACATCTCAGCCAGGGATCATATCCCTAAGCTCTGATACCAACTGTGACGCCCCCAAAATAGGTATACAACACCCATTCTGAGTCGCCAAATACATGGTACAGAAAGCAAACTACAACTTCAATAATACAATTGTCGTGCAAAATACGACAACACATACTGTGAGTTTAAATACAAATATGGTCTTCTAGATAATATCCACACTCAAATAAATCCTCAATACAATTATTCAAACACTATTTTACAGAAATAATGAGGACTGCTAAAACATCTTTCTAGAACCATCACTCCATACCCCGACTAGATCCTACTATGTTCTCACCTCCTGAGAAGAAAAATGGAACAAAAAGGAAAAGGGTGAGCTCAACTAGCCCAGTAAAGAATATTATGACTAAGATACAACAAATTATCATTAGTATTCAACAGGGAAAAATCTGATAGAATATAATCGACAACAAGTTTTAGATCAACAACTACAGCGGAAACAGCAAACCATTAAAAGAGTCAAGTAGAGAATGAATTCTACTATCTTCTAAGATTTAAAAGTCCATCATCAATATTTTATCCCTGTAACATCAATTAATAATCATCTTTATCCAAATATTCATCTTTGCACTACAGGCCAAAGATATTCATTTGTATCACCTGTCAGTCATGTTCATCTCAACACTTGTTCATCTTTGCACTACAGGCCAAAGATATTCATCAAGTAATCATACATCTTTGCACTACAGGCCAAAGATATTCGGCAATATCATCATTTAGGACTGAGGATGATGAAAAATATCTTAAAAAGAACGAATCCAGTGAGACAGAATGACAAATAGTAGGGATTCGTATAACAGTTTATCCAAGATCAATAATACTTCATAATAATCAATTGTGAAGCAGAATTCAAAAAAATAAAGATCAAAACATGGATACAATCAATGATAGTAACCATAATATACATCTTAGACAAAAAGGGAAAATTTTATTTTTCGGTGAATAGTGCCGTATTCGTGAATAGTGACGTATACGTAAATAGTAACGTATACGTGAATAGTAACCCCGACACAAAAAATTCTAAATTTGATAAAAACCTCATATCAATATTTCAGCATAATGATATTGAAGAAAATAATATCCCTTACCTCAAAATATCAGTACTTCTGGTCGGAATACCGGTATAAGGCTGAAAAAAACTTACTCTGATGAATAGAAACTCTCAAAGTATCTAAATACTCACAAAATACGCTCAATAATCTAGAGAGAGAAAGAGAAAAAACTTGTTTCTGATGTGATTTTAATTCTAACTTAGCCCTCTATTTATAGGAAAATGTTAGCACGCCTAAGCAGACTTAACCTGCAACCTGATGGCTTTACCTGCTACTATTCCCACCCACCACATTTGAATAAAAATCTCAGCACATTTCTTCACCAACCAAGAGTGGGACCCACCAATTTTAGAATTTTTCACCAAAATGATTAACTCCAAAAATTCAACAATTTCTGAATCAGTCATCTCGTAAAATTCATAATAAATTATACGTTCATTTTTAACGGTTCAAAATTTATGGACATATACTTAACTTATATATGTATAACATATCTAAAAATTACCACGATCCAACGGTCGGATTAAAAATTATAACCCCCGCAAAATATCTTTAAAACCCTAATTTTTAATACCTCCATTTCGACAAAAATACTGATAAAAACCTCAACATTAACTCCTTTATTTTTAACCACAAAAATATATCCCTCATTTATATCCACATAAAATAAATATTTCCTTATCATATGAATCAATAATTAATTATTTACAAATAATATTACAGAATCACATTTATGACAACCAGGCCGTTCTCAGGAAAGAGGGGGCTTTCCAATAAGGATTTCTCCTTACTGGCGCGCAATTAGATGACCAAACCTCTCCTTAGACAGAACTTTCTAGACATTGCCAATAATGTTATCTAATAATATTATTCAAATAATATGAATTATTGATCTGATAAAGGAAAATAATGTGCATCAACAATTATTGAAACAACAATAATATAAAATATCAACGCAGTAATTATTGAATCAATAAAATAAAATATTGAATAATAACTATTGTAACAATTATTGAGTAGTGCCTTCTTATGTAAGATTCAATAATTGGTGCAATACCGTGTGCTACTGTATTTTAACCACCGGGTATTCCAACAGTATTAACGGTAACAACTACGCCGTTATTTATAAACAACTTATACTTGTCGTTTTCTTCATCCAATCGCTTTCCGCTATGGGGCCCACATAAGGCTGCGCCGTCGTACGAATATTTCCCGACAGCAAGAATATTCCACGACCAAACGAATATTCCCCGACAAAATGAATATTTTATAACCACTTGCTTATTTTGCAAAATTTGCACATTTCACCCATAACCAAAGTATTATATCAAATTAACCCCTTATTATTCACAATAATATTTAGAAAAAATTTGATTTTATTCATTAATAAGCTGGGGTCTTACAGATACGACTGGCTAAGAGTCTCGAAATGCAGAGGATAGTCATTTTCAGTGATTCTCAGTTGGTCGTCAAGCAAGTCTCGGGGGAATACGAAGTGCGAGGTGCGAGAATGGTCAAGTACTTGGCAGAGTTGAAAGATCGGCTTCAGTATTTCCTGTCATACGAGTTTCAAGGGGTCGAACGTAACGATAATTCTATTGTCGATGCCTTGTCAAAGCTGGCCACTATGGATGCTAGTATCTTTGATGGGTCAGTTAACTTGAAAATTTTGCAGTACCTTAGTGTCCAGCACGAATCGATAATGTGTGTTGATCGTTCCAACTACTGGTTGACTCCATATCTAGAGTATCTGGCAGATGACGTCCTTCCTTCGGATTAGATGCTGGCCAAGAAAGTCAAGTACAAGAGTGCTAACTTCGTCCTTATTGATGGAGACCTGTATCGAAGGGCTTTTTCATCTCCGTTGCTGAAGTGTCTGACTCCGTCCGAAGCTGAATATGCTCTTCAGGAAATTCACGAAGGCATCTATGACGACCATATGACTGCTAAGTCATTAGCCTACAAAGTTCTTCGTCAGGGGTACTACTGGCCTACAATCTTCAAAGAAGCTACGTAGTACATGAAGAAGTGTGAGAAATGTCAACTCAATAGTCCGATCCTACATCAGCCACCAAAAAAGTTGTACTCGATCTTATCTCCTATACCCTTTACTTTTTGGGGGGTTGATATACTGGGTCTATTGCCGAAAGCTAAAGGTCAGGTCAATTTTGTTATAGTCGCCATTGATTATATGACCAAATAGGTTAAAGCAAAGGCACTTAAGTTGATAACGGAGCAAGAATATTTGAAGTTCATGAAAGAGTCAGTAGTGTTTCGTTTCGAAATTCCTAAAGTGGTGATATCGGACAACGGACGCCAATTCGTGGGATCAAAATTTGAAGCATTTCTAAAAGAACTGGGGGTTCAGTATAGAAAGACTTCAGTAGCTCATCCACAGTCAAACGGGCAAGTCGAAGTGACCAACAAAACGCTGCTGAATGGGATCAAGCGTAGACTAGATGAGGCAAAAGGAAAGTGACCAGAGGAGCTGCTCAGCGTGTTATGGGTCTATCGGACTACACCGAGGACTACAACAGGGGATTCACCTTTCAGGTTGGCCTATGGTACTGATGCCTTAGTCCCAGTTGAAATTGGATCTCCAAGTCTTCGGGTCAGCCAATTCAAGGAGATATACAACGAAGAAGGGCTGAAAGTCAAACTGGATTTGCTCGAAGAGGTCAGAGAAACAGCTTTGATTAGACTGGCAGCCTATCAGCGAAGAGTGGCTAAACATTACAATAAAGGGGTAAAGCTTCATAGATTTGAAGTGGGAGATTTTGTTCTCCGGGAAGTCGAAGCATCTAATCCTCAGGATTTAGGAAAGCGGATGCCGAACTGGGAAGGACCATATGAAGTTATTGAAGTACCGAAGCCGGGGACGTATCGGTTGAGAGCATTGGACGGATCAGAGATCAAAAATACTTGGCAGGCTGGCAGGCTTCGGAAGTACTTTCAATAGATACAATATCAGTATACTAGAAGTCTGTAAATTTTTGAATCATCATCAATAAAAGATTCTTTTTCTCAATGGGTCTTCTGTTCGTTGCTATTCACTTCATCGGTGTAAGGAGGTTCGGGTGGACTCGCTGACCATTCGACGGTAGCCTTTTCGGTAGGTGGTCCTTATGAATTTGTCAGGCCCTTCGTGGTAGGCAAACTTCATCGGTGTAAGGAGGTTCGGGTGGACTCGCTGACCATTCGATGATAGCCTTTTTGGCAGGTGGTCCTTATGAATTTGTCAGGCCCTTCGTGGTAGGCAAACTTCATCGGTGTAAGGAGGTTTGGGTGGACTCGCTGACCATTCGATGGTAGCCTTTTCAGTAGGTCGTCCTTATGAATTTGTCAGGCCCTTCATGGTAGGCAAATTTTATCGGTGTAAGGAGGTTCGGGTGGACTCGCTGACCATTCGATGGTAGCCTTTTCGGCAGGTGGTCCTTATGAATTTGTCAGGCCCTTCGTGGTAGGCAAACTTCATCGGCGTAAGGAGGTTCGGGTGGACTCGCTGACCATTCGGTGGTAGCCATTCTAGTCGGTGAAATCCTGTGGGTTTGTTAGACTCTTTGTGGTAAAAAAATTCCAGACGAAGCAGATCTACCTCACACTTCGGTAACAAATAAGTATTACGTTACTTTATTACCTGATTTTGTCTAAGTGCTGAGTTCGGATTGCCTTATTACTTAACTTGATCTTATCTGTTATATGATTTGTTTAGTTATTTACTAACAATTCAAAGTCAAGTTCAAAAAGAGCTTGTACATTTTTCAAGTTGCTTGATATTGGAATATTGACAAAGAATAAATGTAAGGAAGTAATAAGGGACAAAATCAATGTTTCATTGATATAATATTGATTACAAAATGATAGAAATTTTTACAGAAATCCTACAGAAGAGAGAAAGGGGAATCGTCTTCAGGCTTCACCTTCATCCTCGGAAGAGTCGAGTATGGCTGGATCAACCTTGGCTGTGACAAGTTTTGCCTTATCTTTGCTTCGACATTCATCATACCCATCGGAGAACATCTGAACGATCTTCTCATTCAACTCAGCCGATTTCCAATACTTTTCTTGAATCTCTTTGCGAAGATTTTCGGTCAGGGGTGGACCTAGATTTACTAGGGCACGAAGCTCCCGAAGCTCCTCTTCGAACTTCGCTCATTCATTCGCTCGTTCCTTCATAATCCGCGACTCCTTAGTCTCTAACTCATTTACTTGCAATGTCAAACTCTTCTGGGTTTTCATAAGTATATCGTTCTTCTCAACGAGGATTTCGTTTCTATGGACCAGGTCCGCGTTCATATCAGTGATGATTCGGTGATTGGCCTCAGCTGTTCGGTGAGTGGCCTCAGCCATCTCCATTTTTTCCTTCAATTTATTCAGATCCTTTTGGAGGCATTCATTATTGAAGAGAGCAGTACCATGGTCACTCCTCTCTTTGCTCAAAGCCGACTTCAAAATGGAATTTTCTCGTCGAGCTACATCTTCTTCGGCTTCGACTTCTTTATATCGGGGACGAAGACGCCCGAAGACAGCATTTTCCTGTACATGTTCAGAAATAATTAGTTAATCTTCAAGAAATATATATAATTTCAAATAAACAGATAAAAAACTATTTACCTTGGCATGGTAGCTCATGCCTTCGTCGATTAAGTCCATAATCGAGTTGTTGCCGAACCGATGGTCATCCGTCTCCCAGACAAATGAGTCTAATAATTGGAAGGGAAAATTTCCACTGAACTCGGACCATACCGTAGGTAATGACATGGCTTCACGCCTGAAGGCTGAGGGGGGTAATCTAGTGGAGGATAGCACTGGAGGTTCTTCACGAAGAGGAGTCTGATCGGGCGAGTCAGAAGGAGGTGGAGGTTGAACAGGATTAGGTCCTGTAGGCGGTGGTGGCTGATCATCTGAAGGCTGTTTTCTTTTACGAGATAGAGTTAAAGACTCGGTTTGCTCTTCAAACTCTTCCTCAGAGACAGTGATTTCCACAGGAGGTGGGACCCGGAGTTCTTCAGCAAGCAAGGGGGTTACCTTGGTTTTCCTCTTCTTGACACGGAGGATTTACATCCGTTCGTCTAGAGCCATATCAATCAGATTTGCAGCAGAAGTTGGTTAGGAGTCTTGAATATTATGATGGGGTTTTCGAATAGCCCTTTTCTTTCTACGAAGTCGGCTAGGTTCCTCTGTAGTGATTGGTTCTGCAGGTGTCTTGGGCGTCAGAAGCCGGAGGTTCTTCATTTGGAATTTTCGTGGAGGGAGACGAAGGTTTACCTGAGAGGAATCTGTCTAGATCCTTTCGGTCAATCGACGTCGGTTTAATCAAGGATACTGCATAAGATGGAAAACAATAAGTCAAAATCGATATTTCCAAAGAAGATTAAAACGAATAATGCGTCAGTATAATCCAAAAGCTTACATTTGTGATCATATAACCACGCTTGTTTGCTTAGGAGTCCGAAGCTCCATTCTCTTTCAGGGGTATCTTCTCTATAATACATGTCATTTCTCTCACCCGTTCCTCGGATATGTCTCTGAAGTCTGCAGAGACACGATCAGAAGTAGTCCAGTCTGGAATGGAAGGGATTTCGGGTCCATTGACGAAGAACCATCTATTATGCCATCCTCGGTTGCTTGAAGGAGTGTCCATTAGAGGTCGTTTCTCGATTTTGGCATTAGGCTTAGGGGTTATTTTGCTCAGCGTCTTGAAACCTCGTTCCCGAGATTTCCCGACTGAGAAGAGGGTGAAGAAAGAATCAACAGTGGGAGGGACTCCTATCTCATAGCAGAATGCGATGTACGCCAGAATGTGGATGTACGAATTAGGCACCAATTGAGCAAACTCAATTCCAATAAACCCTAGAAGGGTAACCAAAAAGGCGTGAAGGGGAAATCTAACCTCCTTATCCAAAAGTGTTATCGGGACAGCAGTCCAGCCGTTAGGTCGCTGATACATTCGTTCATAAGGGGTTGCGACCCTCACTTCGTGAGTATCTGGGATTTGGTAACGAATCTGAATGTTGCCAAGCTCGGTATCGGTAACGGTGGATGGGGTATTAGAATGGGGGTACTGTTCTTCATCCTCAAAGAATTCGGAAGGATTAAGAGGGGGTTTTGGTGATGAATTCTTGTTTGAAGAGGTGGCGGATTGAGGGTTCGAGGTTAAAGTCGCTTTAGCAGTATTCGGAGAAGGAGGAATAGTAGAGATTGGAATAGCGACGATTGGGGTGGTGTTGTCAGAACTTTGAGATGCCATTGCCGAGGGTTTGCAGGTAGAAGAGAAATCAGGAGGAAGGAAAGAGCAATATGTATGCAAAATTCAAATTGGGCCTGTAAAACCGTCAGAATTAGGGAAAGTTGGCTTTTATAGTAGGTGATCTTTTCAAATTTTACACGAAAATCAAAGGCGGCACTTTAATTGCAAGTAATGATGATGAATGTGAAGGGTTGGCGTCCGATTTTGGGTTTAATGTTCTAATCAGATCAGATTTTTCGGTTTGGGCCTCTGGTTTTTTGTGAATTGTTGACTAATACTTCTCTGTTGGTGCTCAGTAAGATCCTTCTTCGCCCTTTTTGATCTTATAACAATTCCTTTCATCATGGACCTATACTATTTACACTCTTTCATTAAACATCCTGTTTAATAAAAGACTGGGGGGGCAATGTTGGGCCATGATACTTTATGCATTTGGGACCAGCCGAATGGGCTCCTCCCTTATACCATGATACTTTACACGTCGGACCGAACCAACTGGGCCCATTCCTTGGGTTATCTTTATTATGTCTTAAATGTATTGGGCCTCTGATTTGGGCTGATCCATTAGACAAATAATATCTAAATACCAACTTTGACCGGTAATGATTAAAAAGATAGTAGTTGACTGTTATCTCTGCCATGCATTAATATGGATGGGATTTAGTCGGCTGGTGGTGGAAAACAGTGATGAAAGGGAGCAGGTGAGTTGCTAGTATTCGGCTGAGAGAATCGGTAGTGGGAGGACGGTGTCAGTGAGAAATGGGTGACACAAAAAATCGGATTGAGAGTATATGAGGCAAGGAACACACACCATCTAAAGGTAACTGAATTATTTTCTCTCTCAAGCACTAGATATTTTATCCTCCATTGTTAATCTTGTGATTACCTGTACTGACTCTCACGCCGGAGCTATCCCCCGACGGTCAAGTCATCAAGCTTTTGGTGATTGTCGTGTTTACTGTGCAGGATAGAGACGCGTCTTACGTGATTGAGACGTGAGGAAAGATCTTAGCGTTAACATTAAAGATGCAATATATCAAAGATTTTTATAATAAAAGTAACTTTTAATTTCATAATTTTTTTGATATAGAAATTAACATTTTTTTCAAAAACTCAAATTCATGAGATTGCTAGCTAGCTAGCTTTCTTTCTTTCTTGGCATTCCAATATCACCCCTTCCCTAATTATCACATCACATATTCACATTTAAGGGTGTAAACGAGTTGAACCGGAGCGAATAGAGAGCTACTCGAATTCGACTCGAAATGATAAATTCGTACTTGAATTCGGCTCAAATGCGTACTCCAATTATATTTAAAAAATCCTACTCAGATTCGACTCGACTCGAATATTTATTACTCGAATTCGATTCGACTCGATTCGAATATTTATTCAAACTACTCGCGAACTTCAAATTCAAGCTCGAATTCGAGTCTCCACATAATAACTAGTTTTATAATAAATATAATTATAAATTGAATTTGTTATTTTACTTAAAAATGAGAAAATATATTTATTATTACACTTTACAAATATAAAATCACAACTAAAATTAAAAATAAAACAAAATAATAACTAATTATCCTAATTTGATTTAAATTTGTATATATTATAAGAGAATATTGTATCGAACATCTAATCGAATATGTATTAACCGAGTATGTATCGAATCACAATCAAGAATTCGAGTAGTTTGAATCTTAAACGAGTCGAGTACAACCTTGCTCAGATTCTACTCATATTTTTATTCGAACTATTTTTAATGCTCAGCTTTGGATCATATTATTAATGAATCTGAATTGCGCTCATATTTTTTTAAATCGAACTCGAATCGAGCTCGAACTGTGTTGATTCGTTTATAGCCTTATTCACATTGCCTGCCGCACTTACATGGATTTCTATTTGACATGTGAATATTCATTCATTCATTCCACTTCTTTTGATTTAATAATTAAAAAAGCCCCTACTTTTAGTACGTTATTAAACATTAATTACCTACCTCATTGCATATCTATTACTGCTATATATTTTTCTACCCCCCCTCTCTCTCTCTCATTAAATGTAACCATTACTTATTATTTACTCACATTTAGATAGCTAACTAGATACAAACTCGCGCGTTGCAGCGGAATTATTTAATTTTTTAATAATAAATATATACGTACAATTAATAAATTAAAATATAATAAAAAGATGGTAAATTGTTATGCGATAATCAAATTTCACAGAGAACATCCAAATAATCCAAATTAAAAACTCAAAGATCAACGTACTAATTGTGTTTAGAAGTTTCTAATATTTAAAACAACCAAGATACTAATTGTGTTTGGAAATACTAATTGAGTTGACTGTTCGTAGCATGAACTGTTGTGTATTGAGTTGGTATTTATAACCATAATATCATAAATTAGTGATTTTTTAGGATATAATTAAGTAGTAATTTAGGGGATTAAGAGATAACAATAAAATTACAATGGATAATATACACTAAAAAAACAGATAAAGATAGCTAATAATACACACTAAAAAAACAGATAAAGATAAAATCAACCCCATGATTCAACGGAAACTTTGGTAAATTGTATTTTCTTATTAGAGATGGAGAAAGTGTTAGCTAAATAATTTCTTACATAAAAACATAATAATATTTACAGTCTTATATTTTATGCATACATAATATAATTGTAGTATTGAGTATAAGAAAATATAATTATGTACGCATGCATGCATGCATGCATGACGTAAGATTAAATTATTTTGATTAAAAACAGTTGTTCAGATATCCTTTGTTAATGCACCTTTTCTGTTTTAATCAATTTGGGAACTAATTTAGACCCATTAATTGATTGAATTTATATTAAATTAAAAGTGCATTTGATAGTCCTATCAAAAGGAGATTAATAGAGAGTAATATATGATTTAAGTAGAAATTATATATTGTGTTTTAATTGTATCCAAAGTGGAGAATATGAAAAGGTTCATTGTTGTTTAAGAAAACTATTTTCTTTAAGTCCCACATTGAGTAGGAATAAAACTATTTAATACTTTATAAGTATATGTGGAATAGTTTAATTCACTAGTGGTACTAAAGGAAAGGCTTGGAGTTGGTCACAATGACGTGGTGCAAAGCACCACCCGCCCGCGCCCGCGTCCCGCGACCCGGGAACCGTGGTGCGGGTTCGGGTCGCAAAGTCGCATTGGCGCTTTAGGCGCACTTTGCACTTCGCGCGTCGTCGCTAGGAGCCTCGCCCGAGCCAAGAGTCTCTTTTTAGCATTGAACCAGAATTAATAAACTTCATTAATGGTTAAACAGTTTTTTGTTTAATCATTATGGGATGCAAAACTGATATGTGATTATTATATCATTTATTTTGCAAATGATTCTTTAATCACATTTCAGTTATGAAACTGAATAGTCTTCATCTTCTTCCTTCTATCATCTTTACACAGTAGCATATATTGAGGTTCAAAGTGAGTTGCTATTGCTAAGAACTAGTACAGACTTGACATATATCCTGGAGGTGAATTGCTAGTAGCCTTTAGCAAACCTTAGTGGTAAGGGGCAATAAACACCTTAAGGACAGGGAATACCCGTGTCAAATCCTTGTTACATTCTCTTAATCTGTATTCATTATATTTTTCAATCTTAAGGTGTTTATCGAAATGGATACAGAGTCTTTCAAAATCATGAACCAGGATTTTGTCAAGCTCGATCGTTTTGATGGAAATAATTTCAGTCGTTGGCAAGATAAACTGAAATTTCTACTCACAGTTTTGAAAATTGCGTATGTTTTGGACCCTAACCTTCAACCTATTCCTGAAGATCCCAAACCAGTAGAAGGTCAGCAGCCAAATAATGATACTATCGAAGCACTGAAAGAGCAAAGAAGGAAAAGGACTGAAGATGAGGAACTTACTCGTGGACATATCCTCAACACGCTGTCGGATCGTCTCTACGATTTCTACAGCAATATTCAGTCACCAAGGGAGTTATGGGAGGCTTTGGAATTCAAATACAAGGCTGAGGAAGAAGGTACAAATAAATATTTAGTATCTAAATATTTTGATTATAAAATGATTGATAACAAACCTATTTTGGAGCAAGTGCATGAGCTCCAGGTTATTGTTAATAAGTTGAGGGTTCTTAAAATTGTCTTGCCTGAAACTTTTCAAGTAGGAGCAATAATTTCAAAATTACCTCCATCTTGGAAAGATTTTGCTAAAAGGTTGATGCATAAATCTGAGGATTTTTCCTTGGATCAAATTCAGAAGCATCTTCGTATTGAGGAGGAGGCCCGAAAACGCGATGCTAAGAATTTGATTCAAGGACAGTCTAGTGTAAACTATTTAGAGGCAAGATCATTTAAAGGGAAAGGACCTGGAGTTAAAAAAGATAATCACAAGTTCAAGCATCCTGGACAAAAAAAATAAAAAATCTGATCCTAATAAGAGAAAGGGTAAGTGTCATGTTTGTGGAGAAACTGGACACTATGCCAGAGAATGCAAACAACGCAAAAGTGGCTTCGCTAACATGGTTGAGGAGAACCTTGTTGCCATGGTATCTGATCTTAGTCTTGATGTGACTATGATTTCTGAAGTTAACATGGTAAGTGAACAGAATGGTTGGTGGTTGGACTCCGGAGCTACTGTCCATATTTGTAATAATCGAGAAATGTTTAAAACATTTGAAGAGATTATTGGACAGGAAGTTCAGATGGGAAATAGTTCAGTGGCTAAAGTTGACGGAAAAGGAACTGTGGAAGTTAATTTCACCTCCGAGAAGAAGCTAACCTTGTTGAATGTGTTGTTTGTGTCAGAAATTAGAAAGAATTTAATTTCTGTTGATCTTTTAGATATGAAAGGTTTTAAAATTGCTGTTGAGTCCGGCAAAGTCATTCTTTCAAAGAATGGTGTTTTTGTTGGAAAGGGTTATGCTTGTAATGGAATGTACAAATTGTCTATTAATAAGAACAGTTCTGTTTCTGCTTATATCACTTGTGCAATTTCTTTATGGCATAGTCGTTTAGGACATATAAATTCAAAGAATTTGAAAAATATGCATACAATGAAATTGATTGATATTGGCAATACTGAACTTGAGAAATGTGAAATTTGTGTTAAATCAAAAATTGTGAGGAAACCATTTCCAAATGTACATAGAGAATCACAATTATTAGATTTAATACATACTGATATCTGTGAGTTAAATGGAATATTAACAAGGGGTGGAAAACGATATTTCATTACTTTTATAGATGATGCTAGCAGATATTGTTATGTGTATTTGTTGAGAACAAAAGATGAGGCATTTAACTCATTCAAAAAATACAAATTAGAAGTAGAAAATCAACTTGAGAAGAAGATTAAAATTTTACGTTCTGATAGAGGCATGGAATATTGTTTGAATGCTTTTGATGCATTTTGTGAAGAAAATGGCATTATACATCAAACAAGTGCAGCATATACACCTCAACAAAATGGTTTAGCAGAAAGAAAAAATCGTGTGTTTCATGATATGATTAATTGTATGTTAAATCATGCTTGTTTGCCAAATAATTTATGGGGTGAAGCACTTCTTACTGCATGTCATATTTTAAATAGGATTCCTAGTACTGTAATTAAAACTAGTCCTTATGAAATATGGAAAGGCAGAAAACCTAACATAAATTATTTTAAAGTGTGGGGGTGTATAGCTTATTTTCGAGTTCCTGATCCTAAAAGGACTAAGATAGGAGCTAGAGCTATTAGAAGTATATTTGTTGGATATGCTGAGAATAGTAAAGCATACAGGCTTCTTGATTTAGAGTCTAATGTTATAACTGAGTCAAGGGATGTGGAATTTTTTGAAAATAAATTCTCAAAAGATGTTGAGAATGTGGATATGCCTAAATTTGATGAGCCTAGAGGTCCTATAAGGTCTAATGTTGAGGTTGGAGAACCTAGTGTTCCAATTCAACCAAGTGGACCTAGAAGGAGTACTAGAGCTAGAAAAGATAAATATTTAGATGATGATTTCATTTCATCACAGTCTTTATTATTTTTGGTGGAAGGGGACCAAAATAATAAGGTGGTAAATGAAATACCCTATGTATATAGTCTTGAGACTGATCCTAAATCATTTAAAGAAGCTATGGCTTCTAGGGATGCTGCCTTTTGGAAGGAAGCTGTAAATGATGAAATGGATTCAATCTTAGGAAATAATACTTGGGTATTGACAGATTTACCTAGAGGTTCTAAACCTATAGGGTGCAAGTGGGTTTTTAGAACAAAGTATAACACTAACGGCACTATTTCTGCTTTTAAAGCAAGATTAGTAGCAAAAGGTTTTAGACAAGTAGAGGGTATTGACTATTTTGATACTTATGCACCGGTAGCACGAGTTACTTCCATTCGAATTCTTTTTGCCTTAGCTTCATTGTGTGATCTTTATGTTCATCAAATGGATGTAAAGACCGCATTTTTGAATGGCAATTTGAATGAGGAAGTATATATGGAACAACCCGAAGGGTTTGTTACTCCCGGTAATGAGGCTAAAGTATGCAAATTAGTTAAGTCCCTTTATGGTCTAAAACAGGCACCAAAACAATGGCACGAGAGATTTGATGCTGCTATTATAAACTTTGGGTTTAAATATAATAGTGCAGATAGGTGCATATACTCCAAAACCACTTCTGATTATATGGTGATAGTCTGTTTGTACGTAGATGATATGTTGATCATCAGTACGAATATGGTTGGAGTAAATGAGACTAAAAAGTATTTATCCTCTGTCTTTAAGATGAAAGACTTAGGTGAAGTAGATACTATTTTAGGCATCAAAGTTAAAAAACATAGTGGGGGTTATGTATTGAATCAATCTCACTATATTGAAAAAATATTAACTAAGTTTAGTCATCTCGAGTTCAAGGAGGTGAATACTCCTTTTGAGAATGGAGTTAAACTCAAAGAAAATGAGGGTAGAGCTATTGCACAGCTAGAATACGCAAGTGCTATTGGTAGCCTTATGTATGCTATGCATTGTACTCGGCCAGATATTTCTTTTGCAGTTTCTAAACTTAGTAGATATACGAGCAGTCCTAATATTGATCATTGGAAAGCTATTGGAAGGGTACTTGGATATCTAAAAAGAACCAGTGGCATAGGATTGTTTTACTATAAATTCCCTAGTGTTTTGGAGGGATACTCTGATGCAAGCTGGATTAATAGTGTGGGAGATAATAAATCTACAAGTGGGTGGATTTTCACTCTTGCCAGTGGTGCTGTTTCTTGGGCAAGCAAGAAACAGACTTGTATTTCTCACTCTACTATGGAGTCAGAGTTTATTGCTTTGGCTCAAGCAGGAAAAGAGGCTGATTGGATTAGAAATATGTTGTTAGACATAGATCTATGGCCAAATCCAATGCCACCAATTTCACTATATTGTGATAGTGAAGCTACGCTAACAAGAGCGTATAGTGGTACCTATAATGGTAAGTCTAGACATATTGGTCTAAGACATGAATTTGTGAGACAATTGATACATGATGGTATCATAACTATTGTTTATGTGAAGTCAAGTAAAAACTTGGCTGATCCACTTACTAAGCCTCTGACGAGAGATTTAATAAGTTTGACTACACGAGATATGGGACTTAAACCATTCTGAGCCAAGGGTGATGGGAACCCAACCTATTACTAGGTTACCCCCTAGTTTATAGGTTCAATGGGAAAAACAAGTCACAGTTGTTGGCTGTGTTACTATCAATTTGGTCTCATATGTAGTATATGATAGTAACGTCTGTTGCACGACCGAGGATGAGCTACGCTCTTAACAAAGTGTTGCACTTATAGCAACAGGAGTGCTAGAGAAACATTTTGCCTATATGAACTAGAAGTGAAGCCGCTTCTTATAGAGAGTTATGGTTTACTCTCTTAGAGGTTCAAGAAACAGGATATTGCGCATGGCTTTAATAGCGCAAAGTGATTATTATGCTCACCGTAAAGGGAGGTTTTGTGTGTGTATGATAACTCCGGTCATATCATTTGAAATAGAGGTTCAATCTACGGACACCGTCTATTTTAATATGACTTTGAGTTGTTTATACTAAAAGAAGGTTCAATGTTCGTCACACCTTCTATTATGCATACAAACCTTAGAGTTGATAGATAAAGAATTGTTTGAAGAAAAGTAGTTTTTCAAACAAGTGGGGGATTGTTAATGCACCTTTTCTGTTTTAATCAATTTGGGAACTAATTTAGACCCATTAATTGATTGAATTTATATTAAATTAAAAGTGCATTTGATAGTCCTATCAAAAGGAGATTAATAGAGAGTAATATATGATTTAAGTAGAAATTATATATTGTGTTTTAATTGTATCCAAAGTGGAGAATATGAAAAGGTTCATTGTTGTTTAAGAAAACTATTTTCTTTAAGTCCCACATTGAGTAGGAATAAAACTATTTAATACTTTATAAGTATATGTGGAATAGTTTAATTCACTAGTGGTACTAAAGGAAAGGCTTGGAGTTGGTCACAATGACGTGGTGCAAAGCACCACCCGCCCGCGCCCGCGTCCCGCGACCCGGGAACCGTGGTGCGGGTTCGGGTCGCAAAGTCGCATTGGCGCTTTAGGCGCACTTTGCACTTCGCGCGTCGTCGCTAGGAGCCTCGCCCGAGCCAAGAGTCTCTTTTTAGCATTGAACCAGAATTAATAAACTTCATTAATGGTTAAACAGTTTTTTGTTTAATCATTATGGGATGCAAAACTGATATGTGATTATTATATCATTTATTTTGCAAATGATTCTTTAATCACATTTCAGTTATGAAACTGAATAGTCTTCATCTTCTTCCTTCTATCATCTTTACACAGTAGCATATATTGAGGTTCAAAGTGAGTTGCTATTGCTAAGAACTAGTACAGACTTGACATATATCCTGGAGGTGAATTGCTAGTAGCCTTTAGCAAACCTTAGTGGTAAGGGGCAATAAACACCTTAAGGACAGGGAATACCCGTGTCAAATCCTTGTTACATTCTCTTAATCTGTATTCATTATATTTTTCAATCTTAAGGTGTTTATCGAAATGGATACAGAGTCTTTCAAAATCATGAACCAGGATTTTGTCAAGCTCGATCGTTTTGATGGAAATAATTTCAGTCGTTGGCAAGATAAACTGAAATTTCTACTCACAGTTTTGAAAATTGCGTATGTTTTGGACCCTAACCTTCAACCTATTCCTGAAGATCCCAAACCAGTAGAAGGTCAGCAGCCAAATAATGATACTATCGAAGCACTGAAAGAGCAAAGAAGGAAAAGGACTGAAGATGAGGAACTTACTCGTGGACATATCCTCAACACGCTGTCGGATCGTCTCTACGATTTCTACAGCAATATTCAGTCACCAAGGGAGTTATGGGAGGCTTTGGAATTCAAATACAAGGCTGAGGAAGAAGGTACAAATAAATATTTAGTATCTAAATATTTTGATTATAAAATGATTGATAACAAACCTATTTTGGAGCAAGTGCATGAGCTCCAGGTTATTGTTAATAAGTTGAGGGTTCTTAAAATTGTCTTGCCTGAAACTTTTCAAGTAGGAGCAATAATTTCAAAATTACCTCCATCTTGGAAAGATTTTGCTAAAAGGTTGATGCATAAATCTGAGGATTTTTCCTTGGATCAAATTCAGAAGCATCTTCGTATTGAGGAGGAGGCCCGAAAACGCGATGCTAAGAATTTGATTCAAGGACAGTCTAGTGTAAACTATTTAGAGGCAAGATCATTTAAAGGGAAAGGACCTGGAGTTAAAAAAGATAATCACAAGTTCAAGCATCCTGGACAAAAAAAATAAAAAATCTGATCCTAATAAGAGAAAGGGTAAGTGTCATGTTTGTGGAGAAACTGGACACTATGCCAGAGAATGCAAACAACGCAAAAGTGGCTTCGCTAACATGGTTGAGGAGAACCTTGTTGCCATGGTATCTGATCTTAGTCTTGATGTGACTATGATTTCTGAAGTTAACATGGTAAGTGAACAGAATGGTTGGTGGTTGGACTCCGGAGCTACTGTCCATATTTGTAATAATCGAGAAATGTTTAAAACATTTGAAGAGATTATTGGACAGGAAGTTCAGATGGGAAATAGTTCAGTGGCTAAAGTTGACGGAAAAGGAACTGTGGAAGTTAATTTCACCTCCGAGAAGAAGCTAACCTTGTTGAATGTGTTGTTTGTGTCAGAAATTAGAAAGAATTTAATTTCTGTTGATCTTTTAGATATGAAAGGTTTTAAAATTGCTGTTGAGTCCGGCAAAGTCATTCTTTCAAAGAATGGTGTTTTTGTTGGAAAGGGTTATGCTTGTAATGGAATGTACAAATTGTCTATTAATAAGAACAGTTCTGTTTCTGCTTATATCACTTGTGCAATTTCTTTATGGCATAGTCGTTTAGGACATATAAATTCAAAGAATTTGAAAAATATGCATACAATGAAATTGATTGATATTGGCAATACTGAACTTGAGAAATGTGAAATTTGTGTTAAATCAAAAATTGTGAGGAAACCATTTCCAAATGTACATAGAGAATCACAATTATTAGATTTAATACATACTGATATCTGTGAGTTAAATGGAATATTAACAAGGGGTGGAAAACGATATTTCATTACTTTTATAGATGATGCTAGCAGATATTGTTATGTGTATTTGTTGAGAACAAAAGATGAGGCATTTAACTCATTCAAAAAATACAAATTAGAAGTAGAAAATCAACTTGAGAAGAAGATTAAAATTTTACGTTCTGATAGAGGCATGGAATATTGTTTGAATGCTTTTGATGCATTTTGTGAAGAAAATGGCATTATACATCAAACAAGTGCAGCATATACACCTCAACAAAATGGTTTAGCAGAAAGAAAAAATCGTGTGTTTCATGATATGATTAATTGTATGTTAAATCATGCTTGTTTGCCAAATAATTTATGGGGTGAAGCACTTCTTACTGCATGTCATATTTTAAATAGGATTCCTAGTACTGTAATTAAAACTAGTCCTTATGAAATATGGAAAGGCAGAAAACCTAACATAAATTATTTTAAAGTGTGGGGGTGTATAGCTTATTTTCGAGTTCCTGATCCTAAAAGGACTAAGATAGGAGCTAGAGCTATTAGAAGTATATTTGTTGGATATGCTGAGAATAGTAAAGCATACAGGCTTCTTGATTTAGAGTCTAATGTTATAACTGAGTCAAGGGATGTGGAATTTTTTGAAAATAAATTCTCAAAAGATGTTGAGAATGTGGATATGCCTAAATTTGATGAGCCTAGAGGTCCTATAAGGTCTAATGTTGAGGTTGGAGAACCTAGTGTTCCAATTCAACCAAGTGGACCTAGAAGGAGTACTAGAGCTAGAAAAGATAAATATTTAGATGATGATTTCATTTCATCACAGTCTTTATTATTTTTGGTGGAAGGGGACCAAAATAATAAGGTGGTAAATGAAATACCCTATGTATATAGTCTTGAGACTGATCCTAAATCATTTAAAGAAGCTATGGCTTCTAGGGATGCTGCCTTTTGGAAGGAAGCTGTAAATGATGAAATGGATTCAATCTTAGGAAATAATACTTGGGTATTGACAGATTTACCTAGAGGTTCTAAACCTATAGGGTGCAAGTGGGTTTTTAGAACAAAGTATAACACTAACGGCACTATTTCTGCTTTTAAAGCAAGATTAGTAGCAAAAGGTTTTAGACAAGTAGAGGGTATTGACTATTTTGATACTTATGCACCGGTAGCACGAGTTACTTCCATTCGAATTCTTTTTGCCTTAGCTTCATTGTGTGATCTTTATGTTCATCAAATGGATGTAAAGACCGCATTTTTGAATGGCAATTTGAATGAGGAAGTATATATGGAACAACCCGAAGGGTTTGTTACTCCCGGTAATGAGGCTAAAGTATGCAAATTAGTTAAGTCCCTTTATGGTCTAAAACAGGCACCAAAACAATGGCACGAGAGATTTGATGCTGCTATTATAAACTTTGGGTTTAAATATAATAGTGCAGATAGGTGCATATACTCCAAAACCACTTCTGATTATATGGTGATAGTCTGTTTGTACGTAGATGATATGTTGATCATCAGTACGAATATGGTTGGAGTAAATGAGACTAAAAAGTATTTATCCTCTGTCTTTAAGATGAAAGACTTAGGTGAAGTAGATACTATTTTAGGCATCAAAGTTAAAAAACATAGTGGGGGTTATGTATTGAATCAATCTCACTATATTGAAAAAATATTAACTAAGTTTAGTCATCTCGAGTTCAAGGAGGTGAATACTCCTTTTGAGAATGGAGTTAAACTCAAAGAAAATGAGGGTAGAGCTATTGCACAGCTAGAATACGCAAGTGCTATTGGTAGCCTTATGTATGCTATGCATTGTACTCGGCCAGATATTTCTTTTGCAGTTTCTAAACTTAGTAGATATACGAGCAGTCCTAATATTGATCATTGGAAAGCTATTGGAAGGGTACTTGGATATCTAAAAAGAACCAGTGGCATAGGATTGTTTTACTATAAATTCCCTAGTGTTTTGGAGGGATACTCTGATGCAAGCTGGATTAATAGTGTGGGAGATAATAAATCTACAAGTGGGTGGATTTTCACTCTTGCCAGTGGTGCTGTTTCTTGGGCAAGCAAGAAACAGACTTGTATTTCTCACTCTACTATGGAGTCAGAGTTTATTGCTTTGGCTCAAGCAGGAAAAGAGGCTGATTGGATTAGAAATATGTTGTTAGACATAGATCTATGGCCAAATCCAATGCCACCAATTTCACTATATTGTGATAGTGAAGCTACGCTAACAAGAGCGTATAGTGGTACCTATAATGGTAAGTCTAGACATATTGGTCTAAGACATGAATTTGTGAGACAATTGATACATGATGGTATCATAACTATTGTTTATGTGAAGTCAAGTAAAAACTTGGCTGATCCACTTACTAAGCCTCTGACGAGAGATTTAATAAGTTTGACTACACGAGATATGGGACTTAAACCATTCTGAGCCAAGGGTGATGGGAACCCAACCTATTACTAGGTTACCCCCTAGTTTATAGGTTCAATGGGAAAAACAAGTCACAGTTGTTGGCTGTGTTACTATCAATTTGGTCTCATATGTAGTATATGATAGTAACGTCTGTTGCACGACCGAGGATGAGCTACGCTCTTAACAAAGTGTTGCACTTATAGCAACAGGAGTGCTAGAGAAACATTTTGCCTATATGAACTAGAAGTGAAGCCGCTTCTTATAGAGAGTTATGGTTTACTCTCTTAGAGGTTCAAGAAACAGGATATTGCGCATGGCTTTAATAGCGCAAAGTGATTATTATGCTCACCGTAAAGGGAGGTTTTGTGTGTGTATGATAACTCCGGTCATATCATTTGAAATAGAGGTTCAATCTACGGACACCGTCTATTTTAATATGACTTTGAGTTGTTTATACTAAAAGAAGGTTCAATGTTCGTCACACCTTCTATTATGCATACAAACCTTAGAGTTGATAGATAAAGAATTGTTTGAAGAAAAGTAGTTTTTCAAACAAGTGGGGGATTGTTAATGCACCTTTTCTGTTTTAATCAATTTGGGAACTAATTTAGACCCATTAATTGATTGAATTTATATTAAATTAAAAGTGCATTTGATAGTCCTATCAAAAGGAGATTAATAGAGAGTAATATATGATTTAAGTAGAAATTATATATTGTGTTTTAATTGTATCCAAAGTGGAGAATATGAAAAGGTTCATTGTTGTTTAAGAAAACTATTTTCTTTAAGTCCCACATTGAGTAGGAATAAAACTATTTAATACTTTATAAGTATATGTGGAATAGTTTAATTCACTAGTGGTACTAAAGGAAAGGCTTGGAGTTGGTCACAATGACGTGGTGCAAAGCACCACCCGCCCGCGCCCGCGTCCCGCGACCCGGGAACCGTGGTGCGGGTTCGGGTCGCAAAGTCGCATTGGCGCTTTAGGCGCACTTTGCACTTCGCGCGTCGTCGCTAGGAGCCTCGCCCGAGCCAAGAGTCTCTTTTTAGCATTGAACCAGAATTAATAAACTTCATTAATGGTTAAACAGTTTTTTGTTTAATCATTATGGGATGCAAAACTGATATGTGATTATTATATCATTTATTTTGCAAATGATTCTTTAATCACATTTCAGTTATGAAACTGAATAGTCTTCATCTTCTTCCTTCTATCATCTTTACACAGTAGCATATATTGAGGTTCAAAGTGAGTTGCTATTGCTAAGAACTAGTACAGACTTGACATATATCCTGGAGGTGAATTGCTAGTAGCCTTTAGCAAACCTTAGTGGTAAGGGGCAATAAACACCTTAAGGACAGGGAATACCCGTGTCAAATCCTTGTTACATTCTCTTAATCTGTATTCATTATATTTTTCATCCTTCTTATTATACACCTTATTAAAAACACGAAATTATCTCTAAAAAATACATTAACTATATAATAACTTAAAATCTAAATCAAGAAAAGCGTTAACGACAAATACGTATGTAAATTAATGAAATCACCAACTCGAATTAAAAACACGAGTGCTGCGTCGTCACTTTCATATGCCCGACTTCTCAAGACATTCGTGAACACTTGCCATGAAAATTCCTTTTCAAAATAATGGACGGACACAACTCACATTCCACCATCATATTTTTAAATAATTAATTAAATAGCTCAATATTTCCACGTGTATGTATACGATTGGATTTTTTTTTTGAACAAAATAAATAATATACCGTGCTTCTTTCATATATGTCACCATATATAACTAAGTTATAATATATAGTATTTTAAATAGGAATTTAGTAGGATAAGATAATACTACTACTAAATTATCATCACGTTAGACGTGGGCGTCTAGAAAACTTCATATTATCGCAAGCCACACCGTACACGTGTCCTTTTTATTTTGTGGTAGGGCCCAAATCTAGTGACGTGTAACTAACCTACGTGGCTTTGGCTGTTATCATGCGACGCGTGTGTAATGTTCACTGGTCCACTCGCACTCCCTACTTTTAGTCAAATTTATTCTAGCCGACACAAATCATTATTAAAAAGAAAAGAAAATTCAAAAAGAGGTTTTCTTGCGGAAGAGTCCCTGTGCTTTATTTATTTATGACTATAGCTGCCCTTCAATTTATTGCATTTTATATTTTCAACTCATGAATTAGGTAAACAAATTAAAAAAATTCAACCACCTAAAAATATTTAGAAATTTTCCATAATTAAAGTTTTATACCTTCATTTTATTTCTTTGGGAAAAAAACTATTTCTTTATTTAAGTAAACATATATAAATAATATAAATAAAAAGAATTATGCATTTGTTTGTCCTTTTGAGGACCGATCAAGGAGTAATTTTTTTTTTTACAAAGAAAGTAATTTTGTAAATAAGATAATAATAAAACAATTAATTAAGGACACAAGAGAAAGAAAGAAAAATCAGTCATTTTCTCTTGCATTACCTTTAATAAAGAGATTTTAAAATTGACCATAAATTACAATATTTCAATACACACTTTAAATGAGTTGTTGCGAGTGCCTCTATAAAAAAGAAAAACACACACACACACGCACAAAATACAGAAACAACATAAGCCCCGTAAATTATGCTATTCATTATTTTAAAATTAAAAAAAAATCTCCCTTCTCATCTTTACAAAAATAGAGGAAACAATCTACTAATCCTTAATCTTTGATTTCCAGTCATGATTTTGTCGTATTAAATAAACATTTTAAACTGACAAAAAGTCATAACCTAATTCACAGCTAAAGAGGAGCCATAAAATAATTTGTTTAGAAAAAAATCTATGATAGCTAACAAGGAATTAATAGGTCCTTCACCAAGCAACCAAAAGAATAGGAAATAATTCCAAAAATATTGTATCCTAATTCAAAAGAATTCCAAAAATATTGTAACACTTGCAAACAAAAAGGACCAAATAAGATATTTACATTAATTAAAATTAATTTCTAATGTGCCTATCAATTAATCAATGTCTCATTTCATCTCCAATCTATCTAACAAGCTAGCTTGTATATATCCCTTCAAACTTTTCTTGTTTCTGGTCCCTTACTAGCTAAAAAGCATGTGTGTGGCTAATATTGCTTTACTCTTAATTATGGACTAAATTGGGACATTATTAATGCTTAAACCCTAGCCTTTACTATTTTATCCTCCTCCTACTTTTTGGCATTTTCATCATCTTTGTTCCAACACAGCACCCACACAACACAACACACCAAAATTAAACCCTTAATATCATGTTGAGTGATCAGATAGCTACAACAAGTAGCATTACTCGAGAATACCAAAACCATGAAGAAGAAGAAGATGAACACGATATCAATATTAGAGACATCCATGCTCTAACTCCGCCGCGTCCGCCACCGGCCCGCCGGAGAGAAGCCTGGGAAACAAGTAGCCACCAGTCGTCTTTATCGATAGCTAGCACGGAAGGCGGTTTGAGCGAGAATTTTACCAGTATGAGTAGGGAATTTAATGCACTAGTTCTTGCAGGGTCAACGGTAGGAAATAATGGGGTTGAAAATGAAAACTTGGGTAGGATTGGAGAGGAAGAAGAAACAAACCCTTTGGCCATCGTACCGGATAATAATCCGATGGATCCTCTACCGTCTTCTAGACGTGACAGTAGTACTATTACTGCCGGTGGTTCTTCTTCCATGAATAGTAATCACAGTGAGGTGTCGGTGCAGAGAGTGAAGAAAGAGGAGGTTGAGACGAAGATATCTGCATGGCAAAATGCTAAGATTGCCAAGATTAATAATAGGTTTAAGCGCGAGGACGCGATAATTAATGGTTGGGAAAGTGAGCAGGTTCAGAAGTCTACTTCGTGGATGAAGAAAGTTGAGGTATGTACGTATGCATATTAATTTAATCAAGTTGTTTTAGTGGTATTTTAATTTGTAGTAGTGATATGGATATAATTTTATAATTAGTTAGCGTTGAACTGTATATAAATCTGTAATCAATCATCAATTAAGTAAGTCATAGAGTTTTTGATTTGGGAATAATAATTGCTTTTGAAACCTTATGTTTGAAGTTCAATGACTATATAAAGAATCTTTCTTTTTCTATGTATTGTTGGATAAGGAAAGCATCTCTCTCTCTCTCACAGTACAGAAATGGTGAGGAAAATTAAGAAATGAACATCTTTTAGATATCTTTTCCTGAATTCTTCAAGTTCTGAGGCACTTGTGTACATTGTACTAGACTCGGTAGAACCACCTTATCCACAAGTCCTAAACTGAACAAATAGTTGCTCTGTTTTTGTAGAGAAAACTGGATGAGAAAAGGGCAAGAGCCATGGAAAAGATGCAGAATGATATAGCCAAAGCGCACAGGAAAGCAGAAGAAAGGAAAGCATCGGCAGAGGCCAGGCGAGGAACAAAAGTGGCAAAAGTTTATGAAATAGCAAACTTGATGAAAGCTGTGGGAAGAGCACCAGCCAAGCGCTCCTTTTTTTAAAAATCTCTATATTTATTTTTCAAAAACAAGAATTTGTAATGCACAAAATAAGATACAAATACCAAGTGTAGGCAGGCCTGAGTGTTTTAAGGGTTTAGCTCATGCATGTGTTGTTAGTTATCAGAGGTAATTATTGTGGATGGATGCAAAGAAGGTACGTAGTGCTGCACCCATTGTTTGAGGTGTGCTAAAATTTTCAGAAGGTGTCTCTTGTACAGTTTTTCCATATAACATATAGTATATGATATTAAACTTTCAGTTACTGAGGGAACAATTAATTCAATGGTGTAAATATTCATGAATTAATCAGCATCTAGGTAAATATGAATGCTCTGAGTGCAGAAATACAAACAGAGCAACAAATTAACATTTGATCATATAAAAAGTAAAGTAAATTCAACTTTTATCAATCATGCATCAAATTCAAATATCTGGAAGCTTAATTACTTTCGGTCTACCCAGGTGTTAAATAGGACTCGCTGACTGTACATGATATTATGAGAATCACTAAAAGTGGGTCACGTCGAACAAATAGTGATTATCATGTGGCTTGTTAATCAAATAAATTCACAGGCAAAGAAAGTAATAGAATTCCAATAACTATAGTAAGAAACGTTCAATAGAAAACAACTTCCTAATAATCCTCTTGTATCTACGATAACAATTTTTAATGAATAACAACCTTCTAATAATTAAAATACTACCATAAAAGATGAAACAAAGCAAAAAATCTAAAAATAAAAATATTGATAAAAATTATCCGAACTTTCGAAGACATAAAGCCGCCACAAATTCGAAGTAAATAGTCCGAAGTCAGATCCGACGAGATTACTGAAGCTGAACTCCCAACTCTATAGTCCAAAGTCAGATCCGATGATATTATCGAAGTCGAACTCCCGACTCTTGATTCCGAAGACATCCCTCGTCGATGGCGTCTGACCCTGGCGACGTTAATGATCGTCTTTACCACTTCTTATGCGTCGATCCTCCAAATCATTGTACTTTAATGCCAACAACGTGTTATCTGATATCTTAGCATCATCAGACTCGAATTCTCCTTCATCAGTCACCCTAAGTAGAAAAGAACTCGTCCTTGAGTTCACAGCATTAGCATCAGACTCCGCAAAACAAGGACGCAAGTGTTTCACGTTGAAAACGTTACGCAATCGATAGACATTATCATTAATTTTCTATAGAATCTTGCAAGGTCGATAGGCATTTTCATTAACTTTCTACAGAATCTCGCAAGGACCAATCTTCCGACCCTTAAGCTTGTTATATGCGCCAGCAGGAAATCGAGCACGAGTTAACACTGTCCAAACAAAATATCCAACTTCAAAAACTACTTTACGACGATGATTGTCAACCTGATCCTTATACTTATCATTGTTCTCTTGAATAGATCGGTACACTTGATCATGGATACTTCAAAGGTGATCTGTCATTTCAGCTGCTTTAGGGTGCACTTGGCTAATCCGTGGAATAGGGGCTAAATCCAAGACCCCAGATGGATTTCGTCTCTAAACAATCTCAAAAGGACTTAATCTAGTAGTCCTGTTCTTTGAACGGTTGTAAGCAAACTTCGCTTGAGGAAGCGTCAGATCCTATTGCTTCAACTTTGTCTCAGCCAGACTGTGACACCCCCAAATTCGGGTCCCTTCGAACCTCGGATCTGGTCCGCCACGATACTATTATCGTCAAACTATTTATATTTTTTATTCATAACTTAATGAATATAATTTTGCTTATTACAATTTGGAATATAAATTCTTTCCATTTTCAGGATCTATGTTAATGACCCCAAACTTTTATAAGTTTCAAATCTTGGTCATTTACCATTCCTGTCTTTCATCATATTCGATGTTATAAAAATATGCGGAATAATTTAAACTCTTTCAATCTCCTTTAAAAAAATAAATCTTTTATTGATTTCTTAACTTGAATCAATTACAAATCCCTGAATCAAATTATTCTATGATTCACTTTATTCAATTTTCGTATAAATCTTTACATCTCGATTCGAATTTCTCTATGTACCGCATAGTACAACTTTATAACTCAATATGTATTACACATTGTAAACTATTATCATGTACATTTCTTAGAACCTAAACATGGTTCAAGAACATATATTTAAATAAATCAATCAATCTCCTTTGATGCTATTGAACTTTATCGATCAAGCAGCACGTAACCTTTACCGTGTGTCCTTAACCTGCAAAAGTGGTTATTTGCAAGGGTGAACCCGACAACCCAGCAATTCTAACAGTTTTCATGCATCACATAGCATATAATAGCATACTCTGTTCATGCATTCATAATCAATTAATATTTATTACGCATGTTACTTCTCACATAACAGACATAGATATTTTACTTCACAAGCATATCCTCAAAGATCAACTAACAGTTATAGAATTCATATATCAAATAGGAACTGAAAGACTTGCCTGATTCGTAGTTTATCAACTACGACTTAACTGCTTAAAGCTTATCTGCACTGCATGTATTCCTACACAGTTATATAATCATGAATTCATATCCATCAGTCATACATTTCATACGTTCTTAATATAACAATAAATATTGCATCGTTTCCTAATTAGGTTTGTAAAACCTTCATTTTACTTTCTCATCATACTCTTAGAATAGCTAGGTATGTATAGATGTACCTTAACCATCCGTTCTTGACATTAACATTCATATACATTTATCACACACTTGACTCGCTATGTGTACAACACATATTTAACGTTTATAGATACGTGATCTACGTCGTTCATATTCAAACTACTTAGTTCCATAATGATTTATTTCAATCAATAAAGCTTAACAACTTACTTTAACAAGATTCGATGTTATAAGCTTTTAAACCAATAAGCCTGGCCTCTACTAGCATGCTTCACATGTATATATCTTAGTTTTATAGCCATAGCATAGTTCATTATTTGAAGACGTATTTGAAACCACACTTGAAAGGTTCAATTCATGCTTAGCTAGATGATGAACATATTCATCATGTCTAGGGGCATAAGGCGTTCAAATTCACTTTTAAAAGTCATTCTAGGCCAAGGTAAATCAACTAAGTGCAACTTTTAATCTCATTTCATAGCTAACTAAGCCATGTATATATGTTATCATGTTTAGAACTTTAAGTACACAAATTACTTTAAGTTCGTTCTTAAAGTTTCAAGTTTTCATTAGAAATCATTTTCAACTAAGCTATTGTAAGTTGATAATAAGTAAAGTAATTTTAAATCACTTCTCATTCTTAAGTATACTCATAACTCAACAAGATGTATGTGTTAAAATATCATAACTTCAAGGACTCAAGGTTTGTCAATATTTATTTTTCAAAACTCCAAGTTTATTTTCAAAACACATACTAAGTCATGCTCAAGCATTCTATTATGAGTAAGGTAAATCTTAGTTATATGACATGTCTATTATCATGAATATTCATGTTTTATCGCTTAGAATAATATATTCCATCGTTGGGAGCAATATACTTGTGTATGTGCTCGCTCGACGCCCTTCGATGGCCTTTGATTACGTAATAGTCACAAAAATGACTATTTTGACCCTTCCTAATGACCTCAAATTGAACAACTTAAAGAACAAAAGTTGTAGGTCTATTCGTTCTCATTCCGAATCATCTTGAATCTCCTCAATCGGAGTTCGTATGAAAAAGTTATGCCCATTTTAGTAAACCATGTTCTGTTAGATTTTTCTCAGCAGTTGTAAGTCAGACCACCCCCTGCCGGGGTGGGGGTCTTGCCCTAAAAATAGCCCGCCGGGGCGGGCCTAGCTACTGAAAGTGGGAAATTTCATGCCCTGCTACGAAATAACAAGCCAAACTTATTTCTAACCTTTATAATTTGAGTTATACATGTCCAAATTAGTCCATTTTCGATTCTATGGATTCGTAATTCATAGAACTACAACATACTAGAATTATAACAATTTATAGAAACCCTAATTAACCTAATTCTTGACCCAAATCTCATATTCATACTAAATTTTCATGTTTTGAAAAGTTTAGTAAATTCATTCACTACGAATTCGTTTCTAAACCAAATTGGTTCGTTTAACTTCCGTTGATTTCGTATTCAACCATATTAATGATGTCTATCATCAATTGACACATTCTATCATGCTTCTACCATAAACCTTTCGACTCAAAACATGTATCTTAGCACTTTTCTAAGAACTCTGCAAAAACATGAATTGAAGAACATAGAGAGGGATATTACCTTCTAAATACTTGATTGGCTAACTATTGCCCTTCAACCTTCCAATCTCAGATTGCTCTCATTAATGGCAACTCACTCTTAATAGGAAGCTTACCAAAATAACTCAGCAAATGAAAATGAGAAGGATGAGTCCCCATTTATAGAGAAATCATTGTCCATACAATGATTTTACCCAACAATTTAAACCAAGAGGAAGAAGAAGAAGCCATTGGATGATGAAGAGTTGATTACCAACTCCTTCCCTAGCCATTCTTCCCTTCATCATCACCCTATCTAGCCATGGCTAAGCTTAAGCAATAGAGGAGTAGGCCATTGGCCTATTCACGTGTTAAATGAGACGAGACTCACAAAATGGGACAACCAACTTGGTTTCTCAGCATTTAGAAAAATGGGTATTTAAGACATCTATGTTTACTTCCTTTTGGACTTACAAGCTTACCTTTAATGACTTAATGTTATTACCATATGATAAATTAGGGGTACATATACCCATAATCATACAATCCATGTACATTTGGGTTAGTCCCAATAATATTTTAATTGGGTTAATTATAAAATAGTTAGATATTCTCAACCCATCATTTTTCATAAAATTTATCATATCAAATATACCCAATTATTATAATGATAATTAATATCAATTATTTATTAGCTCCTCGTTTATTTTCTCATTAAATCCCCATTTGATTTAACTTCATTAGTTATGCCACACAAGACATAATTATGTGAACTTAGTAATTAATAGTCCACAAGCTTATAACAATATAATCTCACAAAATAATATTATTCTTAACTTTACATCTTATAATGTGGTCATGGAAGTGGTCTATTGCATCATGTTACATTTTATTATCTCACTTGTACATAGTGCTAACATACTAGTCTTTATACATAAGTATTCAAATACTCCTATATTATATAGTTATCATTGAAGTGTCCCATTTCATTTCATATCATATAGATGTAGCTACTATATAATATAAAATCATTGCACATACAAATTAATCCCTTCAATTATTCATTCATTAAATTATTTAATGAATGCTTATTCCATCACTTTGCCACACTATGCATATCTCACAAGCTTACATTAAGTTTATTCTCATTCTCATTATTTATTCATCTCCCACCACATTACTATTTATAACATGTTCAATTTACATCGAACTATTATATCACAAGTGTCACGCCCCCAAAATAGGTATACATCACCCATCTTGAGTCGCCAAATACATGGTACAAAATTCAAATACAACTTAATAATACAACTGTCGTGTAAAAATACGACAAAACATAAACTGAGAGTTTTAAAACGAATATTATTTTATAGACAGTATTCAACTCAAATGGTGTCCTCAATACATTTATTATCACACTATTTTACAGAATAGTGAGGACTACTAATGCTATTATCTGGACCGTCACTTCATTCCCCGACTAGTTTCGGCTACGTTCTCATTTCCTGAAGAGAACAATAAAAGCAAAAGGGTGAGCTCAACTAGCCCAGTAAGAAATATTATGACTAAGATAATACAAAATAATTTATCGTTAGCCTTCAACCGTGTTAAATTGATAAAATATAACAAACATCAAGTTTAACTGTAGCGGAACAAGCAATCCATTAGAAGAGTCAAGTAGAGAATAAAATCTACTATCTTTAAGGGGTGCTCAAAAAATTTAGTTTTTCGATTTTTTACCGAACCGGTTGAAACCGGTACCGGCGGTACCGATTTTTTTCGGTACCAATTTTTCAATTTTTTTATATTTTTCGGTACCGGTACCGGTACCGGTACCGGTACCGGTACCGGTACCGGTACCGGTACCGGTAATGAAAATTTTGAATTCGGTAAAAACTGAAAAACCGAAAAAAAAAAGACTTTCATCCTAAGTAACTGATAACACTAAAAAGAGAAGTGGGTGATACTTCCTGTAGACACCCAAGAACAAAAGATTATCGGTACTTGAGAAGTGGGTGATACTTCATGTAGACACCCAAGAACAAAAGATTATCAGTTAGCAATTATATAACAAAAGAATGAAAGATTCCCAATAACTTACTAATTAATATAAGCAATTATCGGTACTTGAGAATATTGTACAACATTTGTTTACAAGAATTTCATCAGTAATATATATAGTACACACATTTTTTCAAACTACATCAATAATTAAAAAAAAGAGAAGGTAACAAATTAACAATCATCAAAAGAATTAACCAAAAATTTTAAACTACAATTACTATTTACTACAACTATGATAGTTAAATACTCTTAGACTAACAATTATAATTAGTATTTGTTAGAATGTAATTTACTAGTCTCATTTCTTAGTTTTAAAAAATTTGTTAATATAAAAAAATTTATTTAATTATTGCGGTATAACAAAAAATCGAACCGAAAAAATTAGCATCGACTTTGTACCGAATCGGTACCAAAACTGGTTATTTGGTACCGGTACCAGATCTTGATTTTTTGGGTTTTTCAGTTCGGTAGCGGTTCGATTTTTTTGGTACCAGTTCGATTTGTTACCGATGAGCACCCCTACTATCTTCTATGATTAAAAAGTTTTTCATCACTTTTATCGCTGAGACTCAGCTTAATAAATAATCTATATCATCTCTGCACTACGACCAAGGATATTCATTAGTATCACGACTATAAATTATCCATGCACTACGGGTCAAGGATATTCGTGTATTTATCAATGGTCATGATCATGCCAACAACTGTCCACTAATGCACTACGGGCCAATGGGGATTTTTACCACATCATTTATAATATTATGATCATGATTATACCGAATAATCTCTGGTCATAATCGTACAAACTCCATCTATGCACTACAGGCCACAGATGACTTTCAACAGAATATAAACATGAAGATGATGACAATGATATAAGAATTCAATAAAACAAGTTTAAGGATAAATTTTTAAAGATTTATAATTTAATTTATCCAGAAATCAATAACGTCCAAATTGTCAATATGATACTACTTTGTGGAGTAAAATTCAAGAATAATATTGTACCAAAAATAATTTAGACCGAAAACGAATCAATTCCAACTGGTATAGCAGGGATATTCTTGAAGAAAACTTTCACTATTTTCTACGCTCAAAGCTTTCTAAAACTCTAAAGAAATACGCTCAAAATTATAAAAGAAGAATTCTCTGATTCTGGTGTGATTTTTAATTCTAACATAAGCGCCCTATTTATAGGAAAATGCCAGAACGCTAAAGGAGACTAAATTAATAAAATATTATTAATAATTTTTTTCGCATGCATTTTGAAAACAATACCAGCCCACCACTTTTGAAATTCAATTCAGCACATTTTATCAACCAAGGACAAAAGTGGGTCTCACCCCTTAATTTTAATAAAAATATTTTATTTTCCGAAACTTCATAAATTTATAATAAATAGCCCTTTTATCATAAAAATTTGAATCTTATGTCTAGTCCATAGAAAATTAAATTCTCTACAACTTTGTAAATTTAAGTTTTTCCAAATTCCAGACAGAAAATATCCGAAATCCACAAACGGATGATTTTTAATACCTCATAAAATTCATAACAAATCATACGTTAATTTTTAACGGTTCAAAATTTGTGAACATATACTCAACTTATATATGTATAATATATCCAAAAATCACAACGATCCAACGGTCGGATTAGAATTATAACTCACGCAATAGAGCTTTAAGAACACTGATTTGATTTTTAATACCTCCATTCCGACAAAAATAATGATAAAACACCTCAACATTAATCCCTTCATTTATAATCACATAAAATAAATATTTTCCTATCCATCATTTATGTCCACATAAAATAAATATTTTCTTATCATATAAATCAATAATTAATTATTCACAAATAATATTATAGAATCACAATAATGACAACCAAGCTGTTCCCAAGAAAGAGGGGGCTTTTCAATAAGAATTTTTCCTTACTGGCGCGTAATTAGTTGCACCAGCAGCAACTGGTTCCAAGGGAGAAGAACAACCACCGGTCATATGCTATAAATGTGGAAAAGAGGGACATATCAGCCCAAACTGTCCACAACAGTTCAAGGTATGCTATAATTGTGGAAAGGAAGGACATATCGCTCGAGATTGCACTGTAGTGAAACCAAGTCCAACGGGGGTGGTGACTCAAAAAGTTGTCCTAGAAAAGTCAAAGTCAACGGTTCCTGGAAGAGCATTTTTCGTGACTGGTCAGAATGCGAGGAACCCGAACGAAGTTAGCCCGGGTTAGTTAATTATAAATTTTTACGAAGTCTATACCTTACTAGATACCGGTGCTACCCATTCATTTATTTCTCCTGTTTGTGCTCAACGTTTAAACTTGACTCCGGAGAAATTAGACTTTGATTTATCTGTGGAGACTCCGTTAGGGGAAACTTTCATCACATTCACTGTTTATAAATCTTGTTTGATCCAAGTTGGCACCATCACCTTACCTGTTGACCTTATCTCTTTAAAGATACTTGCATTTGACGTGATTTTAGGAATTGATTGGTTAACTACTCATCATGCCAAAATTGATTATTTTCGTAAGGTGGTTAGTTTTCATATTCCTAATCAACCTGTTGTTCAAATTCAAGAAACAAAGCCATTAAAATCAATCACTGTCATATCAAGTCATAAAGCCATTCGTTTATTGAAAAACGGATGTCAAGCTTTCTTAGCCCATGTTATGGATTTGAATAAAGACACGTCAAATTTGAATAATATTCCTGTTGTTAGTAACTTTCCTGACGTATTTCCTGAAGAACTTCCCGGTCTACCCCCAGAACGTGAAGTTGAATTCTTTATTGATCTTGAATCTGGTACAAAACTCACTTCTAAAATCTCATATCGAATGGCTCCTATTGAACTTCAGGAGTTAAAAACCTAGCGGTAGAAGTTTGTACCCGAGCCTTTATCTGGTGACTTCCTTTGTGGAATGTACTGAAGCCAGACTCTCCGTAGGGGACGCCATATTCGTGCGGTAGTAAACTGATAGGTGTCATTGTGACGTGCTATCCAAGATTGGGATATGAGTCACAGTTGAGAGCAACCTAAGTCAGTAAGCGAAATACGTAGCTTTCTGGTTATTATCGGAGATTCGTAAAAGGATTTTCTCGAATCGCTACCCCGTTAACTCAGCTGACTCGGAAGGATATCAAATTCGTATGGAGCGAAGAATGCGAGAAGTGTTTCCAAGAGCTTAAGAGGAGACTCATTTCGGCACCTGTTTTGACAATACCATCTGGTTCGGACGGATTTGTTATCTACAGCGATGCTTCAGGCAAAGGGTTAGGATGTGTTCTCATACAACGTGGGAAAGTCATAGCCTATGCCTCGCGACAACTTAAAGAATATGAGAGGAATTATCCTACTCATGATCTAGAGTTGGCAGCAGTCGTTTTCGCGCTAAAGATCTGGAGGCACTATCTATATGGGGAGAAAGTGGAGATATATTCAGACCATAAAAGCCTCAAATATTTCTTCACTCAAAAAGAACTCAACATGCGGCAACGACGTTGGCTCGAGCTTTTGAAAGATTACGACCACACTATTCAATACCATCCTGGAAAAGCAAACGTGGTAGCTGACGCGTTGAGTAGAAGATCATATGCAGGAACGAGTGCGATGATGTCAAGTATACGCGTAGAACCAACTTTAATCGATAAAGTTAAAGTTGCTCAAGCTACAGACCCGGAGCTGATGCATATGAAGAAGAAAGTGCAAGAAGGTGATATTCCAGAAGCAAGAATCGATGAAGAAGGAATACTTCGAGTCCACTCCAGACTTTGTGTTCCTAACGATTCTGATTTGAAGTACAAGATCGTGATGGAGGCACACAATACACCATTTGTAATCCATCCTGGAAGTACTAAAATGTATCGTGATCTTCGACATATATTTTGGTGGAACAATATGAAGAGAGAGATTGCAAAGTTTATCTCGAGGTGTTTAACTTGTCAACGTGTAAAGGCGGAGCATCAAGTACCAAAGGGTTCATTGCAACCACTTGAGATTCCGAAATGGAAGTGAAAACACATTGTCATGGATTTCGTTACGGGTCTTCCCACGATTTCTCAAGGCATAAATGCTATTTGGGTTATAGTTGATAGATTAACCAAGTCTGCTCATTTCTTGCCGATACGGGAGACTTATTCCCTTGAACGTCTTGCTAGTATGTACGTGAATGAGATTGTAAGGTTGCATGGCATGCCAGTATGCATAGTTTCGGATCGTGACCCAAGATTCACTTCAAGATTTTGGGTTAGCTTGCAAAAAGCTATGCGCACGGATTTACGGTTCAGTTCGGCATACCATCCTCAAACGGACGGGCAATCAGAGAGGACTATTCAAACTCTTGAAGATCTATTAAGACTTTATGTCCTAGATTTCAAAGGAAGTTGGGATAAGTACCTACCATTGGTGGAATTCTCCTACAACAACAGTTATCAGGCAAGTATAGGTGTGGCTCCCTTTGAAGCATTGTATGGCCGAAAGTGTCGCTCTCCAGTATGTTGGGATGAGGTGGGAGAAGCAACGTTATTGAGACCAGAGTTGGTACGAATGACTACATAGAAGATCCAAACGATTCGACAACGTATACAAATGGCACAGGATCGACTAAAGAGTTATGCGGATCTTCATCGAAAGGACGTGGAATTTGACATTGGGGATCATGTATTATTAGGTGTAGCTCCATGGAAAGGAGTTACAAGATTTGAGAAGAGAGAAAAGCTCAATCCACGATTTATTGGTCCATTTCAGATTCTTGACCGAGTAGAAAATGTGGCCTATAGACTCGCGTTACCTCCAAGTATGTCTCGTGTTCATAATATTTTTCATATATCTGTGCTTCGTAAATATGTGAAAGACCCGAACCACGTTATTGAGTTAGAACCGGACGAGATAGCCGAAGGCTTAACGTACGAGGAGGTACCTGTCAAGATCTTGGATAGGAAGGAGCATGTCCTACGCACGAAGGTCATACCACAAGTTAAAATTTTGTGGAGAAACCATGCTATTGAGGAAATGACCTGGGAGTTGGAAACGGAAATGAAAGCGAGGTATCCTCATCTTTTCGAAACACCAGGTACGTATGTCAATTTCGAGGACGAAATTTCATAAGGAGGGGAGGTTGTAAGTCCCCAAATTATTAATAAATAAAATTTAATTTCCTCTATTTATTATTCTGAAATAGTAAGGGTTGATTTGATTAATGTGGTTAGTTATGGGTAAAATGCGCAAATATTTTAAATAAGCAAGTGGTTATAAAATATTCATTGTTGTCGGGGAATATTCACTTGGTCGTGGAATATTCTTACTGTCGGAGAATATTCGTACGATGGCGCAGTCTTTTGCGGGCCCCATAACGGAAAGCGATTGGATGAAGAAAACAACAAAAATAAGTTGTTTATAAATAACGGCGTAGTTGTTACCGTTAATACTGTTGGAATACCCGGTGGTTAAAACACGGTAATACGCGTTGTTGCACAGTAGCACACGGTATTGCACCAATTATTGATTCTTACGTAAGAAGGCACTACTCAATAATGGTTACAGTAATTACTGTTCAATATTTTATTTTATTGATTAAATAATTGCTACGTTGATATTTTATAATTGTCACTGCGCAGTATTTTCTATTATCGGAGCAATAATTCATATTATCTGAATAATATTATTAGATAACATTATTGGCAATGTCTAGAAAGTTCTGTCTAAGGAGAGGTTTGGTCATCTAATTGCGCGCCAGTAAGGAGAAATTGTGACGCCCCCAAAATAGGTATACAACACCCATTCTGAGTCGCCAAAATACATGGTACAGAAACAACTACATCTTTATTATTACAACACAAAAACTGTGAGTTTAAATACAAATATTGTCATTTAGACAATATCCACACTCAAATAAGCCCTCATTACAATTATTGATACATTATTTCACAAAAATAGTGAGGACTACTAAAGTAACTTCTAGAACCATCATTCCATACCCCGACTAGTACTCGCTACATTCTCGCCTCCTGAGAAAAATGGAACAAAAAGGAAAAGGGTGAGCTCAACTAGCCCAGTAAAGAACATTATGACTAAGATAATACAGAACAAATTATCGTTAGTCTTCAACAGGGAAAAATCTAATAGAATACAATAGACAACAAGTTTTAAATCAATAACTGCAGCGGAAACAGCAAACCATTAGAAGAGTCAAGTAGAGAATGAGTTCTACTATCTTCTAAGATTTAAAAGTCCATCATCAATATTTTATCCCTGTAACAACAATCAATAACCATCTTTAATCAAATATTCATCTTTGCACTACAGGCCAAAGATATTCATTTGTATCACCAGTCGGTCATGTTCATCTCAACACCTGTTCATCTTTGCACTACGGGCCAAAGATATTCATCAGTTAATCATTCATCTTTGCACTACGGCTAAAGATATTCAGTAATATCATCATTTAGGACTGAGGATGATGAAAAATATATTAAAGAAAACGAATCCAGTGAAACAAAATAACAAATATTAAGGATTCGTATTTCGATTTATTCATGTCCAAAAATACCTTATAATTATTCATAGTGAAGTAGAATTCAATAATGATCAAAACATGGATACAATCAAAGCTAGTACCCAAAATAGATATTTTGGACGAAAAGAAGAAAATTTTATTTTTCGGTGAATAGTAACTCGTGAATAGTAACTCGTGAATAGTAACTCATGAATAGTAACCCCGACGTGAAAAGTTCCAAATTTGATAAAAATTTCCAACCAATATTTCGGCATAATGATATTGAAGAAATAATATCATTTTTGAATAAAATAACATCCCTTACCTCGTACAGACAGTACTTCTGGTCGGAATACCGGTATAAGGCTGAAAGACACTTGCTCTGATGAATAGAAACTCTCAAAGTATCTAAATACTCACAAAATACACTCAATAATCTAGAGAGAGAAAGAGAGAAAACTTGTTTCTGGTGTGATTTTCAATTCTAACTTAGCCCTCTATTTATAGAAAAATGTTAGCACGCCGAAGCAGACTTAACCTGCAACCTGATGGCTTTACCTGCTACTATTCCCACCCACCACATTTGAATAAAAATCTCAGCACATTTCTTCACCAACCAAGAGTGGGGCCCACCAATTCTAGAATTTTCTACCAAAATGATTAACTCCGAAAATTCAACAATTTCTGAACCAGTCATCTCGTAAAATTCATAATAAATCATACGTTCATTTTTAACGGTTCAAAATTTGTGGACATATACTCAACTTATATATGTATAACATATCCAAAAATTACCACGATCCAACGGTCGGATTAAAAATTATAACTCCCGCAAAATATCTCAAAAACCCTGATTTTTAATACCTCCATTCCGACAAAAATACTGATAAAAACCTCAACATTAACTCCTTCATTTTTAACCACAAAAATATATCCCTCATTTATATTCACAAAAATAAATATTTCCTTATCATATGAATCAATAATTAATTATTTACAAATAATATTACAGAATCACATTTATGACAACCAGGCCGTTCCCAGGAAAGAGGGGGCTTTCCAATAAGGATTTCTCCTTACTGGCGCGCAATTAGATGACCAAACCTCTCCTTAGACAGAACTTTCTAGACATTGCCAATAATGTTATCTAATAATATTATTCAAATAATATGAATTATTGATCTGATAATGGGAAATACTGTGTAGTGACAATTATTGAAACAACAGTAATATAAAATATCAACGCAGCAATTATTGAATCAATAAAATAAAATACTGAACAGTAATTACTGTAACCATTATTGAGTAGTGCCTTCTTACGTAAGAATCAATAATTGGTGCAATACAGTGTGCTACTGTGTAACAACGCGTATTACTGTGTTTTAACCACCGGGTATTCCAACAGTATTAACGGTAACAACTACGCCGTTATTAATAAAAAACATATACTTGTCGTTTTCTTCATCCAATCGCTTTCCGTTATGGGGCCCACAAAAGACTGCGCCGTCGTAAGAATATTCCCCGACAGGAAGAATATTCCACGACCAAACGAATATTTCCCGACAACAATGAATATTTTATAACCACTTGCTTATTTAAAATATTTACGCATTTTACCCATAACTAACCTCATTAATCAATTTAACACTTACTATTTCAAAATAATAAATAGAGGGAATTTAAATCTCATTTATTAATAATTTGGGGTCTTACAACCTCCCCTCCTTATGAAATTTCGTCCTCGAAATTGACGTACGTACCTGGTGTTTCGAAAAGATGAGGATACCTCGCTTTCATTTCCGTTTCCAACTCCCAGGTCATTTCCTCAATAGCATGGTTTCTCCACAAAACTTTAACTTGTGGTATGACCTTCGTGCGTAGGACATGCTCCTTTCTATCCAAGATCTTGACAGGTACCTCTTCGTACGTTAAGTCTTCAGCTATCTCGTCCGGTTCTAACTCAATAACGTGGTCTGGGTCTTTCACATATTTACGTAACACAGATATATGAAAAACATTATGAACACGAGACATACTTGGAGGTAACGCAAGTCTATAGGCCACATTTCCTACTCGGTCAAGAATCTGAAATGGACCAATAAATCGTGGATTGAGCTTTCCTCTCTTCCCAAATCTTGTAACTCCTTTCCATGGAGCCACACGCAACAATACATGATCCCCAATGTCAAATTCCACGTCCTTCCGATGAAGATCCGCATAACTCTTTTGTCGATCCTGTGCCGTTTGTATACGTTGTCGAATCGTTTGGATCTTCTCTGTAGTCATGCGTACCAACTCTGGTCCCAACAATGTTGCTTCACCCACCTCGTCCCAGCATACTGGAGAGCGACACTTTCGTCCATATAATGCTTCAAATGGGGCCACACCTATACTTGCCTGATAACTGTTATTGTAAGAGAATTCCACCAATGGTAGGTACTTATCCCAACTCCCTTTGAAATCTAGGACACAAAGTCTTAATAGATCTTCAAGAGTTTGAATAGTCCTCTCTGATTGTCCGTCCGTTTGAGGATGGTATGCCGAACTAAATCGTAAATCTGTGCCCATAGCTTTTTACAAGCTAACCCAAAATCTTGAAGTAAATCTTGGGTCACGATCCGAAACTATGGATACTGGCATGCCATGCAGTCTCACAATCTCATCTACGTATATACGAGCAAGACGTTCAAGGGAATAAGTCTCCCGTATCGGCAAGAAATGAGCAGACTTGGTTAATCTATCAACAATAACCCAAATAGCATTTATGCCTTGAGAAACCGTGGGAAGACCCGTAACGAAATCCATGGTAATATGTTCCCACTTCCATTTCGGAATCTCAAGTGGTTGCAATGGACCCTTTGGTACTTGATGTTCCGCCTTTACACGTTGACAAGTTAAACACCTCGAGATAAACTTTGCAATCTCTCTCTTCATATTATTCCACCAAAATGTATGTCGTAGATCACGATACATTTTGGTACTTCCAGGATGGATTGCAAATGGTGTATTGTGTGCTTCCATCATGATCTTGTACTTCAAATCAGAATTGTTAGGAACACAGAGTCTAGAGTGAACTCGAAGTATTCCTTCTTCATCGATTCTTGCTTCTGGAATAGAACCTTCTTGCACTTTCTTCTTCATACGCATCAGCTCTATGTCCGTAGCTTGAGCAGCTTTAACTTTATCGATTAAAGTCGGTTCTACTCGTATATTTGATATCATCATGTGGGTACTTGGAGCCTTCATCTCTATCTCCATCCTTTGCAAGTCATACAAAATGGGCCTTTGTGTTAACAACATTGCACTCGTACCCGCATATGATCTTCTACTCAATGCGTCAGCTACTACGTTTGCTTTTCCAGGATGATATTGGATGGTATGATCGTAATCTTTCAACAGCTCGAGCCAACGTCGCTGCCGCATGTTGAGTTCCTTTTGGGTAAAAAAATATTTAAGGCTTTTATGATCTGTATAGATCTCCACTTTCTCCCCATACAGGTAGTGTCTCCAGATCTTCAACGCGAAAACTACTGCTGCCAACTCCAAATCATGAGTAGGATAATTTCTCTCATATTCTTTGAGTTGTCGCGAGGCATAGGCTATGACTTTCCCATGTTGCATGAGAACACATCCTAACCCTTTGCCTGAAGCATCGCTGTAGATAACAAATCCATCCGAACCAGATGGTATTGTCAGAACAGGTGCCGAAATGAGTCTCCTCTTAAGCTCTTGAAAACTCTTCTCGCATTCCTCGCTCCATACGAATTTGATATCTTTCCGAGTCAGCTGAGTTAACGGGGTAGCGATTCGAGAAAACCCTTCCACGAATCTTCGATAATAACCAGCTAAGCCTAGAAAGCTACGTACTTCGGTCACCGTCTTTGGTTGCTCCCAACTTTGTATTGCTTCAATCTTCGCCGGGTCAACAGATACTCCATGTTTTGACACCACGTGCCCTAGGAAAGCTACTTCCTCAAGCCAGAACTCGCATTTCTTCAACTTGGCATATAACTTATTTTCACGCAGCCTTTGGAGTACCAGCTTCAAATGATGCTCATGATCTTCACGGCTTTTGGAATATATGAGGATGTCATCAATAAAGACAACAACGAACTGATCCAAATAATCCTTAAATACTCGGTTCATCATATCCATGAAAGCCGCAGGAGCATTAGTCAATCCAAAAGACATAACTAGGAACTCATAATGCCCGTACCGAGTTCTGAAGGCAGTCTTTGGAATATCCTCAGTTTTAACCTTCAGCTGATGATATCCAGAACGAAGATCGATCTTTGAAAAGAACTGTGCTCCTTGTAACTGGTCAAACAGGTCATCAATACGAGGTAGCGGATACCTATTCTTAATAGTGACATGATTTAATTCCCGGTAATCAATACAAAGTCGCATACTCCCGTCTTTTTTCTTTACAAATAAAACAGGAGCACCCCAAGGAGATGTACTAGGACGAATGAAACCGATGTCCAACAACTCTTGTAGTTGGACCTTTAACTCCTGAAGTTCAATAGGAGCCATTCGATATGGGGTTTTAGAAATGGGCTTTGTACCAGGTTCAAGATCAATAAAGAATTCAATTTCTCGTTCCGGGGGTAGACCGGGAAGTTCTTCAGGAAATACGTCAGGAAAGTCAATAACAACAGGAATATTATTCAAATTTGACGTGTCTTTATTCAAATCCATAACATGGGCTAAGAAAGCTTGACATCCGTTTTTTAATAAACGAATGGCTTTATGGCTTGATATAACAGCGATTGATTTTAATGGCTTAGTTGTTTGAATTCGTACAACAGGTTGGTTAGGAATATGAAAACTAACAACCTTACGAAAACAATCAATTTTGGCATGATGAGTAGTTAGCCAATCAATCCCTAAAATCACATCAAAAGCAAGTATCTTTAAAGAGATAAGGTCAACAGGTAAGGTGATGGTACCAACTTGGATCACACAAGATTTATAAACAGTGGATGTGATGAAAGTTTCTCCTAACGGAGTCTCCACAGATAAATCAAAGTCTAACTTCTCCGGAGTCAAGTTTAAACGTTGAGCACAAGCAGGAGAGATAAAAGAATGGGTAGAACCGGTATCTAATAAGGTATAAACTTCGCATGAATTTATGATTAGCTTACCCGTGATCACCTCGTTTGGGTTCCTCGCATGTTGACCAGTCACGACAAATGCTCTTCCAGGAACCGTTGACTTTATCTTTTCTGGGACAGCTTTTTGAGTCACCATCCCCGCTGGACTTGGTTTTGCTACAGTGCAATCTCGAGCGATATGTCCTTCCTTTCCACAATTATAACATACCTTAAACTGTTGTGGGCAGTTTGGGCTGATATGTCCTTCTTTTCCGCACTTATAGCATATAACCGGTGGTCTTTCTCCTCCCTTGGAACCAATTGCTGTTGGTGCTGACATCTTCGTATTGTCATTGTTGAATCTCCTCTTTTTAAAATCTCCTCCCGACTCGCTTCTTCTATTTTCATAGCCACGATTACCACCAGAGTGGTTGCCGTTCTTGTCTGTATTTTTCTTTCTCCGCTGGTTATCATTGTTCTGATGACTGCTGTCACCGATATGATCCTGGTTGTGATCCCTCAGTTGACCGTACTCGTTATCTCGCTCTAATAATTGAGCCCTGTTGACAACATCTGAATAGAGAGAAAATTTATGAGAAATGAGATATTGACGTATGCCGGGTTTCAAACCTCTCAGAAACATCCTCGTCATACGTTCCTCATTCTCCACCAAATGAGGTGCAAACCTGGACAACTCTGCAAACTTTGCCTCGTACTGAGATACCGTCATATTATTCTGCTCTAGTCTAATAAACTCTACCTCCTTCATATGACGAATACTTTCAGGAAAGTACTTGTCATTGAACAGTTTTTGAAATGTCTCCCAAGACATGCTGAGTGCGGTTGGATGGGTACGCTTCACAGACTCCCACCAGTAATCTGCCTCGCCACGGAACATAAAGGTGGCAAATGGAACCTTCTGTTCCTCCGTGCATCCCAAGACATCGAATATCTTGGTAATTTGCTTGACCCACGTTTCCGCCATGATCGGATCCGGCTTTCCCTTAAATTCTGGTGGTCCCAATTCTTTGAACTGTTTGGCTGTGACAAACCGTGAATTGCTATCATTTCCTCCTGTATTTTGAACACGAGTCTCCCTTGTCTGGTTTTGCATGAATTGCAAAAAACTTCTAAACATTCCATCGTTCATCATCTGCTCATTGGTGTTGTTCACAGGAGGAACATTGCCAGCCTGTTGCATGTTCTCCTCGTTGGTAAGCACCGGTGTCTCCACGGTCTCATTTACTCCACTATTAACATTCTCAGTCGACATTCTCAAATACTGCCATAAAACAATGGTTAATTAAATAAATTAACAAATCACATAATACCCCTATATTATGACTGACCAATAAATAAGCTTAGGTAGGACACACTAGCGAAGGATTCGTCTCTCCCCTCCTAGTTCTATTCCCCGATCTCCGCCAGAGATCATATCCCTAAGCTCTGATACCAACTGTGACGCCCCCAAAATAGGTATACAACACCCATTCTGAGTCGCCAAAATACATGGTACAGAAACAACTACATCTTTATTATTACAACACAAAAACTGTGAGTTTAAATACAAATATTGTCATTTAGACAATATCCACACTCAAATAAGCCATCATTACAATTATTGATACATTATTTCACAAAAATAGTGAGGACTACTAAAGTAACTTCTAGAACCATCATTCCATACCCCGACTAGTACTCGCTACATTCTCGCCTCCTGAGAAAAATGGAACAAAAAGGAAAAGGGTGAGCTCAACTAGCCCAGTAAAGAACATTATGACTAAGATAATACAGAACAAATTATCGTTAGTCTTCAACAGGGAAAAATCTAATAGAATACAATAGACAACAAGTTTTAAATCAATAACTGCAGCGGAAACAGCAAACCATTAGAAGAGTCAAGTAGAGAATGAGTTCTACTATCTTCTAAGATTTAAAAGTCCATCATCAATATTTTATCCCTGTAACAACAATCAATAACCATCTTTAATCAAATATTCATCTTTGCACTACAGGCCAAAGATATTCATTTGTATCACCAGTCGGTCATGTTCATCTCAACACCTGTTCATCTTTGCACTACGGGCCAAAGATATTCATCAGTTAATCATTCATCTTTGCACTACGGCTAAAGATATTCAGTAATATCATCATTTAGGACTGAGGATGATGAAAAATATATTAAAGAAAACGAATCCAGTGAAACAAAATAACAAATATTAAGGATTCGTATTTCGATTTATTCATGTCCAAAAATACCTTATAATTATTCATAGTGAAGTAGAATTCAATAATGATCAAAACATGGATACAATCAAAGCTAGTACCCAAAATAGATATTTTGGACGAAAAGAAGAAAATTTTATTTTTCGGTGAATAGTAACTCGTGAATAGTAACTCGTGAATAGTAACTCATGAATAGTAACCCCGACGTGAAAAGTTCCAAATTTGATAAAAATTTCCAACCAATATTTCGGCATAATGATATTGAAGAAATAATATCATTTTTGAATAAAATAACATCCCTTACCTCGTACAGACAGTACTTCTGGTCGGAATACCGGTATAAGGCTGAAAGACACTTGCTCTGATGAATAGAAACTCTCAAAGTATCTAAATACTCACAAAATACACTCAATAATCTAGAGAGAGAAAGAGAGAAAACTTGTTTCTGGTGTGATTTTCAATTCTAACTTAGCCCTCTATTTATAGAAAAATGTTAGCACGCCGAAGCAGACTTAACCTGCAACCTGATGGCTTTACCTGCTACTATTCCCACCCACCACATTTGAATAAAAATCTCAGCACATTTCTTCACCAACCAAGAGTGGGGCCCACCAATTCTAGAATTTTCTACCAAAATGATTAACTCCGAAAATTCAACAATTTCTGAAACAGTCATCTCGTAAAATTCATAATAAATCATACGTTCATTTTTAACGGTTCAAAATTTGTGGACATATACTCAACTTATATATGTATAACATATCCAAAAATTACCACGATCCAACGGTCGGATTAAAAATTATAACTCCCGCAAAATATCTCAAAAACCCTGATTTTTAATACCTCCATTCCGACAAAAATACTGATAAAAACCTCAACATTAACTCCTTCATTTTTAACCACAAAAATATATCCCTCATTTATATTCACAAAAATAAATATTTCCTTATCATATGAATCAATAATTAATTATTCACAAATAATATTACAGAATCACATTTATGACAACCAGGCCGTTCCCAGGAAAGAGGGGGCTTTCCAATAAGGATTTCTCCTTACTGGCGCGCAATTAGATGACCAAACCTCTCCTTAGACAGAACTTTCTAGACATTGCCAATAATGTTATCTAATAATATTATTCAAATAATATGAATTATTGATCTGATAATGGGAAATAATGTGTAGTGACAATTATTGAAACAACAGTAATATAAAATATCAACGCAGCAATTATTGAATCAATAAAATAAAATACTGAACAGTAATTACTGTAACCATTATTGAGTAGTGCCTTCTTACGTAAGAATCAATAATTGGTGCAATACAGTGTGCTACTGTGTAACAACGCGTATTACTGTGTTTTAACCACCGGGTATTCCAACAGTATTAACGGTAACAACTACGCCGTTATTAATAAAAAACATATACTTGTCGTTTTCTTCATCCAATCGCTTTCCGTTATGGGGCCCACAAAAGACTGCGCCGTCGTAAGAATATTCCCCGACAGGAAGAATATTCCACGACCAAACGAATATTTCCCGACAACAATGAATATTTTATAACCACTTGCTTATTTAAAATATTTACGCATTTTACCCATAACTAACCTCATTAATCAATTTAACACTTACTATTTCAAAATAATAAATAGAGGGAATTTAAATCTCATTTATTAATAATTTGGGGTCTTACAGAAATCCTTATTGGAAAGCCCCCTCTTTCCTGGGAACGGCCTGGTTGCCAGTACTGTGATTCTGTAATATTATTAATTATTAATTTATATGATGTAGAAAATATTGATTTTATGTGGATATAGATGGAGAAAATTTTTAATGTGATAATTGTTAAAAATTAATATTTTATCTTTTTCTGATAAAATAATTTATTTAAATATATTATTTTAATAATATATTGATGGTGATATTTTTCCAATGAATGTGGGATATATGGATAAATGAGGAGGAAGAGTATTTTTGTTAGATTAAATGTTTAACACATGTTTTGTGTGTTGGTGGACACAATTCTTGACCGAAAATTTATTATAGACTGTAAAATCGCCCGTTTATAGATTTCGGTCAATTTCTGTTTGGAATTTGGAAAAACTTTCTTCTGCAAAGTTGTAGAGAATTGAATTTCCTATAAAAAGATACGAGATTCAAATTTTCTGACAAAAGAGCTATTTATTATGAATTATTGAAGTTCTGAAGTTCCGAAATAATTGATTTTTGGAAGTCTTATTTATTATTTTGAAGAAAAATGTTTTTTGGCATTTAAGTGGGCTAACATGTGATATAAATGGGCTGAGATCAGATGTCTAGAGGTGGGCTAAGGAAAATTTGATAAATATATTAATATTATATTAAATTTTCTGCTTTGGTGTTCTAAGCATTTTCCTATAAATAGGGTGCTTAGGTTAGAATTAAAAATCACACCAGAAACACAAGTTTATCTCTATTTTTCTATCTATATCGAGCGTATTCTTATGAGTATTTGATACTTTGAGTTTTGCTATACGGTACAAGTTTACTTCAATACTATATCTAGTATTCCAGTAAGAAGTACCGTCTTTCCGAGGTAAGGAATGTTATTTCTTCTTAAATGATATTATTTTTTTCAATATCATTATGCCGAAGTATTAATTTGAACTTTTTATCAAATTTGGAACTTTTCATGTCGGGGTTACTATTCACGAGTTACTATTCACCGAAAAATGAAATTTTTTTCTTTTCGTCCAAAATATCTATTCTGAATACTAGCTTTGATTGTATCCATGTTTTGATCATTCTTGAATTTTACTCCACTATGATTATTTATGAGGTATTTTTGGACATGGATAAACTGTAATACGAATCCCTAATATTTGTTCTTTTGCTTCACTGGATTCGTTTTCTTTAAAATATTTTTCATCATCTTCAGTCTTAAATGATGATATAACTAAATATCTTTGGCCTGTAGTGCAAAGATGAATAATTTCTGATAAATATCTTTGGCCCGTAGTGCAAAGATGAACAGGTGTTGAGATGAACATGACCAACTGATGAATATCTTTGGCCTGTAGTGCAAAGATGACTATTTGATTCCAGATATTTATTGATGCTACAGGGATAAAATGTTGATGATGGACTTTTAAATTCATAGATAATCGTAGATTTCATTCTCTACGTAACTCTTCTATGAATTATTAATTTCCGCTGCGAATATTGATTTAAAACTTGTTATCTATTATATTCTATTAAATTTTTCCTTGTTGAAGACTAACGATAATTTGTTGTATATTATCTTAGTCATAATATTCTTTACTGGGCTAGTTGAGCTCACCCTTTTTCTTGTTGTTCCATTTTTCTTCTCAGGAGGCGAGAATGTAGCGAGTACTAGTCGGGGTGTGGAATGATGGTTCAAGACAGTTATTTTAGTAGTCCTCACTATTTTGTAAAATAGTGTATCAATAAGTATAATGAGGACTTAATTGAGTATGAATACTGTCTAGATGACAATATTTGTATTTAAACTCACAGTATATGTGTTGTCGTATTTTGCACGACAATTGTAATAATAAAGTTGTAGTTATTTTCTGTACCATGTATTTGGCGACTCAGAATGGGTGTTGTATACCTGTTTTGGGGGCGTCACAATATTTACATGCACGTCACACGTACACACTATATATAGAAAATAAGTTTATTTTCTATTATGATAAATTATTTTCATCAACTTATATAGCAAATATGTTTTAATATATTTACCATATTACTTAATCACACACATTACCTCGTACAAAGTTATATAAGGTAATATCAAAAATAATATTCCCCCTTTTATTAAAATAATCAAATGCTTGAATTTATTTTAATATCCTTTATTAGAAATATACTATAATTATTTCTTTTTCCTTTCTATAGATTGACTCAACACAATTTCTTTAATCTATACATTTAACAATATCTCAATATTAATCAATAAATCTCTAATCAATATTTATTTAAAGATATATCGTTTTTCTTCTCTCGTCAACAATGTACATATATACAAATCCAAACCTAGCACACATCGAGTCTTTAATGGTATTCAATATAGTACACTGAGTGGTTTTCCACAAACAACTAATAAATTAGTTTTCGTCTCGTCTACACTGTTTTCATAGTGAGTTAGATCGGTTACTAATTCGTATATACCTCCGCTCTCTGAAGGAATTGTTTAGCCCAGCTCCTATACATCAACCATTAAAGAGTACAATTGCACTGCCTTAGACTTGATACTTACTCGTACAACTACTCAAGAAATTGGTGATTATCAAAGATATTTAATGTCACCAACTTACTATTATAAAATAATTTCACATAAATTATTTAACATCAATAGATAAATTTTATTCATCTTCATATTAATTCATCTCTACAATTTATAACAAATATAATAACGATATATATTTATTAAACACAACATCACTTATTACATAGCTCATATTACCCTATGTAACACAATACTACATACCTCGCAATACAATTATATTCTTGTTCGAACCCATCTCATGCTTTAAGAATTTTATCTACTAAATTCGTATTTTAATAAATTCTAAAAATTCGGGTTCTTACACAGACACCGTAGAAGATTATCCAAACTTTGGTTTACCACTTCAGTCTGTCTGTTTGTGTAGGGATGGTAGACACTGCTGATATTTAATTGTGTTCCGAGCTTCTCCCATAAACTTTTCTAAAAATTACCCATGAACTTGGCGTCACGATTCGAACTAATAGTCCGGGGAACGCCATGCAAATGCACATTCTCCCGAAATTATAAGTAGGCGATTCGATTAACATCCATTATCTTCCGACAAGCAATGAAATAAGCCATCTTAGAGAACCGGTCAACCACAACCATAATAGAATATGTAGCCCTCTGAGTTCGGGGTAGACCCAATACAAAATTCACACTAACATCACACCAGGGGGTTGCAGGAATGGTTAAATTATTGGATGTACAATCCTGCATTAGTAAGAACTCCCTTGGATCGCTGACACACATAGCAATGTTCTATGTACGTAACGAGCCACATCACTGGATATCTTCAGCCAATAGTAGTCAGCCGATACCAAGGCCAATGTCTTATCTCCTTCGAAGTGTCCCTCATTGTGGAGTTCACTTACTATCTACTGTCGAAGCGATCAATCTGGAATGCATAACTGAAGTCCCCGAAATAAGTACCCTTTATGAAAAATAAAGTTATGTCGTCGATCTTGACGCACTTCCTGAACTATCTTCTCAAAAAAAGGATCCTCTTCGTGCATATCAGTAAAGACTTCAAACCCTACAACTTTGTTACACATAATGTTAAGGAGATACGCGCTTCGGCTTAACGCGTTAACAGCATGATTCAAACTTCCTGTCTGATGCCGCAAAGTAAGTGAAGGTGAATTCCTGTAAGAACGCAACCCATTTAGCATGCATTCGGTTCAGCTTATACTAACCATTAATGTACTTCAAGGCCTCATGATCAGTAATAAGGATGAACTCCCTATGTATTAGATATTGTTGTCAATGCTTCAGAGATTGAACAATGACATAAAATTCCAAATCATAAGTAGAGTAGTTCTTCTTCGACTTTGATAACTTTTCTCTAAAGAAAGCCATTGGCCGACCCTTTTGACTGAGAACACCACCAATACCGACTCCGAATGCATCACAATTAACTTCAAATATTTTCTCAAAGTCAGGAAGTGACAATACAGGTGCTTCGTGAAAGTAGTATGCACACAAGTCAATAATATTTGATATGATAAAGCATATACTTTGTAACAATCTTATTCGTTTATTAATAAAAGAATTATTTAATTAAAGGCTTTTAATTTATCTACATGGTGCTGTTAAATAAAATGTGATAAACTCATAGTTTTAAGCAATGATTTTAGAATCATGATGATGATTATGATAAAGAGATCTAAATTCTTAGAAAGCTTAAAACTAAAATACTTTCTAATCGATGGATGACTAAAATGGGGATTAATGAATCCGGATAAATTGGTACATATGTTGCTTGCTCATTGGATAAGAATGATGGATCTCATAATCATTTGTGTAGAGACACTAAAGTAAGTATGTATGTGCTTATTGGAGAATAAGTTCACTGAACGTGGCTCGCTAAGGAATGCCTAATGGAGTTAATTCCTATAGTGATAGTAGTACAAGTGATCCTTGGACTTGAGACCATTATAGTATCTTGTGTATGATGAGTTATGCTTTGACATATTCCTTAAGACCCTTAAGATATATCAAAGGATATGTTTGGGTATAATAAGTTGTACATAGAGATAATGAATGATCAATAAAGAATCTACCACTTCTAGTAAAATATCGAGAATGTCCTATCTAATTCGATAAATGACAACTCAGTAGTCTTTGGCCAAATCAGAATGAAATTAGAAAGGTGTTTCTAATTTGCATTAATCAGAGTTGTGTACTTAGGATCAGAATATATATAATTAAATAAAATAATACTTGACAGTAATTTCATGTCTTATATTTAATTAGGAAATTGTATGGTAGAATGATTGAATTGTACGGTAACTATCTACACAAAGGTTCTTCTATGATTAATGTTAAAATTTATATTATCTGAAAAGTTGTTGATCGCTGAGGGGACTTACACTTATTGTAGAATAAATATTATTTATTAAAATGAATTAAATAGTTTAATTTATTTATTTAAAGAAGATTAGAATTATTCTAATATATTTATTCACGACCGATTTAATATGGAGAACCTAAAGGGTCACACCATAAAAGAAAAATATTTATTTAAGAAATAAATGGCATAATCGTAATAATGTGTTAAGTATATTTAATTTAATCTACGGTGATAGAATAAATTAAATAGCTTAATATTTATTATTTAATATTTTAGAAATATTAAATATAAATTAATAAGAGGAGTCTTATTAATATTATTACTATTATTATTATTTAATTCCTAAAGGAGTTTGGGATAAAATAATTAATAAAAGTACTCTCTCACATATTCCTAATAAGATTAGGAGGTTAATTAATTAAAAGTTAATTCATTATTTCTAATAAGATTAGGAAGCCTAATTAATTAAAAGAGTTTAATTAATAAATATGAAACCCTAATCCTAAAATGTTTAGGAGGGTTGCCTACGTCTATAAATAAGAAAAGTCTTATTATGCGTTAGGTTGATGATGTTACAGACTTTATTCTAAGAGTTGGGAGAGTACACATATTTCTATAGAGATGTAAAAATTAAGTTTTTGTCAAACACTCATCTTCTTGAATACGTATTATTCCTTGGTGGATCACTTCTAGAGGTCAAATAATTGGGTGGCTTGCATTGATCTAACGAAGGAATCACAACGTGGAATTCAAGGAGGACGCGAAGGAATTGGAGATTAACTTGTACCTGAGGAAGCTTTGATCTACGAAGGTATGATTTCATATCTTCTTCTCTTTTGTTTAATTGATAATTGTACACAAGGATGATCTAGGTTATGGTTTGTATAAAAATTTTAAACTCTCTTTTATCGCGCTTCTGCACTATTTATGTGATTTGATTACGTAATCGCGCTACATACAAACTTAACACTTCAGTCATCCTTTTCTTAACTAGCTGAAAACTAATGTCGGCCTCCTCGGACCAACTAAATACTTTTACCTTTTAAGCACTCCGTGATGGATGTAATTAATATGCTGAACTTCTTGATGAATTGGAGATAGAAAGAAGCCAAACCATGGAAACTTCTAACATCATGCAGGGTCTTGTGTAGGCCACACTAATACTGCATCTATCTTTGGCTGATCGGCATGAACACCTTCGGTAGAAACAACAAAGCCAAGGAAGGTTACCAAAGTCGTAAAGTAGGAACTCTTCTTCTGATTGATAAACAGATGTTCCTTTCTCAATACATCAAAAATAGCTCGGAGGTGTTCATGGTATGACTCCCAATTTGGACTGTAAATCAAAATATCATCGAAGTAGACTACCACACACTTCCCCATGAATGGTCACAATACCTGGTGCATGAACCTCATAAATGTATAAGGAGCATTGTAAAGGCTGAAGAGAGTAACCATCCACTCATATAACACCCATGCTGAGTTTTAAACGTCGTCTTCCATTCATCTCCAAGCCTTACTCTTATCTGATGGTAACCACTCTTCATATAAATCTTTGAGAAAAAATTTGCTGCAGACAACCGATCTAGCATATCGTCCAGACGAGGTATCGAAAATCTGTATTTCACAGTAATCTTGTTAATTGTTCTACTGTCAATGCACATTCGTCAGGTTCCATCCTTCTTCGGCACTACTGGTACCACGCATGGGCTCATACTTGCACGGATCGACTATTAACTCAACTACCTGTCTCTAAAGCTCTTCGGACTATTGGACTGAGTCTGTATACCGACATGTTCGATAAACTTGATCCTGGAACAAGATCTATTTGGTGTTGAATGTCCCTCATCGGTGGCAGACAGTCCAGGTGGAAGTTCTTCGGGCATCAGATCAACAAACTCTAATAGCAACTTCTGCAAATCGGCTGGTACTTCTAGGCTTCTTCTTATCGAGCTGTTCCCACAAGGGAGCAGAACATACATTACACCTTCACGATCGGCCTCCGTTAGGAATCTAGACATGGCCGAATAAGAGGTTCGGGTTTTTGAAGACTTGAGCCAAACTACTCTCTTCCCGCTGAGGGGCCAACACGAACTTCTTCCCTTTTATATTAATGGAGTATGTATTCTTCCGACCATCATGAATGGCACTTCAGTCATATTGTCAAGGTCGTCCCACCAACTTATAACAAGCGTCCATTGACACCACATCGCACTAAGCGTTATCAAAGTATTTTTTACCGATTAAAAATGTCACTAAGCATTTTCTATCAACTGTTATCTCATTGCCTTTATTCAACCATGATAACTTATATGGTTTAGGATGCGGATTTGTTTTTAACTGCAATTTCTGGACAGCCTCTTCCAATACTACATTTTCACAGCTGCCACCATCAATGATCATCTTGAATACCTTATCTGCCACTGTGCAAGTTGTATGGAAGATATTGGTTCTCAACTAATCATCTCCTGAATTACCCTTAGGGATCAAAAGTTTCTTACGAATGACTAAAGTCTTTTGCCCATCACCGTATAACATCTCCTCTTCATTATATTCATCAAATACAGGCTCTCCTAACTCTTCTGTCTCATCGACCATATCTTCTTCAATCAAAAGGTTATTAGCCTTCTAGCTGATAGATTTTTTTTCACGCATTCGCTCTATGCCCTTGTTCGCCACATCTAAAACATCGAATAATAGAGTTGGGATTAATTTACGGTTGTTGCGGTGCAGAACGGGGTTGTTGCAGGGGTATATATCTACTTGTATTGATCCTCATCACCGATCGTCTGTTTTGTTGTTGCTTGGCATCATGTGCTCGTTGGTATGCCTCAGAAATAGTCTATAGTGAATGAATACTGAGGACATCTTGCAGACACTGCCTTAAACCACCCAAATACCGTGCCACTAACTGTTCATCCGATTCTGACAGGTCATTATGGGCTATCAATTGGTAGAACTCTTCTGTATATTCATCAACTAGCTTGGTTCCTTGCCTTAATAAGTTCAGTTGCTTGAATAAGGATTGACTTTTCCCAAAGAGAATAAAATGGTCTTGCATCTTCTTCTTCATCTTTTCCCAATCCACGATTTTAGACCCACGTACCATGTCTATCTCGTGATCGCTTCAACTGCTCCCACCAAGTAGATGTTCTACCCCTGAGTTTGATGGCAACCAGTTTCACCTTAATGGAACTTCCTTGTACTCTAAAATACGTTCGACTTCATTCATCCAATCAATGAATCCCTTGGCTTGTAACGTACCTAAAAACTCTGGTAGCTCCACTTTAAAACCCCAGTCTTGATGACGATCATCTCGACCACGTCGTTCCCAGAAATGATTCCTATTGTGATAAGGATTTCAAAACTGGACTCGAAATCGTAATTCTCCTCTTCACGATTACCGAGATTTTGCGCCCCTAAACGCCGCGTTAATTCTGCAACTTGTCTCTTTAAATCCTCAATCATCATGTCCTAAACGTTACGATCACGGTGTGAGACTTCCTCAATCGAAACCTGCCCACGATGGCCACGACCACCATCCCATTGAAACTGATGAAATCTATTTCCAGGAAGATGTTGATGCTTTGATACCAACTAACGTCAGACAGAATAACGATTATCATGTTCCTGGTTAATCAAATAAATTCACACACAAAGGAAGTAAAAGAATTACCCTAAACACGGAGAAACTTTTCTAATGCTTGAATTAATATTATCAAAAATTCTCTATCATTTAACCCACAGAATTCTTATAACTATGGTAAGAAATGTCCAATAGAAAACAACTTCCTAATAATCCTTCTATATTTACGGTAACAACTTCTGATGAATAATAACCTTCTAATAATTAAAATACTACCATAAAAGACAAAACAAATCATAATTAAATCTAAAAATAAGAATGTTGATAAAAAGTATCCGAACTTTCGAAGACATAAAGTCGCCACAAATTCGAAGTAGATAATCCGAAGCAAGATCCGATGAGACAACCGAAGTCGAACTCCCAATTTTATAATCCGAAATATTACCAAAGTCGAACCCCCTACTCTTGATTCCGAAGATATCTCTCGTCGATGGCGTCCGTCCTCGACGATGTTAATAATCTCCTTTACCACTTCTCTTGCGTCGATCCAATCCTCCAATTCATGACATTTTAATGTCAACAACATGTTATTCGATATATCAATATCATCGGACTCAGATACTCATCATGAGTGGCCTTTGTATAGGTTTATTAGTTATAACTGCCTTCCTAGTGGAAACAAGGAAAAGTCATACCCATAATCATAGTGCTTATAGTCATATATATTTCCATAATCATAATTTAAAACAACATGATAAGATATTACGCGAGACTCTGACTGTCAACCCACTTGAGACAAGTGGCCGTGGTGAACTTTATTATTGTTACCTCTTCCTTTAATTTTCTGTCTTCTGATCCAATCAAAAGTGGTTAATTTCCTCCTCTGACATCTATTTGGTGCAGAGCAGTTAAACTTAAACCTAATTATCAACCAAGGTTAAGAATATAGTTTTATGTTTTCAATGAATAAAATCAAAGGCATTGAATAATATTATAAACTATATGTTGATAAACTACCTTCATAGCTCAAGACAAAATTTGAGATATTTTTAGGATGTGGAGAAGAAAAAACAACTAACTCAATAGGCTTTAATTTATCAGCCTAATTTAATTAAGAGGTACCTCTTAGTTATTAAAATTTTATTTTTTATCTTATCGATTAAGAGGTATTCAGAGGTAATAAAAAAAACATCATACCTCTTAACGAATAAGATACAGTCTATTAAGAGGCAATCAGATGTAAATAAAGAACACCTTAGCCGCTATCTGTTTACTTCTAAATGAGACGAATAAATCTTTCAGATTATTTGTTTTATAATTTTTAATTCGTCTGAATGTGTTCATAAAAAAAATAGTATGATTAAATCAGTAAGAGGTAGGATTGAATGATATTTTACCAACATACCGTCATACACAATTAAAAATTAAATTTAATATCCATCTTTTAATTTATTTATTTAACTATTTTAAACAATTTTTTTTGTTTACAAATTATTTTTTGATTCTTTTTCTTTAACAAATTAGTGAATAACTAATTTAATGAATGTTGTTGTAGTATTTTATTTTGGTTTTATGGACTAATAGAATGTTATTAAAAAAAATTAGTGTTTATTCCTAAAATTATATTACTAATCATATACTCCATCAAAAATTGTTCACAAGTTTATATTTAATTTTTCTTATATACCATTGTTTATTTATAGTTACATAATAAATTTGCTCATAATATTTAGAGCTTTTATTTCATTCAGCTCATTAAAATTCTCTTATAAATTCAGATTTTTTTATTCAATTTTATGAAACAACACCTTAGAGGCGAATTTAAGATGGGTTGAATGGACAAGAACATATTGTACATACATATATATATTACAATAAAGTCTATCTATAAGCAATAAAAAATTAATGAATTTATGTCAAAGATAAAAAAAAAAAAATTAATCGCACGTCTTAACTAGAGTTATTGAGAATATATAAATAATTTTAAAATAAGTTGAATATTTATAATTTACAGGTAATATTAATATACAGTGGAATTAATTATAGTGCAAATTAAATAGTTCGCAATCAAATATGTTTCACATCTAAAGAGCTGAATTACAAATTAAATTGTAGGTGATAGACAAGTGAAAGGCAAAGGATGAAAGAAAAACATAATATACTTATTTAAATATAACAATTCGAAAACAAAATGTGGTAGTTATAAACTTAGATTTCGTTCCATGTTTGAATTTTTAGCACTAAACTAGATATACTAGAGAATTAAAGCCAAAATGTAGGTAAGGTGAATAATCAATCCATCCACCCTCCAATGGTAGTGGATTAGTAGTACGTAATCAAATATTGAGAGGCCATAAGTTTTCCACGTGATCACATACATCTGTGACGGTACAATGATATGGATTCAAATCTTTTGGCAACTCAGAAATCTCAATCTTCCTAACACAATTGGTCTCCAGATTGTAAAGATTGAGGTGATATGGATTGCCAAGACCCGAATTCATAATTATGACTTCGCCCGTGCTTTGAACTGTTCCCGCAATATAAAAATCACCGTCGTTCATCCCATTTATTTTACGAAGATCAACAGGAATCTTGAATTTCTTGTTTACCCAACTCCTCCTCTTCCTCCTCCTCCTTTCATCGCCTTTTTCCCCTTCCCCTAATATCCAAATATTCAGAATATTATCCCTATCGTCACCGTCACGGTCACGCACTTGGGACTCGACCAATCCCAGTTGTCCATTACAGTAGTTAACTAATACGTAACATACAGAACAGTAAGTATCGACAATAGGATCAGGCAATTCAATGAAATCAAACTTTTCGCGGCTCACATCAAATTCAACTATAATATATCGCTGATCGTCGGGAATATCTAGCAGATCATCTGATGACGACGATGGATCTACTAGCATAGCCAAATAATAATCAAACCCATCAATACAGATACTTCTAGAATATGCTTCGGGTATATGGGCCGGGACGTTATTAAGCAGCCTCCACTGGGAATGGGAATGGGACTGGGACTGGGACTGGGACAAACTCAAAATTCTGTGCTCAATCCTTATCTTGAATTCGTTATTGAGAATATCAGTGTTTATGACCCGTGTGTTGAGTACCTTGTGTTGGCTTCGAACCGGGTCAAACCCGAATGAGTGTCTGTCCCAATGACGCAGTTCTTCTTGTCCTGGGGAGGGTAGAGTTATGAATTGGTGAGTGGCGGTATTAGCAATAACAACAGATTCTGGGTTTTCGAAGTGGATTAAATAAAGGCCTTGGAGTGATGGGGACATGTAAAAGCAGATAGGCTTGGTGAACTTGTAGTGGGCTTGCATTTGGGCTTTGTTATTGGGCTTGATTTTGGCGGACAGTACGAAACTATTATTTTGGTCATTGATGTTATTGAAAGTGATGAGGAAGGTGAGGCCAGTGGAGGAGGAATGAGATAATTGGGCTTTCAGGAATGATGGGTCAGTGGAGATGGTGGAGTTCCAGAGTTTGGATACGGACTTGAATTGACAAAGAGACTTGACTGGTAACTTTGGGAGGATCTCTAATAGGATGACTTCTTGAGGGATCATCCTCGTACTCGTACTCTTACTCTTACTCTTACTCTCGCTCTCCATTAAATTATTAGTTCTCTCTCTATCTCTCCCACACACAAAAGAAAGTAAAATAAAGTGCCCATATTTATAGTCTTCAAACTTGTACCATTTCCGTTTCCGTATACTTGTAGGAACTATATAAAAGGAATTAAAATCCAAATCAGAATCACAAATATAATTTCCGACGTGATAGGATCCCAACTTGCTCACCATTTTCAAAAACATGATGATCGTAGGACACTATTTTTTAATGTTATTGTTCTTATTAGAGCTTTGAGACGAGGGTGCGATTATTTGTAATACTAAGTTGTTGACGAGCCACGTCAGTCATATATTTTAGCCCTGTAGTTTTTATACGAATTCAGTCACAAATTTAGTGTTGATAATATTTTGTTCATAAACATGACCTGATCTGATCTCATCTCTTGAGAAAAAACAAGGGTACCAATTAGCTTAATTTTGGGTTTGGGTAAACGGGCCAGGGGTGCCTACAGAGAAGTGAAAACGGACCGGGTCTGAACCCGGCTGTATTCGGTCAAGAAATAAGTATGTTTTGAAAGTATGGCGGCCGTCCTCGTTAAACATAATAAAAAATGGTGAAAATCACCAAAATTCTTCTTCTTCGAGCACAACAAACAAAGAAATGGTGAGAAGGTTAATTTTGTGCTGAGCGGAATTTCAACCTGAATGTGCGTGCGTGCGTGCGTGAGAGCATGTTATTATTTCAATGGAAACAACATGTGGAATTTGCATGTTTGACAGGGGAAAATATCAGTTTGGAACCTACTACTACATCTAACTAAACTGAACTATCCCAATAATAAATGATGAAGAATCTCCGCATGTACACACGTACGGAAATATATGTACTGTACTAGTTAATAACACCAGCTTGTTGATACACAAGCAAAGCATTTTTTTCCAATAAAAACATCTCATCTTACTCAACAGGCTGCATAACCAACTCACCAAAGATCCCTTTGTTTTGGTACAGGCCCAAATAGGACAAATCGCCACTACAAACCAAGTGCGAGTGTGTGTCATGAAAAGTTGAACAATTTAGAACCCCCAACTACATCTCTTCTTCCACAAACCATATGCTTCCCACCTTCTGTTTCACACCTGTCCATACTCATTACACTTAAAATGCACTATGCATAAACCAAAAAAATATCTCAACCAATTACACTATTTATAACACAACACAATGTCAGTAAAAGCATTTCACTTGCATATATTACCCCCAAAAAAATACATGAAATTAATATTATCTACAGATTTGGAGGACGGAATACCAATACCTCAGCTCTTGGCCCATGTGTACACCTGCACATTTACACCTCAACAAAGCTAACAAATTTGAAGGGATATATAAAATTGATAATAATCCAATCAAAGCACAGACTAAACTATCACATATGTCGAGTCATAAATCATGCAACGAGTAATGAGTTGATATATTCAACACTCAACAGTGTAACAATGACTATTAGTCATTTCCCAACCATGATGCAAGTTGAAACTCCTTGCAACAAGTTTTGCATTGAAACCCAACTAAATATAGTAATGCATGCTTCCGTACCTGTTTTATGCACATATAGAATCCTTCGTTTCTGCTTATGCATACAAAATTACATTACTTGAGCTATATAGAGTAATACTGCCAAGCCCATATATAAGCAACATATCAAAAAATATAGTTTAAAGAGAGGGCTTTACTACAATTTTTTACAAGTAATTTTAAAACACATTAGTGAGTAATCCTTTCAATTTACTTACTTCTTTGAGAAGAAGTGATTACACATTATACTACTCCAGCCACTACCCAAAGAAACAGGGTATCAGTTAACTAAACTATATGATAGTGAGTTGTATAATGTGAAAGCACTACTTACAGCACTAGAGGACACCAAGGCCCAACATCTTGCTCAACCCACATGAGCAAGTCCCTCAACAGCTAGGAAAGACGATTTTTTTTTACAAATTGGCATTAAAAACTAAATGTTTTATAAGTGGCAGATCAAGTTTAGAAAAGCACATGGTAAACCCAATGATATATCGTTTATTTTTTTTTTGGAAAATAAACACAATGATATATTATGCCACAAAAGACTCGTTAAATGAAACAGAGAAAGAATGCCACCACAGATCAGTGTCTCTATACGAATAACTGACGAAAGGAGGACAATAACATTGAGATCAAGTAGCCGAAGTGATATTGGCTTTTAGAATTAAGACCTTGTTAATATAAAATTCATTTTGTTGGACTTGACTTCACTCTCTTGTCCGTGTATATCTATGTTCAATATGCTTAGAGATAGCAGGAACGACATTTAGCTGAATTTGGATTTTTGAACGGAAAAAAACATCAACCCCTTAATTCTGTTGACGCTTTTGTATTAAGAAAAAGACAGTTTCTTGCCATAACTAATGAATTAAACACTCGATCAAAACTACTAGATATTCATAAATTCATATAATCCATACACTCATAGTACTCATCTTCTCAAAGTATAAGTGAAAACAGCCTGGGAATATATAATAACAAAATAATTGAGACTGACAATACCAAATTCAACAACAATTAAATAAGCTCAAAAAACAAAATCAATAAAATTAATGAAGAAAATCAATCCACTACCACAGTTATCAAAACAATGTACAAATAAACAAAATAAAATAATTAGCGACTCTTTTAGATATTATCAATTGGAAACAACATGGCATTGACAATTTGCCACCTACAACATTATTTGACCCCCTATTATTCAAATAACTACTCTAATTAAAGAAAACCCATAAAACACAATAAACTAATGAATTAAAGATTATCCACAGTTCTTGATAGATAAAAATCAGTGAGACCCAGATGCAAAAATAACGGGAGAGTGAAAAAAGCCGTCATAACGGCGGCGATAAGGAGGAAAAGGTTAATTCTAAGAAAAGAGACCCAATTGAACGCCATTGTTGTGGGTTTGCTTTAAAGGACAAGAGAGGGCACAATGGCTAAATAAATCACTGCAAGTTTGGTATATTTCATCTAACAGCTCTCACATTAAAATTTTAGCCCAAAATTAGCTGAGAAGTCAAGTTTCTGTGTATATTTTTGGAAAAAGTAAAAGGATTGGAAGTGCGCAGAGAAGAAGACAGAGACGGGAGTTTCCTTTTTTCTCTCTCTATCTTCTTGTCTGTTTCTTCGCTGATCACATTTTTAATTCTTGTAACTTAATACGGCCTTGCGTAAACACGCTCTCAACACTCAACCACAACATCATACGTGTGAAAACTATTAAAGGTTCTATTTATGACAAAAGTATTTATATTTAATGCATCTCCAATTACTCCCCAAGTTCCAAAGGAGAAAAAGTTTTAGTATTTACAAAATTTATAGGTTTTAAAAGATATGCATTTTTGTTCATATTTATTATTACTAGGTAATAGCATATGTAATGCACGGGCTAGTTTGAATAACGGATTATATAATTTGCTAAACTTCTGATGAGAATTTTTTTTATTTTTATAATAAGTTATTTGCATGTAGAATACACAAAATTAAAAATTATAGTCTAAACATTTTTCAAATATAATAAACTGAAACTACAAAACTTCATCACATTCAATTCAGAAAAATAACAACCATTGCCGCAACACTGAATTTCTAAACAATCCATAAAGAAGCTAAAGTACCCTCACAGAGCAATGTTCAACTGGAGGAAAAACAACTATTTACGAAAAACAAAATCCCACTAAACAACATAAATGCAACTCTTCAAAACAAAGTATATATAATTGAGTTTAAAAATGGAAAATTAACCTAAGATAGCTGAAGCTCGAAGTAGTGAAGTTGTGAACCATCTTGATCAAATCGGAGAGCCGGGAAGACGGAGTTGAAGAAAAAGAATGGGGATAGCTCAGTAATGGTAGCTACAATGAACTCCTGTTGTTTCTGATTTTGCTATAATAAACTGAAACTACAAAACTTTATCACATTCAAAATTTGAACAATAACAACCTTTACAACACAGAATTGCTAAACAAACCATAAAGAAGCTAAAAAAAACCTCACAGAACAATGTTCAAGTGGAGGAGAAGATTCTCAGACCTTCGAAGAAGAGGGTCACCACTTCGTTCACAAATTTTGGGTTGCTGTCATCCCGCAGTATCTAAAGCTGCAAAAATTTATCATCTAAAACCCCTATTTTCACACCCAAATAAAAAAAATCCAACATAAAAAAAGTTAAATAGAAACACATCTCACAATTTAAAAAAAACAATTTTAAGAAAAAAAATATCACATTTTAATGAATTGCTTTACGTTATCAAGTATATCAAATTTATCTAAGTTTTAGTTGAGGGTAATGAATTGCTTTACATTAGTCAATTTCTTGATATTGATTGTTTTGTTTGCTACAATTTAGTACATGTAGTCAATATTTCATTGTTTTACCTCCAAAATTTCAAAGTAGTATGCAAAAAAAATCTGAACCATGTAGAAACTGTGGTGTTCCAATATATTAAATCATTACCATCTGTAAAATTTCCACTTTGGCACATTTGATGATCATTATCTACATTAGTATCAGGTTCAAATTATTTTCTAGTAATAGGAATAACAACTTTCCTCCTAGTTCAGCAAGGATGACCAATGCCAAAACTAAGGACCCAGGCGAAAGGAAACGTTACAAGGGGAAAAACCCAATATTCTAAAAGGAGAAAGGCCGGAGGCAAGAGACCCGAGGCAGGAGGCGGGAGGCGGGCGGCTGGGGGGCCTAGCGCCTAGGAGGCCTAGGCAGGTCCTGACGAGGTCTAGGCGAAACTTTTTATTTTAAGCCAATTTTAATATTTTATCTTATATTTATCCAAACAAAACAATAATATAAAGCAAAACAATCTATAATAAAGATAATAATGACATTTGCTTAAACTTCAAACACATATCCATATTGTCAATGTCAAAGTTCAAACACAAACATACAATTGTTAAAAGTTTAAACATATCTTTTACGTATTAGTTTTATTCATAAACAAGATTGCTATTAAATAATAAAATTTCAATAATTCAATATTAAAACATAAGAAACTAAACATAAATTTAAGAATTATATTGAATTAAACTAAATATTACAAATGTATCATCATTTATATAATTTGAAGTTGGCATAAGTTCAAAAAATTACAGCTATAATAAAATTATCCATTTTGACTTGATATTGATATATTAAAAATAAATATATACAGATCTGATTTGGGTAGTTATTAAAATTAAAAAAAAAAAATCTCCGCCTAAACTCTGCCTAAGCCCTTCCTAATTTTTTGAAAGGATTTTTTTGTCGCCTTGGGCCCAGTTGAAATGCAAGGGGGCCTAGCACCTAGGCGGGGGGCCATGGGGGCCTAACGTCTAGGCGGACCTAAGCGGGAATTTTTACAACACTGAAAAAACCTCCTAATGGATATTAGTCTAATGATATCTACATCTGATAAACCTAATATCAAGTATAGATCTTAAAATTTAATGTGTAGAATTGTTAATAAATTTTAAAAAATTTAACTTTCATTTTCTTTTCCTTTCCATCACTCTTTCCCAAGTTCACACATGATATAAACAGAACTTAAAGTCAAAAAATTCAAAATTATTGCACACCAACCAGAACTAATACTAAGTTCGACTCAACCATGCTAAGAAATCCAATAAATATAACCATTCTTTAATTTACTAACTTGCTAAGAAAAGACCCGCCTAAGACAAAAAAAATTTCTCACATGCTCCATGAGACAAACTCTTAGCTTCTTCAAGCTACTTAGACACATCGTGATCACAGAATCAAACCCTTACATTGAGATATTGATATTATAGAATAAAAAGAACAAAATTGGGTTTTCTTGTTAGTATAACAATGAAAACTTAATAAGAATTCAAGCTGTTTGCGGAAGCAAAGCTTATTCTGGTAGGGCGGAAAAAAAGAGGGTATTTAGGATCTATTAAAGTTGACATTATTGCTTAGATATATGTATGGGACACGGATAGGTGCAGATGAAAACATGACAGATATTTGCACAACAAAAATTCAAAAGAAACCTATTTATTTCAGTTCCAGTACCTCTAAATGATAACAATGGCCTTTTCACGGGCCAAAATGGTAGAAGGGTCAGATAAAAGGGGATCGAGGATGCGAAGATCAATGAGTGTTTGCTTTATCCCCTAATATTGACTTTGAAAAACAACAGACAGATCAGATGATCGAACCTCCTGCTCTCTTGATTCCCCACCGGAATCCTTCGCCGAACCTAGGGTTTCGGGCGGCGGCGTGTCGTTAGTTGAGGACGAAGCCTCAGCCGCCTGTCGCACCGAACAGAACCAATCAAACTCAAACCAATCACAAAAATCCATTCATGCACATATACATAAATATAGAAATTTGTGGGAATTTAGATAAACCCTAACCAAAATAGAAGGCGAACCAACCTTAGGAAAAGGAGATGAGGAAGGGGAAGGTAGCGGACGTTTCAAGGATGAAGACCTTCGCCTAGTTTCAACAATCTTTCGTTGATCGGAAGAATAATCAGAACAGAGAGAGTTATATCTCTGACAAAATGCAAATGATTTTAAATTCTCCTCTCATAAATTATTTGAATCGTCCAAAATTTAAAATAATTTTCGCTGTGCCGGAGATACGGGACGGTTAGTATAGTACTCGCTCCTATTCGTGTCTTTTTAAAGTTAAGCATATTTATTAAAAAATATCACAAAATATCTTTTATATTCTTAATTAATTATTTCTCTCTTCATAATGGTCTATGAAATTGTATTTACTAAACATATTAAATAGAGAGGTAAATTAGAAAAAAATAGTGCAATATTACATAGGGATTCCAAAACGATACTTATATTGAATAAAATAAAACTCTCCAAAACGACACTTAATATGAATAGGAGGGAGTATAATATAAAGTGTATCAATGACTTCAGACACAGACAATTATTACTGATTTAATAATATCTATCCATTAGAATTATTTTGTTTAATTTTTTTTTATTTTGTTATATATATATATAGAGAGAGAGAATCAAGATCTTAAGTATATCTCATATCCAATTCACCCGAACTCGCTCCTCTTTAGCAACGGATCCGGCGACGGTTCAGTCATACAACCGTCGTCTATACTTTTAGCGACGGACAACATATAGCGTCGCTAAAAGTATAGACGACGGTTGTATGACCGAACCGTCGTCGGGTCTGTCGCTAAAGGGGGGTGAGCTCGGGTGAGTTAAATAAGGGGTGAGCTTAAGATCCGGACCGTGTATATATATATATATATATATATATATATATATATATATATATATATATATAGACTAAAAGACAAATTACACCCCAAACTTTACACGCTTGTTGACTTTTGCACTCCAAACTGAAAAATGTGTCTAAGTACACCCCAAACTTCATTTATGCTGAACAAAAGACACACTTTATTGACTTAACCGGTCAAAAATGACCGGCTAAGGCACACATGTACATCTAAAGTGATATTTTAGTCTTTTCCACATCTTCTTCATCAAACCAATTTCCCCTGTTTCGGCTAAGGCATACGAATGAAACACAACAACCACCACAAGCATCACAACCTTTCATCACACTGCAACACCACCTCTTCCCACAATTCCACCACCATAACCCACCACAAAAAAAATCAAACCGGATCCTAGCCTTGAACCCCAACCGTTTGGCATCAAAGAACCATAACGTACCTAACCTTGAGACATCACCATTTGGCGTCAAGGAGCCAGAATCTAACCTTGAACCCAAGTCATTTGGTGTTAAAGATCCAGAACCTAGCCTTGAACCCCACTTCTAAGTGGAAAAATATTCATAGCCTAGAAATTTGGGAGTTTCCCCTACTCGAAACTCAATAATTGGTTGCTTACTCTGTAACTCAATTTGTAACTATTTCTCTCCCGTTGATCACTACCTCATAGACTGTGGCTCCGTTGAACCCACCACAGCTGACTCTAATCACCGTCGGTTCACCAGAGACTCGTCGGAGTCAATCACACTTTCTCTCATCAAATCGAACGATTTCACGCAGAGATTTAAACCCAGATCCTAATTTGGCCCCAGTTTATCACACAACTTGGGTTTTCACAAGACCTACAAAATATGTGTTCGACATTAAAGACAAAGGTACCCATTTGATTCGTCTTCATTTTCACCGGTTCAATTTGTCAAATTTTGATAATTATAGTGTTAGGTTTCATGTTTTGGTTAATGGGTTTGTGTTATTGTATGAATTTACTGCTGAGAATATGCAAAACTCTAGAGTTAGTGCAATTGAAGTGATTTATGCTCCAAAGGATTTGATTGCTGATGTGGGTCTGCTTGTGAATTCTGAGAAAAATGAGCAAGTTAATGGGTTGATAAAGAATGCTCTTGAAACTGTGTATAGGGTCAACATGGGTGGTTACAAAGTTTGTGACAACCCCAAAATAGGTCCATTCCACCCAACCCATTCTGAATCATCAAATACATGGTACAGAAAACAACTACAACTTTATTACAACAATTGTCGTGTAAAATACAACAACACATATGCTGTGAGTTTGGATACAAATATATACCAAATCTGACATTGGGCACCATCATGTATCAACACCTCACAAAGGTACCTTACATAAAGGTACAGTCAAAAACTGTTTTAGAAATTAGAATCTTTGGGAAGTGCTCAAGGAAACCTTCGTACCTGGGAGGCCATGCGTCTAGATTATGATAGATATCATATGGCCACAGAATTATCTTTGGTTGACCCAATAGACCCCAAAGAAAAATGAGAAGTTTACTATCATATTCTTCCCAATGGTGAGTCTTCTCTTGACTTATCATTATCTCCACTGTCTCTAATTGAGAATTATACTTCAAACAAACACCAAGATAATATAGGTAGTGCTCGTAAATATACTCAGCAAATAGATGAGCACAATCCTGTCTTATAATGACACGAGGTTGTATGTCATTAGACATCTTGTATGATAGTGGCAAAACACTCTTCCAACATTGGGTTCGCCTCACCCTATTGGATTCACCAAATATAACTACTAAATGAACCTTTCTATACTGCTTAGGGAGAACTCCACAGCTAGAGACCACCGTTCTATTCCCTTATTACCCCCGCTCGACCCAGCTACACTCTTATTACCTGAAAAGGATTTGTGAAGCAAAAGGGTGAGCATAACTAGCCCAGTAAAGAATATCATAACTAAAGATAATTAAATTATCAATAGCCTTCATCAGTAATAAATCAGAGATTTAGAACATATGGTAGATGATAAAACTTCTCAACCATAGTTGCAGCGGAATGAGCAATCCATTAGAAGAGTCAAATAGACTATAAAGTCTATTATCTTCTCCACGTTAAAAGTCCACCAACAATGTTTTATCCCTGTAACATCAATCAATAATTCCTGTCCACAATCACGTGTATAACTCATAATCGTAATTGTAGTTCTAAATTTCTTTTCTCATCCAGGACAAAGATAATTTTCATCACCTGAAACATCAAACATCATGGTTATACCAAATCACAGTTTCTGTTCATAATCATACTAATAACTTCATCTTTGCACTACGGGCCAAAGATATTCATCAACAAGTCATCTTTGCACTACATGCCAAAGATATTCAACAACGGGTCATCTTTGCATTACGAGCCAAAGATATTCATTAACAACTCATCTTTGCACTACAGGCTAAAGATATTCAACAACGGGTCATCTTTGCATTACGAGCCAAAGATATTCATTAACAACTCATCTTTGCACTATAGGCCAAAGATATTCGTCAACAACTCATCTTTGCACTACAGGCCAAAGATATCCATATCTCAAAGAAATATATAATCATTTCAGAATTTATATAAACAATAATTATAACCATGTTAATCAATTCATCTTTACACTTAAGCTAAAGATATTCAATTATAAATTCAATGGTCATGATCATACCAGTTAACAATTCATCTTTGCACTACAGGCCAAAGATAACCCATAGTCATGATCATACCAAAAATCTACTCATCTTTACACTCAAGTCAAAGAGAAATATCATCATTAGGGTTATAAAAATGTTATATATAATAATAAAAATAATATAATCAACATATACATTTAATCTCAAGAGTAATATTCATAAACCAACTATAATTTGGTCAGAAAAAGAGAATAGTAACCCGTGAATAGTAACTCATGAATAGTAACCCCGACACAAAAAGGTAGAAATTCCATAATAAAATACATACCAATATTTCGGTATAATGATATTGAAAGAATAATATTTCTTAAGCTTATAAACAATTTATTTTAATTGTTTACACTTTACTAAATAATGCATTTAATCAATCTAAAATGCCAAACTCATAAGATTTTATCACCAATAACCATAACCCTCATCAAAAATCTGCATATACCTCATATAGGATTCTCAAGTCATAAAATCTTATTTTCTAATTTTCTTACTTCACAAAACATATTTAATTCATTTACTCATAACTAGACTATTTTCATGAAAAATACCAAATCAGTTCCAAAAATATTTCTTTTCTGAGATTTAGCGTAATATAGTCCCATAGTGAACATATATTTTTCTCAGAATTTTTAAAAGTCATTTACTATTTTTCATATGGCCAAAACAGTCGAATATTTAGACATTTATCAAAAATTGTACTTTTGTCCAAAAATTCTAAAATTTACAGAGTATACTTCTATCATATACATGTACTCTCAATAAAAATTTCATCAATTTTGGAGTTAACCACAAGGAATTATAAGCGATTACTTTTAAAATAGTCTTTTCTCATAAAATTCATAACTCTCAATCTATACATCTAAAAATCACCATTTTTGGACACAATCAAGAAAACTCATCAAAATATCATTTAAATTTTTCTAGAATTTTTAAAGATCAGAAAAATTACAAAACTGAAAATCATAACAACCCTTAAAATCCCTTAATATCCCTTACCTCAAAAGAGCAGTACTTCTGATCGGTATGCAAAGCCGAAGGAAACTTGCACTGAATAGCAACTCTCAAAGTATCTAAATACTCGCAAAATATGCTTCATAATATAGAGAGAGAAAGAGAGAAAACTTGTTTGTGGTGTGATTTTCAATTCTAACTTAGCCCTCTATTTATAGAAAAATTTTAGTAGGCTTGACCTGCAACCTGATGGCTTTACCTGCTACTATTCCCACCCACCACATTTGAAATATAATTCAGCACATTTCTTCACCAATCACAAGTGGGGCCCACCAATTCTAGAATTTTCTACCAAAATGATTAACTCCAAAAATTTAATTATTTCTGAACCAGTCATCTCATAAAATTCATAACAAATCATACGTTCATTTTTAACGGTTCAAAATTTGTGGACATATACTCAACTTATATATCTATAACATATCCAAATATTACCACGATCCAACGGTCGGATTAAAAATTATAACCCTCGCAAAATATCTCAAAAATTCTGATTTTTAATACCTCCATTCCGACAAAAATACGGATAAAAACCTCAACATTAACTCCTTCATTTTTAACCACAAAAATATATCCCTCGTTTATATCCACATAAAATAAATATTTCCTTATCATATGAATCAATAATTAATTATTCACAAATAATATTACAGAATCACATTTATGACAACCAGGCCGTTCCCAGGAAAGAGGGAGCTTTCCAATAAGAATTTTTCTTTACTGACGCGCAATTAGGTGACCAAACCTCTCCTTAGACAGAACTTTCTAGACATTGCCAATAATGTTATCTAATAATATTATTCAAATAATATGAATTATTGATCTGATAATGGGAAATATTGTGCAGTGACAATTATTGAACAACAATAATATAAAATTTCAACGTAGCAATTATTGAATCAATAAAATAAAATATTGAACAGTAATTACTGTAACAATTATTGAGTAGTGCCTTCTTACGTAAGAATCAATAATTTCAAAAATACTGTGCAATACCGTGTGCTACGGTGCAATAACGCGTATTACTGTATTTTAACCACCGGGTATTCCAACAGTGTTAACGGTAACAACTACGCCGTTATTTGTAAAAACTCAAATTTGTCGTTTTCTTCACCCGACAGTTATTCGTTATGGGGCCCACAAATAGCTGCGCCGTCGTACGAATATTTCCCGACAGAAAGAATATTCCACGACCAAACGAATATTTCCCGACAACAATGATTATTTTATAACCACTTGCTTATTTTGAAAAAAATTCATATTTCACTCATAACTTTAAACTTTTATCAATTTAACCATTTACTGAATAGTAATTATAAGAAAAATTGAATACTTTTATTTCATAAAATTCAGGGTCTTACAAAGTTACCCCTTTTAATGATTCTTTGTGGGGGGAAATTGTTTATGGCAGTTTGTGGGAATGTAGCTTTCTTTTCTGTTGGAATTGGTCATGTTTGCTGGGTTTTGACATCTGAAATCTTCCCTTTAAGACTGCGTGCTCAAGCAGCAACACTCGGAACAGTAGGTAATAGAGTTTGCAGCGGCATAATTGCCATGTCTTTCCTCTCTGTCTCCCGTGCAATTACAGTGGCTGGAACTTTCTTCATCTTTTCAGCAATATCAGCCCTTTTTGTTGTTTTTGTTCACACACTTGTTCCTGAAACAAAAGGAAAATCTCTGGATGAGATCAATTTTCTATTTTTTTTCTTTTTCATTTTGTGACGCCCCCAAAATTAGGTATACATCACCCATCTTGGGTCGTCAGATACATGGTACAAAATACAAATACAACTTACTAATACAACTGTCGTGTACAATACGACAAAATATAAACTGTGAGTTTGAATATAAATATTATCTTCTAGAGAGTATTCATACTCAAAAGGAGTCCTCATTATATTTATTAACACACCGTTACATAGAATAGTGAGGACTACTAACTAATACTATCATTCGGACCATCACTCCGTTTCCCGACTTGCCCCAGCTACGTTCTCATTTCCTGAAGAGAACAGTGAAAGAAAGAGTGAGCTCAACTAGCCCAGTAAGAAATACTATGACTAAGATAATACATAATAAATTATCATTAGCCTTCAACAATGTTAAACTGATAAAATATAATAGACATCAAGTTTAACTGCAGCGGAACAAGCAATCCATTAAAAGAGTCAAGTAGCAAATAAAATCTACTATCTTCTATGATTTAAAAGGTTTTTCAACACTGTTATCGTTGAGACTCAGCTTAACAAATAATTCACATCATCCCTGCACTACGGCCAAGGATATTCGGTAGGGTCACGACCACAAATTCCATGCACTACGGGCCAAAGATATTTGTGTATTCATCAATGGTCATGATCATGCCAACAACTGTCCATCAATGCACCACGGGCCAATGAGGATTTTTACCACGTCATTTGTAACATTACGGTCATGATTATACCGAATAATCCCTGGTCATAATCATACCAAGTCCATCTATGCACTACAGGCCACAGATGACTTTCAACATTTTATAAACATGAGGATGATGACAATGATATAAGAATTCAATAAAACAAGTTCAAGAATTAATTTATCCAAGAATTAACAACGTCCAAATTGTCAACATGATACTGCTTTGTGGAGTAAAATTCAAGAATGCTTAGAAGAATATTTTCATGAAAAGATACTGGATGAAACGCAATTATCAAGGATATTCCACAAATTTCATGGAGTATAGAAGTCAAAACTTAACCAACTGAGTACAATAAAGAATGGAATAACAAAAGAAATCACCATGCATGCGATAGACCGCACAGACAGGTTATTCCAACAGAATAATAAATAATGGAACCAGGTCCGGCGTAAACGCACAGACATGATATTCCGACAGAATAATAAATAATGGAACCAGGTCCGGTGTAAAACACACAGACAGGATGTTCCAACAGAATAATAACAAAGACGGAACCAGGTCCGGTGTAAAACACACAGACAGGATGTTCCAACAGAATAATAATAAAAACGGAACCAGGTCCGGTGTAAAACACACAGACAGGATATTCCAACAGAATAATAGAAGAATGTCACCAAGTATAGGGTAGACCGCGTATACTGGTTATTCCAACAGAATAACAAAGAATGGAATAACAGAAGTTCTCTTCATGAATATGAAAGAAATAATATTCCCTACCTTAAAAGAACTGGATATTGAAAAAGTGAAGTAGCAGAATATTTTTATTCTCTCTCTCTTATTCTCTCTATACTTTCTCTCTCTATAGCTTGAATGAATTCGTGAAAAATAATGAAGCCCTAGGCTTCTATTTATAGAAAAACTGAGGGTGACTCTTGGTCTTAACGAAGGGTCAAATGACTCTTGGTCTTAACGAAGGGTCAAATGACTCTTGGTAATATTGAAGGGACAACTACTATTGACGAAAGTAATTACTATTGACCAAGGTAGATACTATTGACGAAGGTAATTACTATTGACCAAGGTAAATACCATTGACCAAGGTAAATACTATTGACGACGGTAATTACTATTGACGACGATAATTACTATTGACGAAGAGACTCTTAGATGATGACATATGACCCCCCATAAAAATAACCAAACTTACCACAACGTCTCAATTATTGATTTAATAATATAACATATTATACAGATGATACTATGACAATAATTTAAGAAATATGATGCAGCAATTACTGTAGCAATAATTGAGTATAGCTGAGTGACTTCTCATGTAAGCATCAATAATCAATACCGTGTGCTACTATGCAACCACGCGTATTACTATACTTTTACTACCTGGTAGTTCAACAGTTTTAACGGTTTTAACGGTAACACCTCAGCCGTTATTTTTATAGAAAGATAATTTTGTCGTTTTCTAACTACGACTATACTTCTGTTGTGGGGTCCACCAATGATTGTGCCGTCGTACGAATTTTTCCCGACAAAAAGAATATTCCCCGACCAAACGAATATTTTAAAACAACTTGTTTACTTTGCAAAATTTGTAAATAATACCCACAACTATAATATTATATCAAATCCACACCATAATTATTTCGAGAAAATTAAATATTTATTCATAAAATCTGGGGTCTCACAATCTCCCCTCCTTATGGAATTTCGCCCTCGAAATTTACGTACATACCTGGTATGCCGAACAGGTGAGGATACATTGACTTCACTTTAAATTCTAACTCTTGAGGTATAACCTTTGAGCGTCGAATATGATCCTTCTTATCCAAGATTTTAACACGTATCTCCTCAAACATTAAATCATCCGCTATCTCGTCCGGTTCTAAATTAATAATGTTGTTCAGGCCGTCCACATATTTACGTAACATCGATACGTGAAAAAACGTTATGAACACACGACATGCTTGGCGGTAAAACGAGTCTATAAGCCACAGTTCCTACTCGATAGAGGATTTTAAATGGGTCAATTTCATCGAGGGTTGAGATTTCCTCCCTTTGTCAATTCTTGCTTTTAGAATAACGCCCTCTTGAACCTTCTTACATTCATCAGCTCCGGGTGTGTAGCTTGAACGGCTTTAACGTTATCGATTAAAGTCGATTTTTACTCGTATATTCGTTATCTTCATATGGGTCCCTCGAGTCTTTAACTCTATCTTCGTCATTTGTAAGTTATACGAAATGAGTCTTTGTTTTAACAACATCGCACTCGTAAACACATACGATCTTCTACTCAACACGTCAGCTACCACGTTCGTTCTTCCACAATGATATTGAATGGTACGGTCGTAATCTTCAACAGCTCGAGCCAACGTCTTTGGCGCATGTTACGTTCGCTTTAGTTGAAAAAATATTTAACGATTTTAGAAATGGGTTTTGTACTGGGGTCAATACAAAAATTCGATTTCACGCTCTAGGGGTAGGCTAAGAAGTCTTCAAGAATACGTCAGGAAATTTATTAACAACAGAAATATCATTCAAAACTATAACTCTCGTCCAAGACTTGAATAACACGTCACATTGATATCTATTAACTTGTCACCGTTATTCACAATGTTGCCTTCAGAAAGTCTGGCTTCGGTGCATTTCACACAAGAAAGTCACAAGATGAAGGCTCAGGGCTCTTTACTTATGGCTTGATATGACAATGATTGACTTTAGTGGTTTGGTTACTTGAATTCGCATAACAGGCTGGTTAGGAATATGAAAGTTAACAACCTTACGAGAAGCATGATGAGTAGTGAACCAATCGTTTCAAAAAATCACATCAAAGGCAAGTATTTTCAAAGAGATAAGATTGAAAGTGTTGATTTGAACAAGATTTATAAATAGTGGAGGTAACGAAGATTTCTCCTAACTGAGTTTAAACAGACATATCAAAGTCTAAGTTCTCCGGAGTTAACTTCAAACATTGAACACAACTAGGTGAAATAAAAGAGTGAGTAGAACCGGTATCTAACACGGTATAGACTTCGCAAGAGTTTATGACTAACATACCCGTGATAATTTTATTCAGGTTCCTCGTCACGAAAAAAAATACTCTCTCTTAAACTACTGGCTTTGGCTTGTCTGGGACATCCTTTGGTGCCTCCATCCTAGCTGAACTTGTCTTCGGTGAACGATAAAATCGGTCTAGGTGACCTTCTCTTCCACAATTATAACATGCCTTGGACGGCATCGCGCAGTTTGGACTGATATGTCCCTCTCCTTCGCATTTGAAACATATGATAGGTGGTCGTTCTCCATCCTTAACAACGGTTGCTGGTGCTGACGTCTTTCCATCATTGTTGAATTTTCGCTTCTTAAAATGTCCATTCTTATTGTTCTGGCCATGATTACCACCGAAGTGGTTACCATTTTTGGCCTGTTGATTCCCTCCACGCTTGTTGTCACCGCTTCGATGACTGCTCTCACTAGTATTGTCATTTTGCCGGCTGCTCTCTTTTGGTTGCGCTGACTCGTTATCGCGCTCCACCAACTGAGCCCTATTTACAACATCTGAATACAAATACAGTTTATGAGAAATAAGATGTTGACGTATCTTCGACTTCAAACCTCTTAAAAATATTCGCGCCATTCTCTCTTCATTATCCACTAAGTGGGACGCAAATCGGGACAGCTCGGCAAACTTGGCTTCGTACTGCGACACGGTCATGTTGTTTTGCTCCAACTTGATAAATTCCACCTCCTTCATGTGACGAATACTTTCGAAAAAGTACTTGTCATTGAACAGTTCTTGAAACTTCTCCCAAGACATCTTGAGTGCGTCAAGCTGGGTACGTTTTACAGATTTCCACCAGTAATCTGCCTCTTCACGTAACATAAAGGTGGCAAAGGGAGTCTTTTGCTCCTCGGAGCATCCCAAGACATCAAATATCTTGGTGATCTGCTTTAACCACGTCTCCGCCTTAAGTGGTTCTGGCTTTTCCAAAAACTCCGGTGGTCCCAGCTCCTTGAATTGCTTAGCGGTGACCAACCGTGGGTTGTCATTGTTGCCTCCTACATTTTGGATAGGAGCCGCTCTCGCCCGTTGTTGCATGAATTGCATAAAGCCTTTGACCATCTCATCATTCACCATTTCATCGGTGTTATTGTTTTCATGAGGATTATTGTCCTCTGGTTGCACATTACCCTGAGCATTAATCGTTGGTGATTCAATGGTCTCATGTGCTTCATTGATTATCTCAACATTTTCGGATGCCATTTGCAAATACTGCAACAAAACAAGGGTTAATTAACATATAACATATTATCCATATACTTTGACCGACCAATTAAATACCAAATAAACTTAGGTAGGTCATACTAGTGAAGAAATTCCCCGTCTCTCCCCTCCTAGTTCTATTCTCACATCTTAGCCAGGGATCATATCCCTAAGCTCTGATACCAACTGTGATGCCCCCAAAATTAGGTATACATCACCCATCTTGGGTCGTCAGATACATGGTACAAAATACAAATACAACTTACTAATACAACTGTCGTGTACAATACGACAAAACATAAACTGTGAGTTTGAATACAAATATTATCTTCTGGAGAGTATTCATACTCAAAAGGAGTCCTCATTATATTTATTAACACACCGTTACATAGAATAGTGAGGACTACTAACTAATACTATCATTCGGACCATCACTCCGTTTCCCGACTTGCCCCAGCTACGTTCTCATTTCCTGAAGAGAACAGTGAAAGAAAGAGTGAGCTCAACTAGCCCAGTAAGAAATACTATGACTAAGATAATGCAGAATAAATTATCATTAGCCTTCAACAATGTTAAACTGATAAAATATAATAGACATCAAGTTTAACTGCAGCGGAACAAGCAATCCATTAAAAGAGTCAAGTAGCAAATAAAATCTACTATCTTTTATGATTTAAAAGGTTTTTCAACACTGTTATCGCTGAGACTCAGCTTAACAAATAATTCACATCATCCCTGCACTACGGCCAAGGATATTCGTTAGGGTCACGACCACAAATTCCATGCACTACGGGCCAAAGATATTTGTGTATTCATCAATGGTCATGATCATGCCAACAACTGTCCATCAATGCACCACGGGCCAATGAGGACTTTTACCACATCATTTGTAACATTACGGTCATGATTATACCGAATAATTCCTGGTCATAATCATACCAAGTCCATCTATGCACTACAGGCCACAGATGACTTTCAACATTTTATAAACATGAGGATGATGACAATGATATAAGAATTCAATAAAACAAGTTCAAGAATTAATTTATCCAAGAATTAACAACGTCCAAATTGTCAACATGATACTGCTTTGTGGAGTAAAATTCAAGAATGCTTAGAAGAATATTTTCATGAAAAGATACTGGATGAAACGCAATTATCAAGGATATTCCACAAATTTCATGGAGTATAGAAGTCAAAACTTAACCAACTGAGTACAATAAAGAATGGAATAACAAAAGAAATCACCATGCATGCGATAGACCGCACAGACAGGTTATTCCAACAGAATAATAAATAATGGAACCAGGTCCGGCGTAAACGCACAGACATGATATTCCGACAGAATAATAAATAATGGAACCAGGTCCGGTGTAAAACACACAGACAGGATGTTCCAACAGAATAATAACAAAGACGGAACCAGGTCCGGTGTAAAACACACAGACAGGATGTTCCAACAGAATAATAATAAAAACGGAACCAGGTCCGGTGTAAAACACACAGACAGGATATTCCAACAGAATAATAGAAGAATGTCACCAAGTATAGGGTAGACCGCGTATACTGGTTATTCCAACAGAATAACAAAGAATGGAATAACAGAAGTTCTCTTCATGAATATGAAAGAAATAATATTCCCTACCTTAAAAGAACTGGATATTGAAAAAGTGAAGTAGCAGAATATTTTTATTCTCTCTCTCTTATTCTCTCTATACTTTCTCTCTCTATAGCTTGAATGAATTCGTGAAAAATAATGAAGCCCTAGGCTTCTATTTATAGAAAAACTGAGGGTGACTCTTGGTCTTAACGAAGGGTCAAATGACTCTTGGTCTTAACGAAGGGTCAAATGACTCTTGGTAATATTGAAGGGACAACTACTATTGACGAAAGTAATTACTATTGACCAAGGTAGATACTATTGACGAAGGTAATTACTATTGACCAAGGTAAATACCATTGACCAAGGTAAATACTATTGACGACGGTAATTACTATTGACGACGGTAATTATTATTGACGAAGAGACTCTTAGATGATGACATATGGCCCCCCATAAAAATAACCAAACTTACCACAACGTCTCAATTATTGATTTAATAATATAACATATTATACAGATGATACTATGACAATAATTTAAGAAATATGATGCAGCAATTACTGTAGCAATAATTGAGTATAGCTGAGTGACTTCTCATGTAAGCATCAATAATCAATACCGTGTGCTACTATGCAACCACGCGTATTACTATACTTTTACTACCTGGTAGTTCAACAGTTTTAACGGTTTTAACGGTAACACCTCAGCCGTTATTTTTATAGAAAGATAATTTTGTCGTTTTCTAACTACGACTATACTTCTGTTGTGGGGTCCACCAATGATTGTGCCGTCGTACGAATATTTCCCGACAAAAAGAATATTCCCCGACCAAACGAATATTTTAAAACAACTTGTTTACTTTGCAAAATTTGTAAATAATACCCACAACTATAATATTATATCAAATCCACACCATAATTATTTTGAGAAAATTAAATATTTATTCATAAAATCTGGGGTCTCACACATTTTGTGTAATGGATGAGATCAATTGAAGGGCGTGCTTCGCATTAAGTTTTGTTAGTTAAGTTGAATTTGTGTGTAATCATATCTGGGTATCAATTGAAGGGCGAGCTTCGTATCACATTTTGTTGTTTTTGTTCACACACTTGTTCCTGAAACAAAAGGGAAATCTCTGGAGTAGATTGAATTATTTTTTCAGGATGGACATGATTGGCGACAAGGTGAAGTGGAACTTGGTGATGTTGAGCACTTGGTGCTGAAGCAATGATTTTATATAATATTGAGGAGAGAGTGCTTAATGTTGGAGAAGAAAAAAAAATTACTCAAATACCCTTCCAGATATACATCATAGCCTTAGCCGGTCGTTTTTGACCGTTTAACTGACAAAATTATGTTTTTTGTTACGTTTAATTGAATTTTGGGGTGTACTTAGACACCTTTTTCGGTTTAGGATGCAAAAGTCAACAAGCGTGTAAAGTTTGGGGTGCAAATTGTCTTTTAGTCTATATTATATATATATATATATATATATATATATATATATATATATATATATATATATGCATACCTCCTTTAGCGACGGATTCGGTCCGTCGCTATAAGTTCGGTCCGTCGCTATAGATTGTCTGTCGCTATATGTTGTCTGTCGCTAAAAGTTAAGACGACGGTTCTATATATAGTAACGGACCGAATCGTCGCCCGGTCTGTCGCTAAAGGAATGCATGCAAGATATGTTAGATAAGGGGTAAAATTAAGATACGGACCGTGTGTGTATATATATATATATATATATATATATATATATATATATATATATATATATATATATATATATATATATATTGACTTACTTGTACTATATTTATTTTTATTAAAAAAACATACTTGTAATTTGACTTAGTTATACCATATTTATTTTTGTTAAAAAACATACTTGTAATTTGAATAAGCGCACAAATCTATTTTGACAAGAAAATAGAAGGATACATGGATCTAAAAAAAAATTAATAACAATAACATACAAACAAACAAGCATAAAGTTTGTTTTTCAAAAGATATAGATGAAGTTAAATAATATTAACAATTAATCTTGTACCAAAATTATATTTAACAATTTAAATTTATCATTGTTAAAAAGAACTACCAACAATTCGTAAAGTATATCCAAAGACAATTGTCAAAACTGAAAACTCCACCAATCAAGTTTAAAAGGAAATAGAGATATTAAAAAAAAAACACACACACACACAATGCATGTCTATTTTAAAGTGTACTCCTTAAACAAACAATTTCAACATGTTCATTTTTTCTAAAATCGTCTTGTGGATAGATTTTCTCACCATCTTATCATTATATAATTGTTGCAACTTAAAATGATGAATTATTATCATCATACGAATCTTCATCACCTCTTTTTCGGTAGTCATCTATTATTTAAAATGAACAAATAACAAGTAGGTAAGATTATGCACATATACAACACAAGAAATTTGCAAATCTTACTTCCTTGCCCAAATTTGATGTGCCTAGCTATTTAAAAACAGAACACAAAGAACCAAATCCAACAACCACAACTTCATGACTCATCACAAAGGTGCAAAGTGAAAAAAAAAATCTAGTTTTCAATTATAAGCCAAGTTTAGGTAAAAAGACTAGTTGCTATATATATATATATATAACATATATTGTTTTGTAGCCCTTCTGGTTTTAGTTGTTTCAGAACTAGCAGGTGTATGTGGCAGAATAATATATTGAACTTTTCAAATCGATGGACATCAGTGTTGAGATTGAAATCTAAACTTGCAGTAATACTAAAATCAACAATACACAATTAATTATAACAGTAGTACTAGACAAAATCATGGCAGATGAATCATTGACCGAGTGCATGGTGGATCACCTTACCATCAATTTGTAGTCTTAAATTATACCTTCTTTCTCACTGTAAGGTGATGAGAATTTTTTGGACAAAATTAATGATTTAGTCACTGTAGTTGGCAAGTTTTACTTCATACACTACTCAACTTTTAATTTTTTAAATTACCTCATTGAACTAATTATAATTTTCAAAATAGGTCATTCCGTTAAAAAAATTAGACAGACGTTAACATTTTATCTATGTGGCTCTGGAAAAAAAATATAAAAATTAAAAATTCACATGTGGCAAAAAAAAATTAAAAAACTTAAAAGTAAAAATAAAAAAATCTCATGTGGAATTGATTTGCACATTCGGGTAGCCGGATTCCACAAAACAATTATAAATCCATGCGAGGGATCACAGAGACAAATTAAGCCATTAATCGAACCAACTAGCTCTATTTATTTGAAGAAGGTTTCGGAGAAATGGATGGTTGGAGTTAAATGGGTTTCGATTGAATCGATGCGGAAGATGGTGATTATGTCATCGAAGTGGCTGTGGATGACGAGCGAGTCGTTTTAGGGGTTTTGAAAGATGCAGATTAGATGCAATTTGATGAAGTTAGGGCTTGAAAAGAGGGAGCGCCATGGCTTGCAAACGCACCGGAAGCGAATTAGGGATTTGATAGGAAGGCGATTGAGGATTTCAGCTTTTTTATCTTTAATCGGCCCACCCATTTTGGATCTGATTTGAAGGTGTTTGCATCTGGGTATGGGTAGCTGATCTCGTTGGTCTATAGATATGGCTTGTCGGCATCTTTGGTGGTTTTGCTAATGTTCAGGCAGAAGGTCCCTTGCCCCGGAGTTGTGTTGCATTGGTTTGGTCGTGATTTGTTGGTTTGGGCTCCCCTGTGGTGATTGGTCTTCCGGTGGGTTACCTTACTATGATCCATCGCCGAATTTTGGTCTGCTAATGCTACAGCTGATGAGTCTATTCCCCACTTGCTTGGTTGCTGACGAATCCAGCCATGTCATTTTTATTTTTTTTTATTTTCTTTGTCACAGCCATATCAGATAATAGCTTAAATAATTTAATAGCCGCGAGTCATAGTTAACAGAATAATCCAATTTTAAAATAATAATTAATTTAATGGTGTAATTTGAAAAATTAAAAATTCAGTGGTGTATTAAGTAAAACTCGCCAACTACAGTGGATAAATCATTAGTTTTGCCAAATTTTTTGTATCACCTGTTTTTTCCGTCACCCTTGCTTGACATCTGGCATTTCTTTTGGTTATATGTATGTAAAAGGGTGGTGCTTTATTTGGTCATAATATTTTGTAGCTTCTATATTACTCCCTCCGTCCCAAATTATCTGCTTTTCTAGAGTTCCACATGTGACGCTCCCAAAATTAGGTATACATCACCCATCTTGGGTCGTCAGATATATAGTACAGAATACAAATATAACTTACTAATACAACTGTCGTGTACAATACGACAAAACATAAACTGTGAGTTTGAATACAAATATTATCTTCTAGAGAGTATTCATACTCAAAAGGAGTCCTCATTACATTTATTAACACACTATTACATAGAATAGTGAGGACTACTAACTAATACTATCATTCGGACCATCACTCCGTTTTCCGACTTGCCCCAGCTACGTTCTCATTTCCTGAAGAGAACAGTGAAAGAAAGGGTGAGCTCAACTAGCCCAGTAAGAAATATTATGACTAAGATAATGCAGAATAAATTATCATTAGCCTTCAACAATGTTAAACTGATAAAATATAATAGACATCAAGTTTAACTGCAGCGGAACAAGCAATCCATTAAAAGAGTCAAGTAGAAAATAAACTCTACTATCTTTTATGATTTAAAAGATTTTTCAACACCTGATCGCTGGGACTCAGCTTAATAAAATAATCCACATCATCGAATCACCCCTGCACTACGGCCAATGATATTCGTATATTCATTAATGGTCATGATCATGCCAACAACTGTTCATCAACGCACTACGGGCCAATGAGGACTTTTACCACATCATTTGTAACATTACGGTCATGATTATACCGAATAATCCCGGGTCATAATCATACCAAGTCCATCTATGCACTACAGGCCACAGATGACTTTTAACATTTTATAAACATGAGGATGATGACAATGATATAAGAATTCAATAAAACAAGTTCAAGAATTAATTTATCCAAAAATTAACAACGTCCAAATTGTCAACATGATACTGCTTTGTGAAGTAAAATTTAAGAACTCTTAGAAGAATATTTTCATGAAAAGATACTGGATGAACCGCAATTATCAAGGATATTCCACTAATTTCATGGAGTATAGAAGTTAAAACTTAACCAACTGAGTATAGTAAAGAATGGAATAACAAAAGAAATCACCCGGCATGCGATAGACCGCACAGACAGGTTATTCCAACAGAATAATAAATAATAGAATCAGGTCCGGCGTAAACGCACAGACAGGATATTCCGACAGAATAATAAATAATGGAACCAGGTCCGGTGTAAAACACACAGACAGGATGTTCCAACAGAATAATAACAAGACGGAACCAGGTCCGGTGTAAAACACACAGACAGGATATTCTAACAGAATAATAATAAAAACGGAACCAGGTCCGGTATAAAACACACAGACAGGATGTTCCAACAGAATAACAGAAGAATGTCACCAAGTATAGGGTAGACCGTGTATACAGGTTATTCCAACAGAATAATAAATAATGAAATAACAACAGTTCTCTTCATGAATAAGAAAGAATAACACCCCTTACCATTTTAAAGAAGAGCTGAAATAAGGAAGTAGTTAAGTATCAGAATACTTTTCTTCTCTCTCTATAGTTTCTCTCTCTAGAGTTCAGTGAATTCGTAAGAAATAATGAAGGAATGAGCTGCTATTTATAGAAAAATAGAATGCATAGTAACTAATCCATGAACGGTCCAGATTGATTACTTTAATCTGACGGTCCATATTTAAAGAAAAATCTTTTAAATAAAATATAATATATTCCATTTATAGAATAACTTTAATAAAGTATTCTGCTTTATATAAAAAGATGTTTCTGTTTTATTACGTTAATAATACGAATAAAACAAAACGTCATTATCGCTAAATAATTCATATTATTAACTGACAATAATTGAATCAAACTGAGTGACTTCTCACATAAGCATTAATAATCAATACCGTGTGCTACTATGCAACCACACGTATTACTGTACTTTTACTACCGAGTAGTTCAACAGTATTAATGGTAAAACTTTCGCCATTATTTTTTTAATAAAATATTTTTGTCGTTTTCTCAGTCCGACAATAATTCCGTTGTGGGGTCCACCAATGATTGTGCCGTTGTACGAATATTCCCTGTTAAAACGAATATTCCCCGACCAATCGAATATTATATAACAACTTGCGTACTTTGCAAAATTTATAAATATTACCCACAACTATAACATTATATCAAATTAACTCCATAATATTCAAAAATGATATTTATAGAAAATTTATCTTTATTTACAAAAGTTGGGGTCTTACACCACACACATACCAATATATGTGATAAATATACTAAAATGCCCTTATGTATTGAATTTTTTATTTTCTGCGCATGAATCTTTATTGGTGGGAATATGAAAAGATGCTTAAAAAGAAGAGAGGCATGAATGAGAGAAATGACTATCATTAATTAGGGTAAAAGGGCAAACTTGGAAAATAAAGGAAAATAATGCATTGAAATATTGAAAAAACAAATATTATGGGACAAATTTTTTTTTGCTAAAACATCAGATAATTTGGGACGGAGGGAGTATTACCATATAGATTCAAATAATGGCTTACGAATACAAATAATTTCATCATTCATATCAATAGCAAAAGACTTACTCCAAATAATAGCTTTTAAATATAAACTAAAATGGATTTCCATTCAAATGTTTAATTGAGTGATTTAAATTTTACGTTCTTTCGATGAAGATCCGCAAAAACTTACTCCAAATAATAGCTTTCAAATACAAAAACAAAATCAAAAACTCAGTAGTAGGAGGTATGGATCCTGACCACTTCCAAAATGAAAGAAGTCGATCTATGCAAAAATAATATTCCCAAGTCCTATGCGATATATAAAAATAATTATTCCAGCAGCATGTAGCATGCAGCATGCAGTAGGGGTGTAAACGAGTCGAATCTCAGCGAACACCTTCATGCTCAGATTCGGCTCGACTTGAAAAAATTGAGCTCGAATTCGACTCGGATTCGATAAGGGATTTATATTTTTGCGCCAGATTCGACTCGGATCATTACTTGGACCTACTCGGCTCGTAAGTACTTGACTCGTTTACAAAGCGAGTTACTCACGAGCCTTCAAATCGAGTTTCGAATATGAACCATTTCACTTAAAACTGAACCACTGCATACTAAATTGGTTACTTAACTAATATTTATATATAAAAAAATTTTACTTTTATTTATGTATTGAAATTATAAAGAATATAATTAAAAATTGACATTCAATTCATTAATTTATTCAAGTACAAGTTTACACAATTTTATACTACATTTTATAAATTATAAAGATTGATACAAATATCACATATTTAGTTTAATAGAATGGATCAAACCAATATTCGAATATGATCCATCGAGCAGGTATCGAGTCTGGTTCGAGAAAAAATGAAATACTCGAAACCTAATCTGAGCGAACACTGGTATGCTCGAATTCGACTCGTGTATCATTAAACAGAAAACGAGTATGGATCAGATTCGACTCGGATCAACTTCGGATTCGAGTTTTGGATCATATTTTCGAGCCAATCTCGAATCGAGTACCGAACTACTTGGTTCGACTTACACCCCTAGCATGCAGCATGCAGCAGCTATCCGATCTCTATACCATCATACTAGGAACAATTAATATTTTATAATATTAATTAATTAATATCTCCCTTAATTTTGAATTAATTAAGGAGTTTGTATGTATGTATATATGTATAGGCTGCTTATAGGCCAAGTCAATGTGTTTAACGGGAGGAGAGGACTGAGGAGTACATACTTGAAATGAATTAATTCATGAGGATAACTGGCTAACAATGACAAGAGAACATGCATGGAACCACATGACATGCGTGGTCCTTTGGAAGTTGTCGCCCAAATTAAATGAACATTCATAACTTGTAAGAAGAGCTGGAGAGTGTTTTATTAACTTCTGTATGGATTAGTACAATTCCCTTACACAAAAATTGACTGATCTACTTGAGAGGAATTTGATACCCCACCCCACCCCACCCCACCCCACCCGGCCAGTTATATATATATATATATATATATATATATATATATATATATATTAGAGGTCATTTGGTTCAGATAATGATAGTTGAATATATATAATTGTCCCTCGATCTGTTAATTGGTCCATGCAAACACACCTTTAATTATTTATTTCTTCTCAATTATTCTCTCCGTCCCTATTTAAATGACGTTTTAGAGTTTTTTATTTGTCCTTAATTAATTGATATTTGTTCAAATCTAAGAGAATTAATGACAATTTTTTTAAAATTACCCCTCATTACTCTACCTATTTTTTTGGTACTTTAAACTCTTGTGCTATAATAAATTAATGATTTAAAAGTATTATAGACAATTAAGTACTATATTTAATATTTTTTAATTATTATCTTAATTCATATGGCTATATCTATAAGACCAATTAAGTATGGACGGAGGGAGTAGTTAGTTATCCTTCAATTCAATTAATTTGGTGCACTTCTGTTACTTGTTGTAACTGCAAACATGGGGAGAGATATAAATACAAATACATTAAAGATGCAAACATCTTTTTTGGGACCAAGCAAGCATCAAAAATTATATTTTTTTTTATTCGGAAGAATTTCCACCTGAAGTGGATATATGAATGACCAAAAAATAAATGGTGATCCTGTATTACCACATCTTGATTATCGTAAGATCTTTTGATAGACAAAAGTTGTAATCATTGCAAAGATCGAACAATATTTGTAAATAAGATTACGTGAAAATTATTTAATAAAATGAGTTTTTAGTAATAATTTGTATTTTATGTGATTTAGAGTTATTATTTGAGGCGCTACGATACATGTGCGCGTATTTGAGTGTTTAGACGATAAATGTGAAAAATAAATTCTTTCAAAAAACACGTAAAAACACTATTCATACTAAAAACGAGAAAAAACGCAAACTCGTTTTTTTCGAAATTTCGAATTACGGCAAAGCGTTTATTAGGAAAAGGAGATCGATGGCAAAATCGTATGTTCAAAAATTGAAAGTCGGATTTTCGATTAACCGAGCGGATTATGAATAGTAACTGAAAAGGTTAGAAAATCTAACTGGATAAGAAAAAGTCTAATTAGAATTAGTTAGACTAACTATGTCTAGAGTTTTTAGGATTTGGCTAAGAATTTTGGAAAGTGACTAGGGTTGAGCCAAAATTTAAGCCTAGGGTTGAGCCTAAGGTTTAAAAGGTTTGGCTAGGGTTGAACCAAGGGTAAAGCCAAGGGTGCTTAGTGGCTTGGCTTAGGGTTGAGTCATTAATCAATTCTTAGGGGGATGTATTCAATTAAGATTTTTAAAGATTTTTTTTAAGTGACAAACTTTTGTAGAATTTGTGGGATTTTAATGACTTTCACAGACTTTAAAGACTTTTTTAAAATGACTTTTATAGACTCCATGAAATAAGTAACAGACTTTTATAAATTTTTATCAAGACTGTGATAGATTTTTGTATACTTCTAATATATCTTGCAACTTATATTAATTGTTAATTAGTCCATGTGTACAACCTCTCCCTCTTTTTTCATGAACTAGAGTAAATCTCATTATATTATTGTGGCATGAGATTTTATATATGTTGAAAGCGTTCACATTATGCTACTCATTTTATGATACATTTGGATACTCGGATACCAATAAAACTTTAGAAACTTAGACGCAATACAAAAATTAAGCTCACTTTTCATTGAGCTATATATACTTTATGCATATGCGTACGCTTTTTACTAATAATTGATTGCTTTTTATTCTTGATTGTTTTACTAATATATATATATATATATATATATATATATATATATATATATATATATATATATATATATATATATATGTTGATTGTTTGATTCTGTCAACCCAATTTTCCATTTTAACTGCTAATTTTGTTTGATTGTGGGACCTTTTTTATGCGCCTAACATATATCAAAGCAATGCGTTTTTTTCCTTTTTATAAGGGAAAGATAACGATTCTGTCAATTTGTCAAACAGGAATACAACCACATGTTACATTATTTCACTATGATACACCAAAGACACTTGAAGGCGAATATGGAGGATGTCTAAAAAATTAACAGTGATTTTTTTCGTTTAAAATGTCAAAAAACTAAAAAAAAAATACACGTACACACACTACTAAAAATTCGACATATAGCGACGAGCTATAGCGACGGTCGATACGGAACCGTCGCTATAGGGTATCTATAGCGACGGTCTGCACGGAGCCGTCGGTATAGAGGTTTCTTTTAGAAAAAACCCTCCCAATTTCCCCAAAATCATTTCGGTATCTTCCAATTTTTTTCCCAAAATTATCTTCGTCCTCTCAAGTCATCTCCCTCCTTTCTAACACTTTCTCTCTCGTTACTCTTCCTCTACAGCTTGTTCTCCTCTCTAATCCAAATCATTTCAGTATCTGACGCTCGTTACTCGATCCGCCACTCGTCATCTTCTACTCGGATTGGGCACACTTTTTTGAATCGCGAAACCCTAGGCATCGTAGGATCCGATATAAGGATTGACGTGTGTTTGTTCAGAATCAACACCCCTGGCCCGAGTGGTCCAAGCTCGTTCACACTCTATCCCCTGCAGCTGAAGTCCACGAAATTGTTCCCGAGGACGCCTTTGTGTCTTATGAATATTTGTCTGAGGAATTTATTCGTTCTGCTAGTTCCTGCTTAGCTTTTACGCATAACCGACCCGATATTTTGGGATTTAACTCCTCCCCCTATTTCTTATCTCAAATTATTGTTTAAAGTTTTGATTTTTATTCCCTCTTAACAATTATTGTTCAAATTTGGGTGCAGGTTACTCTCCAGGAAGCATATAGAGTGTGTTATAGAAAATGGGACTCCTTTTCTTTTTAAAAGTGCTCTTGATACTGGTAGACGAATGCTATCATTTTCGTACAGCACTGGAATTAACGTAAGTGGAGCAGAATAGCCAACCATTTGTTTTATTTGAAGAATTCTTTTATAATGTTTTGAGTACAAGTATCTAAGCATCATTGTTGTTGTTGTGATGTTTTCTGCTCTCATTTCTTTTTGCACGTCCTCTCTTCCCTTATTTTCCCAGGAAATGATTTATTTCGCAACTAATACAGCGTGTTACACTTGAGTTTCTATAATCATTTTCATAAGATTATTTTTTATTTATTTTGATAGGTAAACTTGCACCAAGTATGGAACAGCTATAAGATTAGTCAATTCTGGAATCCAAAAGTAAATAGGTTATTAACCTTGTTCATTTTTGCTTGGAATTATTTATTTCTTGGTGTAAAATTTGGTTCAACATGCTATTGGATGATTAAGGAATTAGGAGAGATATGTCTAGTGTTTCTGTTAATTTGTGGAATAATAATCAAGTGGTGTGAAATTCGTGTTATTATTACTCAATTAAGCAAAATGATATATGGTTGTTTGATAGCTGCTAAACTTGACAAGAAATATTTCAGTCATGCTTGTTATTTGGATATTAGTGTTACTATTACTTAATTAAGCAAAATGAAGGAGTACATGTTTGCTATAAATTTTTTAGTTTTCAAGGAACACTTCAATTTGACTACTAGAAGGGACATACAGTCGTGGAAGTGAAAATTTCTGCTTGGACACTCCATTGTTAATTACTGTTTCATGTACGCATGTGGACATGAGTACTATAAAACTTGGACGAGCCTTTTTTTACTTAGCAACATATTTCAAACTACATGCAGAAGTCAAGTCTTCTTGATCGACATTCATATCTTTCTTTACTTCTTGTGTGTCCCTTTTTTTGTATGACATGTGCTGCTAATGCTGCAGAATTTTTTCTTCTTAATAATGTCCAGTCCAGTGTATTAAACTCTTCGGATAATATACTAAACTGTTTCATGCCATTTGTTCTATGCTCTTTCGCTATCTCAGCCTATGTTAGTTCTGCTTTATTGTGAGAGAGACCTTGTGAAAAATACCAAAGGTACTTGGTAGAAATAAAAAAATCTAAAAGGTTTTTAGGAAATTCAAGGGGAGTTTTTGTATTGATCATTATTATTATTACTACTACTGCTGCTGCTGTTTTCATTAATTTAAAAACCATCAAACTTCATTAAATGTATAACTTTGCTTTTAACCCACCATCATCTTTCTTAAAACTTTGTTTCCATTGATGTTGTGATTTGGACAGTTGCTTTTCCGTTCATTGTTTTCCAACTTTGATTTATTGCAAGGGTTGATTTAGCAGCCTGCGTTCCACTACTCCGAATCTTCAATAAAGGGTTGTGATATGATCACACTTTGTCCACTCGGAGGGATATACACTTTAACAGGGGAGGGGGATGGATGGATGTATACTCGAGTGATAGTGAATGTTCTAAAAGAACTTCATGAAAAGAAAAGAAAAAAAAGATGAACTATAATTTATTGAAATCTTAGTGATGAGGAGTAGGGTGGAGCAGAATAGCTAACCATTTGTTGGTCTAGTAGTTAGTAGTTAGTGGATTGAAATAATAATCCAGCTCTCCTTCACTGTATTCTGAATGAATGCTTTTCAGTTTTGTTTTGGTAGAAGTCAGTACCTTTATAACCTTTGTTATGTTCATTTCCTAGAAATATTATAAGTTTACTATTAATAGTGAGTTCAGGGAGGTGGTATTATATGGAGTTACACTCTACATATGAAGACGCATGATTTGTTATGCTTCTTGGAGAGTCCATTGTTGGCGGTTGACCTTTAATGAGAGGCAATCAACAAAAAGAGTGGTTAACTTATAAAGTGAGAGATATGAAAGAGAAGACATTGTGACGCCCCCAAAATAGGTCCATTCCATCCAACCAATTCTGAGTCGCCAAATACATGGTACAGAAAACAACTACAACTTTATTACAACAATTTTCGTGCAAAATACAACAACACATATGCTGTGAGTTTGGATACAAATATATACCAAATGTGACTCATGTTCCAACCGTGGACATCACCTCACAATGACACCTTACATAAAGGTATAGTCAAAAACTGTTTTAGAAATTAGAATCTTTAGAAAGTGCTCAAGGAAACCTTTGTACATGGGAGGCCATGCTTCTGGATTATGATAGATATCATATGGCCACAGAATTATCCTTGGTTGACCCAATAGACCCAAAAAAAAACCGAGAAGATTACTATCATATTCTTCCCAATGGCGAGTCTTCTCTTGACTTATCATTATCTCCACTGTCTCTAATTGAGAATTATACTTCAAACAAACACCAAGATTATATAGATAGTGCTCGTATATATACTCAGCAAGTAGATGAGCACATCCCTATCTTATGACGACACGAGGTTGTATGTCGTTAGACATCTTGTATGATAGTGGCAAACCACCCTTCCAACGTTGGGTACACCTTACCCTATTGGATTCACCAAATAAAACTACTAAATGAACTTTTCTATACTGCTTCGGGAGAACATCCACAGCTAGAGACCACCGTTCTATTTCCCCGTTACCCTCGCTCGACCCAGCTACACTCTTATTACCTGAAAGGAATTGTGAAACAAAAGGATGAGCACAACTAGCCCAGTAAAGAATATCATGACTAAAGATAAATAAATTATCAATAGTCTTCATCAATAATAAATGTAAGACCCCAATTTTTATAAATAAAGATAAATTTTCTATAAATATCATTTTTGAATATTATGGAGTTAATTTGATATAATGTTATAGTTGTGGGTAATATTTATAAATTTTACAAAGTAAGCAAGTTGTTATAAAAGATTCGTTTGGTCGGAGAATATTCTTTTTGTCGAGGAATATTCGTACGACGGCACAATCATTGGTGGACCCCACAACGGAATTATTGTCGGATTGAGAAAACGACAAAAATATTTTATATAACGGCTGAAGTGTACCCGTTAAAACCGTTAAAACTGTTGAACTACTCGGTAGTAAAAGTACAGTAATACGCGTGGTTGCATAGTAGCACACGGTATTGATTATTGATGCTTACGTGAGAAGTCACTCAGCTATACTCAATTATTGATATAGTAATTGCTGCATCATATCTCTTAAATCATTGTCATAGTATCGTCTGTATAATATGTTATATTATTAAATCAATAATTGAGACGTTGTGGTAAGTTTGGTTATTTTATGGGGGGCCATATGTCATCATCTAAGAGTCTCTTCGTCAATAGTAATTACCGTCGTCAATAGTAATTACCGTCGTCAATAGTATTTACCTTGGTCAATAGTATTTACCTTGGTCAATAGTAATTACCTTCGTCAATAGTATTTACCTTGGTCAATAGTATTTACCTTGGTCAATAGTAATTACCTTCGTCAATAGTATTTACCTTGGTCAATAGTAATTACTTTCGTCAATAGTAGTTGTCCCTTCAATATTACCAAGAGTCATTTGACCCTTCGTTAAGACCAAGAGTCATTTGACCCTTCGTTAAGACCAAGAGCCACCCTCAGTTTTTCTATAAATAGAGGCCTAGGGCTTCATTATTTTTCACGAATTCATTCAAGCTATAGAGAGAGAAAGTATAGAGAGAATAAGAGAGAGAGAATAAAAGTATTCTGCTACATCACTTTTCCAATATCCAGTTCTTTTAAGGTAGGGAATATTATTTCTTTTATATTCATGAAGAGAACTTCTGTTATTCCATTTGTTATTATTCTGTTGGAATAACCAGTATACGCGGTCTACCCTATACTTGGTGACATTCTTCTATTATTCTGTTGGAACATCCTGTCTGTGTGTTTTACACCGGACCTGGTTCCGTTTATTATTCTGTTGGAACATCCTGTCTGTGTGTTTTACACCGGACCTGGTTCCGTTTTATTATTATTCTGTTGGAATATCCTGTCTGTGTGTTTTACACCGGACCTGGTTCCATTATTTATTATTCTGTCGGAATATCCTGTCTGTGCGTTTACGCCGGACCTGGTTCCATTATTTATTATTCTATTGGAATAACCTGTCTGTGCGGTCTATCGCATGCATGGTGATTTCTTTTGTTATTCCATTCTTTATTGTACTCAGTTGGTTTTTGACTTCTATACTCCATGAAATTTGTGGAATATCCTTGATAGTTGCGTTTCATCCAGTATCTTTTCAAGAAAATATTCTTCTAAGCATTCTTGAATTTTACTCCACAATGCAGTATCATGTTGACAATTTGGACGTTGTTAATTCCTGGATAAATTAATTCTTGAACTTGTTTTATTGAATTCTTATATCATTGTCATCATCCTCATGTTTATAAAATGTTGAAAGTCATCTGTGGCATGTAGTGCATAGATGGACTTGGTATGATTATGACCAGGGATTATTCGGTATAATCATGACCGTAATGTTACAAATGATGTGGTAAAAGTCCTCATTGGCCCGTAGTGCATTGATGGACAGTTGTTGGCATGATCATGACCATTAATGAATACACAAATATCCTTGGCCGTAGTGCAGGGGTGATTCGATGATGTGGATTATTTTATTAAGCTGAGTCTCAGCGATCGCAGTGTTGAAAAACCTTTTAAATCATAAAAGATAGTAGAGTTTATTTTCTACTTGACTCTTTTAATGGATTGCTTGTTCCGCTGCAGTTAAACTTGATGTCTATTATATTTTATCAGTTTAACATTGTTGAAGGCTAATGATAATTTATTCTGCATTATCTTAGTCATAATATTTCTTACTGGGCTAGTTGAGCTCACCCTTTCTTTCACTGTTCTCTTCAGGAAATGAGAACGTAGCTGGGACAAGTCGGGGTACGGAGTGATGGTCCGAATGATAGTATTAGTTAGTAGTCCTCACTATTCTATGTAATGGTGTGTTAATAAATGTAATGAGGACTCCTTTTGAGTATGAATACTCTCTAGAAGATAATATTTGTATTCAAACTCACAGTTTATGTTTTGTCGTATTGTACACGACAGTTGTATTATTAAGTTGTATTTGTATTCTGTACTATGTATCTGACGACCCAAGATGGGTGATGTATACCTAATTTTGGGGGCGTCACAGTTGGTATCAGAGCTTAGGGATATGATCCCTGGCTAAGATGTGAGAATAGAACTAGGAGGGGAGAGACGGGGAATTCCTTCGCTAGTATGGCATACCTAAGTTTATTTGCATGGTATTTAATTGGTCGGTCATAATATAAGGATAATATATGACATATCAATTAATTTTTATTTTGTGGCAGTATCTGAAAATGGCATCTGAGAATGTTGAGAATAGCAATGGAGCACAGACGACTGTTGATTCACCACACATCAATAATCATGATAATGTGCATCAGGAAGGTGTCAATCCTCATGCAAACAACAACACTGACCAAATGATGAATGATCAAATGTTCAGAGGCTTTATGCAATTCATGCAACAACAGGTGAAAGCGGCTCCTGTCCACAACGTAGGTGGAAATACTGGAAACTCTCAGGCGGTCACCGCTAAACAGTTTAAGGAGCTGGGACCACCGGAGTTTAAGGGAGAACCCAAACCACTTGTAGCTGAAACATGGATAAAGCAGATCACCAAGATATTTGATGTCTTGGGTTGCTCCGAGGAGCAAAAGGTTCCCTTTGCCGCCTTTATGTTGCGAGGAGAGGCAGATTACTGGTGGGAATCGATAAAGCGTACTCAACCTGCCGCACTGAAGATGTCTTGGGAGAAGTTCCAAGATCTGTTTAACGACAAATACTTTCCCGAGAGTATTCGTCACATGAAGGAGGTGGAGTTCATCAAATTGGAGCAGAATAATATGACCGTGTCGCAGTACGAGGCAAAATTTGCGGAGTTATCCCGGTTTGCGTCCCACCTGGTGGATAATGAAGAAAGAATGACGCGGATGTTTTTAAGAGGTTTGAAGCCGGAGATACGTCAACATCTTGTTTCTCATAAACTGTGTTTGTATTCAGATGTTGTAAATAGGGCTCAGTTGGTGGAGCGCGATAACGAGACAACGCAACCAAAAGAGAGCAGCCGGCAAAATGATAATACCAGTGAGAGCAGTCATCGAAGCGGTGACAACAAGCGTGGAGGGAATCAACAGGCCAGAAATGGTAACCACTTCGGTGGTAATCAGGGCCAAAACAATAAGAATGGACATTTCAAGAAGAGGAGATTCAACAATGATGGAAAGACGTCAGCACCAGCACCTGTCGTTAAGGAAGGAGAACGACCACCTATCATATGTTTCAAATGCGGAGGGGAGGGGCACATCAGTCCAAACTGCGCGATGCCGTCCAAAGCATGTTATAATTGTGAAAGAGAAGGTCATTTAGCCCGATTTTGTCGTTTACCGAAGACAAATTCAGCTAGGATGGAGGCACCAAAGGCCGTCCCAGAAAAGTCAAAACCGGTTGTGCAAGGGAGAGCGTTTGTTGTGACCTCCCAGAACGCAAGGAACCCGAATGAGGTCATCACGGGTAAGCTTATCATAAACTCTAACGAAGTCTATACTTTATTTGATACCGGTTCAACCCATTCTTTTATTTCTCCTACTTGCGCTCATCGATTAAATTTGATTCCGGAGAAATTAGACTTTGACTTAGCAGTTGAAACTCCGTTGGGAGAAACCTTCATTACCTCCACTGTTTATAAGTCTTGTTTGGTTCAAGTTGGTACCCACACATTACCTATCGATCTGATTTCATTAAAAATACTTGCATTTGACGTGATTCTAGGGATTGATTGGTTAACTACTCATTATGCAAAAATTGATTGTTTTCGTAAGGTTGTTAGTTTTCATATTCCTAATCGACCTATTATGCGAATTCAAGCAACCAAACCATTAAAATCAATCGCTGTCATCTCAAGCCATAAAACTATTCGTTTATTGAAAAACGGATGTCAAGCTTTCTTAGCTCATGTCACAGATCTAAACAAAAATACGTCAGTTTTGAATGATATTTCTATTGTTAATAAATTCCCTGACGTATTCCCTGAAGAACTTCCTGGCCTACCCCCAGAGCGTGAAATTGAATTTTGTATCGATCTTGAACCCGGTACAAAACCCATTTCCAAAGCCCCATATCGAATGGCTCCTATTGAACTTCAGGAGTTAAAGACCCAACTGCAGGAATTGTTAGACATTGGTTTTATTCGTCCTAGTACTTCTCCTTGGGGTGCTCCTGTTCTGTTCGTGAAGAAGAAAGATGGGAGTATGCGACTTTGTATTGATTATCGGGAGTTGAATCATGTCACCATCAAAAATAGGTACCCATTGCCACGTATTGATGACCTGTTTGACCAGTTGCAAGGAGCACAATTCTTTTCAAAGATCGATCTTCGTTCTGGATATCATCAGCTGAAGGTTAGAACTGAGGATATTCCAAAGACGGCTTTTAGAACTCGGTACGGGCATTATGAATTCTTAGTTATGTCTTTTGGATTGACTAATGCTCCTGCTGCCTTCATGGATATGATGAACAGGGTATTTAAGGAATATTTGGATCACTTTGTGGTCGTCTTTATCGATGACATCCTTGTTTATTCCAAAAGCCGTGAAGATCATGAGCAACACTTGAGGCTGGTACTCCAAAAGCTTCGTGAATACAAACTTTATGCCAAGTTGAAGAAATGCGAGTTCTGGCTGGAAGAGGTAGCATTCCTTGGGCACGTAGTATCAAGTCGTGGAATATCTGTTGACCCGGCAAAGATTGAAGCTATTCAAAGCTGGGAGCAACCTAAATCAGTGACCGAGGTACGTAGCTTTCTTGGTTTAGCTGGTTATTATCGGAGATTCGTGGAAGGATTTTCTCGAATCGCTACTCCATTAACTCAGCTGACTCGGAAAGATACAAAGTTTGGTTGGAGCGAAGAATGTGAGCAGAGTTTTCAAGAACTCAAGAGGAGACTCATTTCAGCACCTGTTCTAACAATACCATCTGGCTCGGAGGGATTTGTCATCTACAGTGATGCTTCGAGCAAAGGGTTGGGATGCGTTCTCATGCAACATGGAAAAGTCATAGCCTATGCATCAAGACAACTCAAGGAATATGAGAGGAATTATCCTACTCATGATCTAGAGTTGGCAGCTGTTGTCTTTGCACTTAAAATTTGGAGGCATTACTTGTATGGGGAGAAAGTGGAGATCTTTACGGATCATAAAAGTCTCAAATATTTCTTCACTCAAAAGGAACTCAACATGCGACAACGACGTTGGCTTGAACTGTTGAAAGATTATGATCATACCATTCAATACCATCCTGGAAAAGCGAACGTGGTAGCTGACGCATTGAGTAGAAGATCATATGCGGGTACAAGTGCAATATTAACAACGCAAAGGCCCATTTTGTGTGACTTGCAAAGGATGGAGATAGAGTTGAAGACTCCAGGGACCCATGTGATGATGGCGAATATACGAGTAGAACCGACTTTAATCGATAAAGTTAAAGCTGCTCAAGCTACAGACCTGGAGCTGATGCGTATGAGGAAGAAAGTGCAAGAAGGTTCTATGCCGGAAGCAAGAATCGATGAAGAAGGAATACTTCGAGTCAACTCCAGACTTTGTGTTCCTAACAACCCTGATTTAAAGTATGAAATCATGATGGAGGCGCACAACACACCGTTTGCAATCCATCCTGGAAGTACCAAAATGTATCATGATCTTCGTCATACATTTTGGTGGAGCAATATGAAGAGAGAGATAGCGTTGTTTATCTCAAGGTGTCTAACTTGTCAACGAGTCAAAGCGGAGCATCAAGTACCAAAAGGTCCATTGCAACCACTTGAAATTCCAGAATGGAAGTGGGAGCACATTACCATGGATTTCGTTACCGGTCTTCCTAGGGTTTCTCAAGGTATTGATGCGATTTGGGTCATTGTTGATAGATTGACCAAGTCTGCTCATTTCTTACCGATACGAGAAACTTATACACTTGAACGTCTTGCTCGTATGTACATAAACGAGATTGTAAGACTGCATGGTATGCCAGTATCCATAGTTTCTGATCGAGACCCAAGATTCACTTCACGATTTTGGGTTAGTTTACAAAAAGCTATGGGCACGGAGTTACGATTTAGTTCAGCATATCATCCTCAGACGGACGGACAATCAGAGAGGACTATTCAAACTCTTGAAGATCTATTAAGACTCTGTGTCTTTGACTTCAAGGGAAGTTGGGACAAGTTCTTACCATTGGTGGAGTTTTCCTACAACAACAGTTATCAAGCAAGTATTGGCATGGCTCCATTCGAAGCATTGTATGGAAGAAAATGTCGTTCTCCAGTATGCTGGGATGAGGTGGGCGAAGCAACGTTGTTGGGACCGGAGTTGGTACGTATGACTACAGAAAAGATTCAAACGATCCGACAACGTATAAAAACCTCACAAGATCGACAAAAGAGTTATGCTGATCTTCATCGAAAGGACGTGGAATTTGATGTAGGAGATCATGTGTTCTTACGTGTTGCTCCATGGAAAGGAGTTACGAGATTTGGAAAGAGAGGAAAGCTAAATCCTCGATTCATCGGTCCATTTTTAATCCTCGATCGAGTAGGAACTGTGGCTTATAGACTCGCTTTACCGCCAAGTATGTCTCGTGTTCATAACGTTTTCCACATATCCATGTTACGCAAATATGTGGAAGACCCGAACCACATTATTGAGTTAGAACCGGACGAAATAGCGGAGGATTTGACGTATGAAGAAGTTCCTGTTCAAATCTTGGATAAGAAGGAACATATTCTACGCTCCAAGGTTATACCTCAAGTTAAAGTTTTGTGGAGAAACCACGATGTTGAGGAAATGACTTGGGAGTTAGAATCAGAAATGAAATCAAGGTATCCTTACCTCTTCGACATACCAGGTACGTACCCTAATTTCGAGGGCGAAATTTCATAAGAAGGGGAGGTTGTAAGACCCCAATTTTTATAAATAAAGATGAATTTTCTATAAATATCATTTTTGAATATTATGGAGTTAATTTGATATAATGTTATAGTTGTGGGTAATATTTATAAATTTTGCAAAGTAAGCAAGTTGTTATAAAATATTCGTTTGGTCGGAGAATATTCTTTTTGTCGAGGAATATTCGTACGACGGCACAATCATTGGTGGACCCCACAACGGAATTATTGTCGGATTGAGAAAACGACAAAAATATTTTATATAACGGCTGAAGTGTACCGTTAAAACCGTTAAAACTGTTGAACTACTCGGTAGTAAAAGTACAGTAATACGCGTGGTTGCATAGTAGCACACGGTATTGATTATTGATGCTTACGTGAGAAGTCACTCAGCTATACTCAATTATTGATATAGTAATTGCTGCATCATATCTCTTAAATTATTGTCATAGTATCGTCTGTATAATATGTTATATTATTAAATCAATAATTGAGACGTTGTGGTAAGTTTGGTTATTTTATGGGGGGCCATATGTCATCATCTAAGAGTCTCTTCGTCAATAGTAATTACCGTCGTCAATAGTAATTACCGTCGTCAATAGTAATTACCGTCGTCAATAGTATTTACCTTGGTCAATAGTATTTACCTTGGTCAATAGTAATTACCTTCGTCAATAGTATTTACCTTGGTCAATAGTATTTACCTTGGTCAATAGTAATTACCTTCGTCAATAGTATTTACCTTGGTCAATAGTAATTACTTTCGTCAATAGTAGTTGTCCCTTCAATATTACCAAGAGTCATTTGACCCTTCGTTAAGACCAAGAGTCATTTGACCCTTCGTTAAGACCAAGAGCCACCCTCAGTTTTTCTATAAATAGAGGCCTAGGGCTTCATTATTTTTCACGAATTCATTCAAGCTATAGAGAGAGAAAGTATAGAGAGAATAAGAGAGAGAGAATAAAAGTATTCTGCTACATCACTTTTCCAATATCCAGTTCTTTTAAGGTAGGGAATATTATTTCTTTTATATTCATGAAGAGAACTTCTGTTATTCCATTTGTTATTATTCTGTTGGAATAACCAGTATACGTGGTCTACCCTATACTTGGTGACATTCTTCTATTATTCTGTTGGAACATCCTGTCTGTGTGTTTTACACCGGACCTGGTTCCGTTTATTATTCTGTTGGAACATCCTGTCTGTGTGTTTTACACCGGACCTGGTTCCGTTTTATTATTATTCTGTTGGAATATCCTGTCTGTGTGTTTTACACCGGACCTGGTTCCCTTATTTATTATTCTGTCGGAATATCCTGTCTGTGCGTTTACGCCGGACCTGGTTCCATTATTTATTATTCTATTGGAATAACCTGTCTGTGCGGTCTATCGCATGCATGGTGATTTCTTTTGTTATTCCATTCTTTATTGTACTCAGTTGGTTAAGTTTTGACTTCTATACTCCATGAAATTTGTGGAATATCCTTGATAGTTGCGTTTCATCCAGTATCTTTTCAAGAAAATATTCTTCTAAGCGTTCTTGAATTTTACTCCACAATGCAGTATCATGTTGACAATTTGGACGTTGTTAATTCCTGGATAAATTAATTCTTGAACTTGTTTTATTGAATTCTTATATCATTGTCATCATCCTCATGTTTATAAAATGTTGAAAGTCATCTGTGGCATGTAGTGCATAGATGGACTTGGTATGATTATGACCAGGGATTATTCGGTATAATCATGACCGTAATGTTACAAATGATGTGGTAAAAGTCCTCATTGGCCCGTAGTGCATTGATGGACAGTTGTTGGCATGATCATGACCATTAATGAATACACAAATATCCTTGGCCGTAGTGCAGGGGTGATTCGATGATGTGGATTATTTTATTAAGCTGAGTCTCAGCGATCGCAGTGTTGAAAAACCTTTTAAATCATAAAAGATAGTAGAGTTTATTTTCTACTTGACTCTTTTAATGGATTGCTTGTTCCGCTGCAGTTAAACTTGATGTCTATTATATTTTATCAGTTTAACATTGTTGAAGGCTAATGATAATTTATTCTGCATTATCTTAGTCATAATATTTCTTACTGGGCTAGTTGAGCTCACCCTTTCTTTCACTGTTCTCTTCAGGAAATGAGAACGTAGCTGGGACAAGTCGGGGTACGGAGTGATGATCCGAATGATAGTATTAGTTAGTAGTCCTCACTATTCTATGTAATGGTGTGTTAATAAATGTAATGAGGACTCCTTTTGAGTATGAATACTCTCTAGAAGATAATATTTGTATTCAAACTCACAGTTTATGTTTTGTCGTATTGTACACGACAGTTGTATTATTAAGTTGTATTTGTATACTGTACTATGTATCTGACGACCCAAGATGGGTGATGTATACCTAATTTTGGGGGCGTCACAATAAATAAGAGATTTAGAACATATGGTAGATGATAAAAATTTTAACCATAGTTGCAGCGGAACAATCAATCCATTAGAAGAGTTAAATAGACTATAGAGTCTATTATCTTCTCTGTGTTAAAAATCCACCAACAATATTTTATTCCTGTAACATCACTCAACAGTTCCTTTCCACAATCATATGAATAACTCATAATTATAATTGTGATTCTAAATTTTTTCTTCGCACCCAGGACGAAGAATATTTTCATCACCTGTCTTTACCTGAAATATCAAAGATAATTGTTATACCAAATCACAGTTCCTATTCATAATTATGCTAATAAATCCATCTTCGTACTACGGCCAAAGATATTCATCAACAAACCATTTTTGCACTACGGGCCAAAGATATTCAACAACAGTTTATCTTCGTACTACAGGCCAAAGATATTCATCAACAGTTCATATTTGCACTACAGGCAAAATATATTCATCAACAGTTCATATTTGCACTACAGGCCAAATATATTAATATCTCAAAGAAATATATAATTATTTCAGAATTTATATACACTATAATTATAACCATGTTAATCAATTCATCTTCACACTTAAGCTAAAGATATTCAATTATAAATTCAATGGTCATGATCATACCAGTTAATAATTCATCTTTGCACTACAGGCCAAAAATATTCCTCAGTCACGATCATACCAATAATTTACCCATCTTTACACTCAAGTAAAAGAGAAATTCAACATCAGGGTTATAAAAATGTTATATATAATAATAAAAATAATATGATCAAAACATGGATTTAATTTCAAGAGCAATATTCATAAATCAACTATAATTTGGTTAGAAAAAGAAACTAATTTTGTTGTAAATAGTAACTCATGAATAGTAATCTCGACATGAAAAAGGTAGAAATTCTACAATAATATACATACCAATATTTCGGTATAATGATAATGAAAGAATGATATTTCTTAAGCTTATAAATAATTTATTTAAATTATTTACACTTTACTAATTAATGCATTTAATCATCATAAAATGACAACTCTTAAGATTTCATCATCAATAATCAAAACCCTCATCAAAAATTTGCATATACCTCATATAGGATTCTCAAGTCATAAAATCCTATTTTTCAATTTTCTTACTTCACAAAACATATTTAATTCATTTACTCATAAGTAGACTATTTTCATTAAAAATACCAAATCAGTTCCAAAAATATTTTTTTTCTGGGATTTAGCATAATATAGTCCCATAGTGAACATATATTTTTCTCAGAATTTTTAAAAGTCATTTACTATTTTTCATATGGCCAAAACAGCCGAATATTTAGACATTTATCAAAAATTGTACTTTTATCCAAAAATTTTGAAATTTACAGAGTATACTTCTATCATATATATGTACTCCCAATAAAAATTTCATCAATTTTGGAGTTAACCACAAGGAATTATAAGCGATTACTTTTAAAATAATCTTTTCTCATAAAATTCGTAACTCTCAATCTATACATTCAAAAATCACCATTTTTGGACACAATCAAGAAAACTCATCAAAATATCATTTCAAAATTTTCTAGAATTTTTGAAGGTCAAAACAATTACGAAACTGAAAATCATAACAACCCTTAAAATCCCTTACTATCCCTTACCTCAAAAGAGCAGTACTTCTGATCGGTATAAGGCTGAAGGAAACGTGCACTGAATAGCAACTCTCAAAGTATCTAAATATTCACAAAATATGCTTCATAATATAGAGAGAGAAAGAGAGAAAACTTGATTCTGGTGTGATTTTCAATTCTAACTTAGCCCTCTATTTATAGGAAAATGTTAGCACGCCGAAGCAGACTTAACCTGCAACCTGATGGCTTTACCTGCTACTATTCTCACCCACCACATTTGGATTTCTTCACCAACCAAGAGTGGGGCCCACCAATTCTAGAATTTTCCACCAAAATCATTAACTCCGAAAATTCAACAATTTCTGAACCAGTCATCTCATAAAATTCATAGCAAATCATACGTTCATTTTTAACGGTTCAAAATTTATGGACATATACTCTACTTATATATGTATAACATATCCAAAAATAACAACGATCCAACGGTCAGATTAAAAATTATAACCCCCGCAATATATCTCAAAAACCCTAATTTGATTTTCAATACCTCCGTTCCGACAAAAATACAGATAAGACACCTCAACATTAACTCCTTCATTTTTAACCACAAAAATATATCTCTCATTTATATTCACATAAAATAAATATTTCATTATCATATGAATCAATAATTAATTATTCACAAATAATATTACAGAGTCACAATTATGACAACCAGGCCGTTCCTAGGAAAGAGGGGACTTTCCAATAAGAATTTTTCCTTACTGGCGCGCAATTAGGTGACCAAACCTCTCCTTAGACAGAACTTTCTAGACATTGCCAATAATGTTATCTAATAATATTATTCAAATAATATGAATTATTGATCTGATAATGAGAAATACTGTGCAGTGACAATTATTGAACAACAATAATATAAAATTTCAACGTAGCAATTATTGAATCAATAAAATAAAATATTGAACAGTAATTACTGTAACAATTATTGAGTAGTGCCTTCTTACGTAATAATCAATAATTTCAAAAATACTATGCAATACCGTGTGCTACTGTGCAATAATGCGTATTACTGTATTTTAACCACCGAGAATTCTAACAGTGTTAACGGTAACAACTACGCCGTTATTTGTAAAAACTCAAATTTGTCGTTTTCTTCACCCGACAGTTATTCTGTTATGGGGCCCACAAATGGCTGCGCCGTCGTACGAATATTCCCCGACAGAAAGAATATTCCACGACCAAACGAATATTCCCCGACAACAATGAATATTTTATAACCACTTGTGTATTTTGAAAAAAAAATTCATATATCACCCTTAACTTTAACATTTATCAATTTAACCATTTACTAAATAGTAATTATAAGAAAAATTGAATACTTTTATTTCATAAAATTCGGGGTCTTACAGACATAATCTCATCATTCAGATTTTTAAGGAGTATATGTCCATTTATCTGAGAGATGTTGGTACTGGTCAATGGTGTGACACATTTTATGGTATTGTAAATATTTTGTTGCTAGTTAACCAATTTTTTCTATGCTTGAATGTAGTTGGGTTATGGATTTTTATTTAGTTAATATGTAGAAACTTGTTACCTGATCCATAAACACTCTTAATATTTTTGTATGGCAGGCTATGCTGATGATTTTAGATAACCCACTAAATAAAGATGGGAGGTTATGGGCATAATATGTGAGAACAGAGAAAGGTGTTCTTTTTGAAGTTAAACCACATGTTCGTATACCAAGGACGTATAAGCGATTCTCCGGTATCATTTGTAAGTTCAACTGATTACGCCTGCCAATTACTTCAGGATACTTATTTTACTTTTCCCTTGCATTCTAACTTTTTTATATTCACTGCAGTACAATTGCTACAAAAGCTTAGCATATCTGCTGTTGGTAAGCGTGAAAAACTTTTGCGCGTGATCAAGAGCCCTGTATCCCAGTATTTGCCTATAAACTCTCACAGAATAGGTAATTGGGATATTTTTTTTCTCTGTCTTTGGAAATAAACATTAAAACATATAGTTTGAGTTACTTGTTTAATAGTATAGCAAAGCTATATTCTGTAAGACCCCAACTTATTAATGAATAAAATCAAATTTTCTCTAAATATTATTGTGAATAATAAGGGGTTAATTTGATATAATACTTTGGTTATGGGTGAAATGTGCAAATTTTACAAAATAAGCAAGTGGTTATAAAATATTCATTTTGTCGGGGAATATTCGTTTGGCCGTGGAATATTCGTACGACGGTGCAGCCTTGTGTGGGCCCCATAACGGAAAGCGATTGGATGAAGAAAACGACAAGTATAAGTTATTTATAAATAATGGCGTAGTTGTTACCGTTAATACTGTTGGAATACCCGGTGGTTAAATACAGTAGCACACGGTATTGCACCAATTATTGATTCTTACGTAAGAAGGCACTACTCAATAATTGTTACAGTAGTTATTGTTCAATATTTTATTTTATTGATTCAATAATTGTTGCGTTGATATTTTATATTATTGTTGTTTCAATAATTGTTGCTGCACAGTATTTTTCATTATCAGATCAATAATTCATATTATTTGAATAATATTATTAGATAACATTATTGGCAATGTCTAGAAAGTTCTGTCTAAGGAGAGGTTTGATCATCTAATTGCGCGCCAGTAAGGAGAAATCCTTATTGGAAAGCCCTCTCTTTCCTAGGAACGGCCTGGTTGTCATAAATGTGATTCTGTAATATTATTTGTGAATAATTAATTATTGATTCATATGATAAGGAAATATTTATTTTATGTGGATATAAATGAGGGATATATTTTTGTGGTTAAAAATGAAGGAGTTAATGTTGAGGTTTTTATCAGTATTTTTGTCGGAATGGAGGTATAAAAAATCAGGATTTTTGAGATATTTTGCAAGGGTTATAATTTTTAATCCGACCGTTGGATCGTGGTAATTTTTGGATATGTTATACATATATAAGTTGAGTATATGTCCACAAATTTTGAACCGTTAAAAATGAACGTATGATTTATTATGAATTTTACGAGATGACTGGTTCAGAAATTATTAAATTTTTGGAGTTTATCATTTTGATGGAAATTTCTAGAATTGGTGGGCCCCACTCTTGGTTGGTGAAGAAATGTGCTGAGATTTTTATTCAAATGTGGTGGGTGGGAATAGTAGCAGGTAAAGCCATCAGGAGAATCCATAGCCATAATCATACCAAAAATTGTCCATCAATGCACTACGGGCCAATGAGGACTTTTTTCACATCATTTACAACATTACGGTTATGATTATACCGAATAATCCCTAGTCATAATCATACCAAGTCTATCTATGCACTACAGGCCACAGATGACTTTCAACATAATATAAATATGAGGATGATGACAATATTATAAGCATTAATCAAACTAAATCAAGGATAAATATTAAAGACTTTAAATTTATCCAGACATTATCAATCACATAATAAAATCATAATCTAATATTGTTAATACTATAACAATATTTTAATCACTTCTTAAACTTATAAACAATTACATTTAATTGTTTACACTTTTCTAAATAATACATTTAATCATTCAAAAATGTCATACTCATAAGATTTCATCACCAATAATCAAATTACTCATCAAAAATCTGCATATACCTTATATAGGATTTTCAAGCCATAAAATCCTATTTACCAATTCTTCAACTCCACATAACATATTTAACTCATATGTTTGTGGCTAAACTATTTTCATGAAAAATACCAAATCAGTTCCAAAAATTATTCTTTTTTGGGATTTAGCATAATATAGTCCCATATTAAACATATATTTTTCTTGACATTTTTAAAAATCAATTTCTAATTAACTCCTTAAGAAATTAGCTACCTCACGGTTAACTTCAGAAATTCTCAAATCTTGGCAGGATCTTACACATGTTAACGCGAGCTTCCAGTTTACATTTCATGGTCATCGGAGTTATAGAACTCCGGTTATAGCGTTTTTCGTCGGAAAAACTTAAATATTGAAGTAGTCATAACTTGCTCATTTTAAGTCGGAATGAGCTCATTTTTGGACAGGAGGTACTTTATACCATATACTTTCATGTCCCAAAAGGCCGGAATTTTTCTCACAAATTAAGTGGCCGAAACAACCCTTTTAAAATCGTGGCAGCAGCCTTTTTCATATTTTGCAGTTTTTTTTGTACTTTGCTAAAATTAGTCCACACAAAAATCTACAACACCTTTTCCAGTAATTCCACTTGGATAAGTTACAAAACTCATAAACCTAACTCTATAACTTGACCGCTCTCAAAAATTCGAAATATAATAGGAGATATGGTCAATTGAATTTCATGTTTCATTTTCACCAAAATCTAATTTTTCAACCCTTTGTGATTTCTAAGAAACTTTCATGTTTTCACATAATAACCAACATAACTCATCATAACACTTACTAATACCACATATACCCATGATTTTTATTACTCCAATGCTTTTAATATGACTTTCAACATAATCTACGTAAACAGATCATTTCCACAATTTAACAAGGAATGAAATACAAAGGATCGTTCACCATGCATGTGGTAATCCACATAGACAGGTTATTCCAACAAAATAATAAAGAATAGAATAACAGATGGATTCACCATGCATGCGATAGAGACCGCACAGACAGGTTATTCCCAATAGAATAATAAATACGAAACCAGGTCCGGCGTAAAACGCATAGACATGATATTCCAGCAAAATAGTAAAGACGGAACCAGGTCTGGCGTAAAACGCACAGACATGATATTCCAACAAAATAATAAAGACGGAACCAGGTCCGACGTAAAACGCATAGACAGGATATTCCAACAGAATAATAAATAATGGAATAATAGAAGAAGTTCACCAAGTATAGGATAGCCCGCGTATACAGGTTATTCCAACAGAATAATAAATAATTGAATAACAGAAGTTCTCTTCATGAATACAAAAGAAATAATACCCTTTACGAGTACAACAAATAGTATCTCTTACCTTTGAAAGAAGAGTACTCCGACTGGTAGGACGAGGATATACTCTAAGAAAACTTGCACTATGCTCAAAGTTTTCTTAAACTCTAAAGAAATACGCTCAAGATTATAGAAGAAGAACTCTCTCTATAGTTTCTCTCTCTAGAGTTTCAGTGAATTCGTAAGAAATAATGAAGGAATGAGCTTCTATTTATAGAAAAATAGACTGCATAGTAACTAACTCATGAACGGTCCAGATTGATTTATTTTAATCTGACGGTCCATATTTAAAGCAAAATCTTTTAAATAAAATATAATATATTCTATTTATAATCTAATAAAAAGAATAACTTTAAAAAAAAATTTACTATGCAAATAATATGCATGCACTATGTAAATACTATGCATAATAAAATATAATATATTCTAATTATTGTCTAATAAAACAGATAACTTTATAAAAGTATTCTGTTTTATATAAAAAGATTTTACTACTAGCCTAATAAAACGAATAACTTTATAAAAGTATTCTGTTTTATATAAAAAGTTTTTCTGTTTTATTACATTAATAATACTAATAAAACAAAACTGAGTGACTTATCACATAAGCATTAATAACCAACACCGTGTGCTACTATGCAACAACGCATATTACTGTACTTTTAACACCGGATAGTTCAACAGTATTAATGGTAAAACTTCCCCCGTTATTTTTAATAAATTTTTTTTGTCATTTTCTCAATCTGACAATAATTCTGTTGTGGGGTCCACAAATGATTGTACCGTCGTACGGATATTTCCCGACAAAAAGAATATTTCCCGACTAATCGAATATTCCCCGACACAACGAATATTTTATATCAACTTGTTTACTTTGCAAAAAAAAAATTTCACATATTACCCTTAACTTTAAACTTTTATCAACTTAACTATTTACCAAAATAAAAAAATTGAATACTTTTATTTCATTAAATTTGGGGTCTCACAGTAGGCATATAGTTAGGTTGCATTTTTATTTGCATTGCTTGGGAACGAGCATTTGGTTAAGTTTGGGGGTATTTGATGAATACGTTTTATACCTATGAATTCGTTATTATTAAAATTAATTATTGTTATCTCTGAGTATTTTTAGTATCTTTTTATTTGTTTTTGTGTTTATTTATTTCATGATGGAGCTAGAGGGGCAATTTTGTCACTTGGAAAAGAAAATAATTAAAAAAATCATTAAAGTTGGAGCTGAGTGGCATTTTTGTAAATGCGTGCTACTAGTCAAGCGCCTAGGTACTTGGATATTTACTAGGTTGAGCGCCTAGGCGCTCATGCACGCTCAATGTTGCCAAACTTTGCTGCTAAGTAGATTTTGAAGCCAAATAGGAATCTTGAGGAGGGCTTGAACCAATACAAATAGGAGAATACTTTAGAAAATGCGTATCAATCAAAGTATCAATCAATTTTTCAATAGATTTGCAGAGAGAACAATAAGAGAAGCCCGAAGGATATTTCATAGACTAAAGATCAAGTGGAGGATTAGGAACAATCTGACAAGTTCTTCTAATTTTTTCTCTAAATTCTTTAACTTTGTAATTATCTGGGATGTTTATATTATTAATTTGGATGATATTTTCCTTTATCATGATGAACTAAATTTTTATTAAGATTGCAACGGAACTTGGTATGTAGTTTAAATTAAATATTCCCATCTAAAAAGGGTTAATATGATTAGCATGTAGGATAGGAATATACCTATGTATCTTTTGTATCCATTGAAAGAATTTATGGTTAAAATCCTAATTAACTTGATTCACATAGGAATATAGTGAATTAATTAATTAGGGTGGTCTTTGTAATTCCGTGTCTTAAGGATCGGATTTAAGAGGATTTGTTCACGTGTCTTTGGATAATGATTTATATTAATTAACTTAATTAAATGGGAAGTAAATTGATTTAAATGAAATACCAAGGGAAGTTGTAATCTTAACCTGTTAATTCTGCATTAATCTTGTGAACTTTGATCTTAGTCATTAGTTTTTTTTAATTTTAATTTTTAAATCACAAATAATATTTTGTAGTTTAGAATATGATTAATGACATTGAAATTGATAATTGATAAAATTTAATATATTTCCTCGTGGGAACGATATACTTGCTTGCTGAATATTGCAAATGAGCACGTATACTTGAGTGAAAAGTGCTAGTAATAAATTAGGTAACAGAAAATAAAGGAAGTAATTTCCTATCATTTGAGATCTCTTCACAACTTTTGTTCAGTTGTTGAAGGTTTAGAAGTATAAAAGCACGATTCTTGATTTTGCTGTTTTATATGCAACTGTTATACTTGTTGGGCTTATAAATGTTTATTCTTGCTTAAACTAAATGTTTTCAGCAAAAATTGAGCATGTTGAAGGGTCCGAAAATGACAAGGGCAAAGGCAAGATGGATAACTAAGGATTATGAAACATATTTGTGATAGATAGGTTTATTGTAAATAATTACTATTTAATTATCATATTAAGGAGATTTAAAGGTCTTAGGTGGTGTTTGATTGTATTTTAATATATCTTAACAGTTCACCTCTTAATACATTTTAACAACCCACATTTTTATATTATAAGGTCCTCTGAATAGTTAAGATACAAATATGAGTCTAAATTATTCAGAGGACTCTTAATATAAAAATGTAGGTTGTTAAAATGCATTAAGAGGTGAGTTTTTAAAATGTATTAACATACAATCAAATACAACCTTAGAACCTGGGTATGTAATAATATGCTTATAATAATTATTAATTACTTTCTTATTAGTATAAATGCATGATTAGATGTACCTTAGTATTAGTATTGTGAATTACTAGATCTGAAGTTTAAGTTATTCGAATATGGGGAAGCCACAAAAGTACCCATCATATTTTAATAATTTGAGCATAACTAAATATCCTTATTTACACGTAATTATAAAAGTTTCCAAGCGTATACCCATATTATATGTCAAACACACCCTTCATTAATATTAATAATTTGGACATAAATGTCCTAATTTGTCCTTTATTGTTATAAATTTAATTTATTATTGTGCTTGAGTTGACTTAATTAATTAAACTTTATTTATATACTTAATAATTGAATATATTATAAATTATTATTTTACAAAAGTACTATGACTTTTAATATATTTTGTTAAATACTTGAGTTAATTTGTTGGATAGTATTTTGGGCTATTAATTTTGTTTGGCAAAAACTCATTACCGAATTATTAGGCATAAATCACTATATGGGGCATTTTAGCAAAAGGTTAACTTTAGAAAAAATATACTCAGTATTCTTGAATTTGTCACAACAACAATTATCAGTACTACAATAAATAATAACAAATGAAAATGATAAAATATGATCAAATTTTATTACTAATAATCAAATACCCAGTAATATGAGATTTCAATATAAATTATCTTTCTTTTTATGATTAATTCTACGTACAAAGGATTTGTGTCAAGCGAATTTAAATGAGTATTCAAATTTCTAAGCTACATGCAAATCGTTCAACTTTTCTATGTATAGGTTAAGGCCATAAATGAGCCAACACAGCTCGGGCTCGACTTGAAAAAATACGAGCTAGACTCGGATTCGTTAATAATATGATCCAAATCTAAGCATTAAAAATAGTTCGAATAAAAATATAAGTAGAATCTGAGCAAGGTTATACTCGACTCGTTTAAGATTCAAACTACTCGAATTTTTTATTGTGATTCGATACATACTTGGTTAATACATATTCGATTAAATGTTCGATACATTCTCTTATAATATATACAAATTTAAATCAAATTAGGATAATTAGTAATTATTTTGTTTTTTTTAATTTTAATTGTGATTTTATATTTGTAAAGTATAATAATAAATATATTTTTTCATTTTTTAGTAAAATAACAAATTCAATCTATAATTATATTTATTATAAAACTAATTATTATGTGGAAACTCAAATTCGAGCTTGAATTTCGAATTCGAGTCTCGCGAGTAGTTTGAATAAATATTCGAGTCGAGTCGGACCGAATTCGAATAATAAATATTTGAGTCGAATCTAAGTAGGATTTTTCAAATATAATTCGAATTCGAGTACGAATTTATCATTTCGAATCGAATTCGAGTAGCTCTCTGTTCGATCCGGTTCGACTCGTTTACACCCTTAGTATAGGCTAAACGTCAATTAAATTGACGTTAAAATTAAAATTGGACGCCACTTGAAGTGGCATTGGTATGTTAATCCACATTATCTTAACTAAATTAATTTTTTTAAACGAATTTTTTTTTTCGAAAGCTTTTTAAAAAAAATTAGAGAGGTCAACCTTCAACGCGGCGTTGGATGTACTTTTAATTTTTTTTTCCTTACTTTTTTAACGCCAATATGATTGGCATTGTAACATAATTTAATTTAATTTTTTTATTTCACTTCTTCAACTCAAACCCTACATCATTTTCTGAATCCGCTGCATCTCATTTTCTCCTCTCTTTTTCTTCCTATTTCTTCCTACTTCATCGATCCTTTTGCCCATCCCCATCTGCTCATCCTTCACTTTCTCCTCTCATTTTCTTCCTTCTTTCCTTTCGTCGTCAATCCTTCTTTATCCCGTCTATTTTCACTCTTTTGTAAGTTTTCATCCATCTCTATTTTTCTCCATAAATTTTGTCCAGAATACCTCTAAAGGTAATGTACATTAGTATTTTGTGTAATTAATTTAATATTATTGTATAATCAAGTAATTATAGTATATACATTGAAAATTGAATAATTGTCATGTACACACAAGTTTGTGTCTTATTTTAAGAAATTTTATTAATGATAATGTTTATATTCAAAATATTTAATTAATTAAATTACGTGGGTGGAACGCGCACTATGTGTTGGACCATGTTGCTCAACATACCGTGTCAATCCATCGATACAGATTGACGCACTGAGGGATGATCAATTTGTTTGGAAGTTATATACAGAAGATGTGATGAAATTGTTGTAAGCATATTGTAGTACCGATTAGGGTTTTTAGCGTGTTAGATGTCCACTAATATGTTTTGAGGTGGTGGAATGACATTATGCCGACAGAGTCCTCTGACAGTTTGGTGTACGACAGTTTATACCTCAAGCACCAGAAAATAGCACATATCTTATTGGTTGCTCGCAAACAAACTGAGAGACACAACACAACAACAACTACCACATTGCTTTGTGCTGGTACTAGGGGAACTCAGGTGGTTACTGGAGATGATACGCATGAGCGTCCAAAGTCTGACCTTGATTACATGCATTGGTATCGAAGCGTTACACAACGTCAGATTTTGAAGTTCAGCAAACGACGGGAGAGTTCGAAGGAACGCATGGAACTACAACTTATTTGGTAGGTTAGAAAATAATTAATTCATTATTACACTATTATTTTTTAAATGATGACTATTAGTATTTACTATTACTTTGCATAGACTAAAATATTATAATAAATTATTGTAAATATGTTGATACATCATTCTATTGTACGATATTATCTTCATTTTATGTATGACATGACATATTCCACATATATTAACTTACAGGTTAATAATATTGCATGCGTATACCATATATTGGTAGAGTCATACCGATGTGTAAACGTAAATGATGACACATTTCTTCATATTGCTGAAGTTATGAGCATCTATACTAGGACCCTTACAGATGTAAGTTAGTCGCACTTGTTAGACCATCAAACAACTGATCCCATCCCACAATCCAGATTATCTCGCACACGTGGACGTGGCAGTCGACGTATAGATACATCATCAACACCGGTATACACCGAACACAAACATGTACAAGGCGATATTAGAGGTTGTGAGGGCAGCCCGTCAACATCTAAGCCACACGACATCTCATCTTCATCTCGAACACTGCAAGATGATGCAAAGACAAATGATATAGATTATGATTCATCTTAATTTTGTACCCCGCTTCATTTGGTATATACACAACCTTTCCCCAGCTCACTTCCATCAGCAGGCGAAATTCTATCAAGTTATCAAGTTTTCCCCTCAATGTAGACATTATTTTCGGGGACATTAACCACACCTCCACCTGCACAGCATGTTAAGACTCTTTCTACATACATTCGGGGTCCACGTAGAGGACCTTCGAGAGAGGCTAGAGATAGAGAGAGGTCATGTGTCACATATGACCGGGTGCATAGATAAGTTTAGATTTTCTTATGCATATCTTATTGGGTTGTATTTAGTATTAAAATTATATCTCTATGTGTTAGTGTTTTATTTCTTAAACATATTATTCTTCATTTGGTTAAAAAATGAGTAACACATTATGCACTATGCCCCATTAAAAAATTATCAACACCCACAATTATTGTTGAAGTAACTTGTTCAAGCTCGATATATAATTATTCCACAATTATTGTTGTAACATCATTCTGGAATATCCATCCGTTCAAAAATTAATATCAAAACAACAGCTTAAACCACCTGCCAAAATAAAAAAATGAATGTCACAATATAACAAATTTAAGACTACTAATATGGACAAGAAAATAAAATTAGAGTAACATTAACTTTTATAATAAAATTAAAATGAGTACAACAAATACTAATGTACATACCTTTAAGGGTGTTCTGAACAAAATTAATGAAGAAAAATAGAGGCAAATGGAAGCAAAAAAAATCCGTCGGAAAAAATGAAAGAAAAGTGAGAATAGATAGGATGGGTACAAACAAAAATAAAAAAATTACAACGCCATTCAGATTGGCGTTAGATCTATCTGTTTTGACTTTTTTTATTTTCTTTATAATAAAAAAAATATGTTTTTAAATTTGTTATATAAAAAAATTTATAAATAATTGGTTAAGATGAGTTATGTAGTTGATGATCAATTTAAATGGCGTTGAGGCTATAGTATAGAAACCCCAAGCAAAATGGATGTAATTAAATTAGAAAGGTAGATGTAATTTAACTCATTCTCGAACAATACTCTCCAAAGCTCCGCATCATTTTCGAATGTTAAATTAGTCTTTTATTAGTTAAATAAATTATATTAAAAATTACGCTTATAACATGTACAGAAATGTTAAATACATTCATACTCCAAAAGCTCAAGACTTCATATATATAATAGGCCTAAATATCTTGAATTTTTAATATTTTTTTACTTTAAAAATTGTCAACTTAATTTTTTTAATTAGGAGATTAAACTTTTAATTTTTTCTGATTATGTATAATTGATAGTACTACGTCAGAATTTAATACATTACAAACTCAGCTTAAAAAAACATCAATAATCAATATAATGATAAATATTTTAAAATGTATAAATAATGTACTACTAATAAAAATCTTGTTATTTCATAATCATCAATAATCAATATAATGACAATTTTACCTTTTTTGGTATAAAAAATTATGGCCTAAATATAGATTAATATCATGAACTTTAAGTTTATTTCATAATAATCAATATAATTAATTTTTATACCAAAAAGACTAAAATTGTCATTAAACTTACTTTAAAAAATTAATAATGGTCTTATATTTATCCTTTTTGGTATAAAAAATTAATTAAATAAATGTTAAGATAAGACTCAATATTACACATAAGTATTTGTTAGTCACATGTTGTTGTCGTGTCATCAATTTTCTAACGTGATATTATTAATTAGACGTAATCAACAAAATTAAAAGTTTAATCCCCTCATTGAAAAAATTATGAAGACAATCCCTAAAGCGGGAAAAAATTAAAATTTTAATCTCATAATTGATAATTTTGAAAAGACAATCCCTAAAATAGAAAAAATTAAAAGTTCAAAGTATTAATCCATATTTAGGGCTATAATAATACTAAAAAGTTCATGCATCACCAAGGAATTCTATATTAATTAATACTCTCTGTTCTTTATAATTAATGTTTTAGAAAAAAAAATATAAAGACTAAGAATGCAATTAATATTTTTTCTAATTAATTAAAATGAGTATAAAATTTTAATACCGTCATTTAAAATTTATTAAAAACAAAGAAAGATAAACAAATTAATATCTAGTGTATGAATAATAGGATAAACTGTTAAATTAAGTCATTAATTCTTATTTGAAATCTATAAACGATAAATAATAATAATAATAATAATAATAATAATAATAATAATAATAATAAAACATTTTCTAGAACGATAACTACCCACTCCGTCTCCAAAAAAATGAGTAAAATATAATTTGCACACATTAAAAAAAGTAAAAGTAGAGGAAAAAATGTTAACAAGTTTCAAATTTATCCTTAATGGCTCCGCAAGATTATATAAAGTGATAAATACTTTTATTGTTTATACTAATGGACCCCACTAAATGACATAATTACTCTTTACTTTATGTATTTATCTTTTTTTTGGAACAAAAAAATTTATACCTTTAATCATCTTTTTGAAAACGAGAGACTAAAAAGAAATTGAGGGAGTAATAAAATAAGGCAAATATAAATTTATTATTATTATTATTATTTATTTTGATTGTACTTGGTTACATGGTAATCAAATCCGGATCGGATCGGACTACCCGTTCGATCGGTAAAAATTGAAATCGGTCGGTTCTTAGGTCCGGTTCAAACAAAAAAAATTATTTTTTGTCAAAAACCGGTGACTTGACGGTTGGACCGGTCGACTCGGTAACCAGGTCACCGATTTTACCGGTTTCCTACCTCACTATTTTTATTTTGCTAAGCCTTTGAATTTGATTGAATGAATGTGTTATTGATTTAGTTTTAAGTTATGATCATTATTTAATATATTTCTTTTTATATAGATTTAGTATTTATTTGAATTGTATAAAGTAATCACTGTACAAATATATTTAGTTTTTTTTACCGAATTTGATTGAATGTATCCTAAAGATATTTATTATTTGTGTTTGATTTTATCACTCTTGATTCTTGAGTTACAATCATGATTTAATATCTTTCTTTTTAAATAGATTTAGTATTTATTTGAATTGTATAAAGTAAATATTGTACAAATAGGTTTAGTTTTTTATTGGGTAGATAAATTGATTAATTTTACATATTTACTAAATATTATATATAATATATAATAATTAATATATTTAATTATTTATTATTTATTAATAATATTATTGAGTCAATAACAGTCCGACTATTAATTGTGATCTATCTATTCGATAATTTTTTCGATTCGAGGAACGGTAAGAAAAAAATACATTTGATAGCGGTCAAAGATGTGGTGTCACTTTGGTATTGGGAATTACCTAAATTGAAGGAGTAGCGATCTTAATCACATTTTACTTTTTGAACAAGTTGATACCCAATTAGGAATATGGGTGGTGCATAGTACCAGATACAATAAAGTCGGTATTAGGCTATTGTTTGTGACGGGGTCCAGTCCATTACTCTATTTTCATATTCGCGTAAGCTTGACCAGGCTCACACGGACACGGCGCTCATGGCGGCAAAAGAAAATTAAATTAAACCGAATTAGATTCATCGAATCAATTCAACTCTCCACCGTCTTACGCTTGATTTTAGTGATGTGGAGTAATTTTTAGTAACATATCCGCCTGCGTGTCAGTATTGTATTGATCATAAAGTGAATTTTCAGTTTGAAATGTGTTGCCTGAGTTACTGCTGAGAAAAATAAATGGAAAGTAAAAAAGTAAACCCTAAAGTTATGGTATATAACCCTGTATAGCAGCATATTTCTCAGTTCTTACCCCTTTTTAAGCACATGGAAAATCAAGAATATTAACTCAGATATGTTTCCAACTAACACTTAACCTATTCTAACCGGAATCATCATATTAAAGCTAAGGAAACCAAGCCTTTCAAAATTCCAAGAGATTAGTATATAATCTAAAAGGCAGCTTTATCCAGAGGCAATAGAAATTTTTGTGAAGGGTATGGCTTATGAAACTAATATTCATTTTAGAACTAAACCCTTCCTCACAAGCACATAAAAGATAAAGTTGTCTTTGCATTTATATTTAGTCAAAATTGCTTATTATGAATAATTTTATAAGTTATTTTTGGATAAGATATAAATTATCATTTATTAATAATGACTTATAAATTGATATTAAACACTTGAACGGTAAAAAACAACTTATAAATTAATTTTACGGACTTACAAGTTATAAGTTGTTGTGGAACACCCTTTTAGTTAGTGGGTAATGGCTCCACTTAATGTAACGAGATTTAATTGATCCATCCCATCCCACTATTCATTTTATGATCATATGGCCAAGTAGGCAATAGACATATATAATCTATTAGATTCAACAAAAGGAACAAATTTTTCATCCATTCCTAGACTTCATCCAAAAGATGCACAAAATATCTAGCCAAAGTGTCAAATAATTAATATCCAATAATCTATAAACTTTTCACATTTTTAAATTTAAAATTGTTATAAAAAAATTTTAAAAAAAATTAGTCGACACAATAATAAATATTTTAAACTATTTAAAAAGTGCTATTAATTACAAGATTTATTGTTTTATAATTTTTAATGAATTATTTTAATTGTAAACTTAAATATGTATTATTTTTATTTTTGATCTTATAATTCAGAACATAAGGAGTATATACGTTATAAAAGTACTTTGAAAAAAAATAAAGGAATATATTATATTAAAGTGTGTTGTGTAGTCCCCCGTTTTAAAATTAGAGATATAATTTGATTTTTGAGGTTAAACGACGACAAATATTAAAATTCAAATTGATGTGAATTTATTTAATTTTAATTGATACAATTATTATAATTATATAGTATATAACAAAAACTATTAAGTACAAAATTTATTTCATTCTAAATTTTTATGAGTCATACCAATTTTGAAGTTTAATATGCTGTCGTTTGACCTCAAAAATCAAATTGTATCTCTAATTTTGGAACGGATGTAGTATATTATAATTTTTTCTTTAACAATTTAAGTTCAAATTTATAAATTATGTTTGGGTTAAATGTGTTTATACTAAAAACATTATTATCCAAAATCTATACTTGCTAAAAGCATTTTTAAAGGGTAACAAATACTAAAATATTTTCATGTTTAATTTTAAAATATTTTTACTCTACCGTCCCGGTCGCGCTCAGCCAAACAAACTATGAGAGAGAATAATACAAGGACAAACGATTTCTTTATCCACATTAAAAATTTCTCAATTACAATATTAATCACACTCTATAATAGTGAGAATATAATTTTAAAACACTCACAACAACCATTACTAATAATCACATAATCTCTACTAAATAAAAAAAAATAAAAAATAGATCTTATTATCAGTAATTTGAATTCCGATGAAAACTTATAATTAAAAAATCATAAAAAATATTAATTTCATATATAAAAATTTATAATTAAATTATTTTGATAAACAAAAATACCAAGCTTGTAACTTGGTAAAAGTCCAATTAAAAATAAAAAAATATTGATCTCACCAAATACAAAATCTTAGCCCAAAATAAAACTCTCCCTGTGTTTCATAAAGTAATAAATTCATTTGTAAATGTTCTTCCCCTTAAACAAAGGGTTTCATTTATTTTAACGCTACTGCTAATATTTTTTTTAGTTTTGTAACAGAATAATTTGATTTGCACCGCACGAATAATTGGTAGTATTCGAAATTCCAAATTGGGGTAGAGGTTGTAGATCTATAAGAAAATAAAATAAAATACTAAATTGATTTTTTGCATAAAATAAATAGAAAAAGCGAAGCCGTCTGCAAGTTTCGTGAACTGAATGCGACCAAAAAGCCGACGCCTTGGCCCCTTTCTTTCTCTCTCTCCAGCCTACAAACATGGGGATGCTTATCAATTTTTCTTCCAACTTCCTCTTCTTCTTCTACCATACTTCTGACTTTTATCACCATAAATTTGTTTTGCTTTGAATTAATAACACCCAGTATTGACCCTCCTCTTTGATAATTACAAGAACAGGAATCTTGTTTGGTTGGAGATTTATTGCTGTTTCTCAGATAGTGCTCATTGTCAATAGTTTGATCCATTGATTTTTAGCTAGAATTTGGTGGGTTTTTTTTTTTTTCCTTTTGCATCTTTTGTATTTATGTTTGTGTGTTTGTATTTGATTTGAGGATTTTATAGAAGACACCACAATGTATTATGGTTTTAATCTCTTTTTGTTATTTTCTTGATTTTATTATCCTCTTCTCTTTTCTGTGTTTATGTTGCATTTATATGTTATTTGGTATCTGGGTTTTGGAATTCGATATTTATTTAGATTATAATATTGGTCAAGATAAGGTTCTGACCATTGATTTCATGGGTTTTGAATGTTTCCATTGTAATATCAGTGCTTCATGTGTTAAAGTTAACGCGTTAAATATAGTTCAAGATCTTGAAGTTGGGTTTTGTTATGTATCTTACCTCATCATATGTGTTGTTCAGGAATATTGAATTGGAGGATCTCTTGTATCAATGGTGAGTTCAAGCTATTAATTCTTGAGGATTTTTTTTATATAAAAGAAATTATTTTTTAAGTGTAACTGGAAATAGATTGATGAAATTGATGCCCTTATTGTGATCTAACTGGCCTTGGGCTTTGGTTATTAGGGTGAAGCTCCTGCCTTCTTGATTGATGATCTGCAGGAGGTTTTCTCAAATAATATTGATCTGAAATCTAAAGGCTGCCAAACAGCTACAGCTATTGGGAGTAAAACAGTATGATGATCCAATTCATTGCTCTTGTTTATATCCTGTAGAGGACTTTCTTCTTTGCTACTAAACTAAGACTAGTGTCCTCATTATTGCAATTTTTCTTCTATGCTTTAATCAGTATGCGATTGGTGGTACTGATGATGAAGTAATAACATTTGGGGTCCGTGTTTTCGACAAACTTAAGAGTGAATGGTGAGTTTATATTCTAATCGTAAAGCAGCTGCCAGCATACTTCACTTTGTCACAGGGTTTACCAACCTCTTTGTATATATATATATATATATATATATCTTTTTTTTAGGGTGATTCCTACTGTTCTGGGAACAAAACCCAAGCCATTTAAGGGCCATTCAGCTGTGCTTTTGGATGAAGACCGGATTTTGGTTGTGAAGGAGAATTCTAACATTGATGACTGCATCTGGTTTCTAGAGGTTGGTGTCTAATCATATGGAACTTTAGACAAAGCCTATCAGAACTTTGTTTGTTTTTAAAATAGCATTGAAGGCATAGACTTAATATTGGATCTAGAGGGGAACAAATTTATGTATGTGTTTTTTTTTCACTTCTAAAGTGTTCTTTAAAGTTGTCTATTTGATTCTTAAGTATTGACTTGCATTTAGTTTGCCTCTTATGTTAAAACCTTAATTTTTATATTTTTTGCTGGAAGGTGGACACACCATTTATTCGAGAACAGAAAAAGAATTTTGAAACTGAGGTGGTTGCTTGGAGTAGAGGAGTTATAGGTGATGCTGAAAAGCCCATTGTAATCAGTGGTCCTTCTGGAGTGGGCAAAGGCACATTGATATCTAAACTGATGACAGACTTTCCAACCATGTTTGGGTTCTCGGTGAGCCACACAACCCGTGCTCCAAGGGAGAAGGAAAAGAATGGAATCCATTATCATTTCACTGAACGCAGTGTTATGGAGCAGGAGATAAAGGACGGGAAGTTCCTTGAGTTTGCTTCTGTTCATGGGAATCTTTATGGAACCAGTATAGAAGCCGTTGATGTGGTTGCAGATGCAGGAAAGGTATATATAGTAAACACCTTTTCTGTTTTATTTCTATGATCCTATGTCATCGTTCAAAAGAATCAATTTGAAAATAACCCTCAACAATGTTGTCATCAGTGGGAACTAGGTGCTTAGTCTTTGAATAATCCAAATTATTCTGTTGGACGTATCTAAAAAAAGCATTGTCGGTGCTAGTCCATGTCATGGGTCAGTGGTCTGAGTGCAAAATCTGTTCCTTGCATAAAAAGGATTAAGGATTAATGAATACTGGTTCAAATACTTGGGGATCAAAGGATGAATATAAGTGATTTCTCTTTAAAATGACAATGACATGGACTTAAAAAAGGGCTAAAGAAAGCTCTAATCATGTATGTATGCCCAGGTTAAGACTAGACTATGAGCTGGTGGTTGTCTTGGTAACAGATCTAATATTAATGTTTCTTTTCCCTTCACCAAAAGGGTGACCTTTTCTTTGGTCATTTGGGTTTGAATGTTTCATGTATTGTTATGTTTGTGGGACTCATCAACAAAATATGCTACGTATATCAAATTGGTTCTTCATTATGTAAACTTAAAGTAGTCTATGTTATTTGATGTAGAGATGCATCCTTGACATTGATGTTCAAGGGGCAAGGTCCGTGAGGGCTAGTTCTCTTGAAGCAATTTTCATCTTTGTCTGCCCTCCCTCATTTGAGGAGCTTGAGAAGCGCCTTCGTGCAAGGTGAACTGAGTTAAAGCTAGAAACTTCTAGTGATCTCGCTTTTGCATGCCTCCTCCTAGTAATAATTGAGGTTTTCAATATGTCCAGGGGGACTGAGACAGAGGAACAGATCCAAAAGCGACTCCGAAATGCCAAGGCAGAGCTCGAACAAGGGAAACAGCCTGGCCTCTTTGATCATCTGTTGGTAAATGATAACCTCGACACTTGCTACGAGAGTCTTAAGGTAATTGATTCTTGCTCCCTGGAATAGCACGGATGATCTGAAGTTGCATCTCTCAGTACCTTTTAAGTGATTTAAATTTATTTCTCATTTGATTCAGAAACTCTTGGGTCTTGATGAAGTCGTGAACGTGACCCATAAATCTTGTAAGTGGTCTCTCAAAAATCTAAATCATCAAGTTGTGAACGTGACCTATGGTCTTTTTTAATTATTCATATATTTATATAAATCTAAATATATGATGGAGCTTTTGAATGTTGATGCAGCACCGAAAGTAGCCAATTTGCCTGTGGACTATTCAGTATCAAAAGTAGATCAGAAGATTCTGATATCATTCACTAGTGGAGAAATGGGAAAAGCCTCCCAGAACTTGTAAGTTCTTTACTCCTATCACTTGCGCTGTGAATACATAAAGTTTTTTAAAAAATAAAATAAAAAATCTGACTTGTTGATCCTTAATTTGCAGGATTGTCCTGGATTTATCGTCAATCAAAGGAGGGGCACCAGCACGGACAAGAGGTCTTGATATATATCCAGTCAAACAACTAAGCTAATGTCTTGATTTCCCACTCCCCCCACCATGAAAACTAACCTAGTTAATTCTTTTTCATTTTAATCGTCTGTTTTTTTTTTGGTCATTTTTGGGGTGAGGCTAAAAATATGATATTTGATCATATAGCAGTTTAATTTTGTCTGTTGTCATAGTCTTTAATTTTACATGGGATAGTTTAATGTTAAATGTAATTTATTGGATGTGGTATATTGGTTTTTGCACTTAGGACATGTTTGATAATAACTTAATACGTCTGAATAATTTAGGGTCTGCATGGGTCTTAATAAATTTGACCCATAAAACCGAAATTTTCTGGCTGATTCGAAAAGTTGCAACACTGAATGGCTTCATGGTGATTGATTTGTCAAATTTTGTATTGTTATGAAAATTCCGGTAATTTTTCTGGTCGGAAATTATAAAAGGGTTAGTTATTAAGAGTACATTAAGTAACGGGACATGGGGATACCAAGTAAAAAAAAAAATGTATATTTCACTGATATGATCCTGTAAACATCACAGGCTTCTTCGGTTGGTGGGGGTGGGACCACCCAACATGAGGAAGCTACTAGCTAGCTTCATAATTAGCTGAGCTTTCTTAATTTGTTTCGGTTGATTGAGATTTGATCATCAATACAATATGGAGTAATACTTACTGCAGCTTGAAAGTTGAGTCTCAGTGTCTTCTTACATGGAGTTTATAGTGTTGGTATTGGAGATTTGGTCAGCAAATTAACATGCACTATAACTATATATATTTTCATTTTCATGGCATATAGCTAATAGCTAATAGCTAGCAAGTATAAATTAATAAATAATGTTTCATATATAATCTTGCATGTTTCTGTCCCGTCCTTGTTCAACTCACTAATCTTGCATCTTCATCTACTTGACTCCTCCACCAGGAGTCGGAACCACCACCAAGTTTTTTCATCTACCACTGAACCATGCATGTGGCTCACACTTTTTTCTTTTGGAAAGTACCAAGGCCAAAAATATACTAATTCAACAAGGCACAGACACACAGACCCAGACCCACATGTAATTCTACAACTTGATGATGGACCTTTCTTAATTTTCTCTCAATCTCCGAGCCCAAAACTTAACTTCATTTTTACTCCTTTGTTTTGTTTAATTAACTAAAAAAATAGAATAGGGTCAACAATAATCTCTATAAATTTAATGCACTCAATTTCATGTTTTTTGTTTGTTTAGTTAGTTTGAGCATTTAAAACGACTCATTTCTTTGGAGATTTATTCAAATTTAACTATGGAATCCAATAAGTTTTATAACTATGAACTGGTCCGTCCCTAACAGTGGCGGAACCAGAACGTTTTCATAGGGGGGTCATAATATATTAGTAAAAAAAATTTATTTATTTACGCTTGAAGTGCTTCTTTCAAACATTTCAGCATAATTTCATCAATTAACCTAATTTAACCTAATGAGATTATGGGTAAGCATGACAAAATATGGTTATGGGTTGATTTTGGTTTTCAAAATATGGTTATGGTTCCATTTAAGAACTAAAAATCATATTAATCATTTTTAATATGGGTTATGTGGGTTGGAACCATATGGTTATGATTAAAAATCATATTAACCATTTTTAAGATGTTTTGACTTTTAAACAGAACTTTTAAATGAACTTTTAATATGGGTGGGGTGGGGTGGGGTGGGGTGGGGGGCGTGGTGTATACATATTATTTTTTTTGGGTGGAGGTGGGGGTGGGGGTGGGGTAAGGTGAGGGGTAAGAGGTGTATACAAAATTATATAATATTATTTTTTTTGGGTGGGGGTAAGGTGTGGAGGTGGGTGGGGTGAGTGGTGTATACATAATCGCTTAATATTATTTTTTTTTGGGAGAGAATGTTGGGTGCGTGGGTGGGTGGGTGGGTGGGTGGAGTGGGAGTGAGGTTGGGTAGGTGGGTGGTTGGTGGGGTGGGGTGGGTGAATAGGTAGCTAGGTAGGCAGGGTGGGTGGGTGGATAAGTAGGTGGGTGTGGGAGTGGGTGGGTGGGTGGGTGGGTGGGGTGGGTGGGGATAGGGGGTGGGGTGAGTGAGAGTGTTGGATGGGTGGGGTGAGTGGTGTATACATAATCGTTTAATAATATTTTTTTCTTAGGAAGGAGTGTTAGGTGGGTGGGTGGGTAAATAGGTGGGGGGTGAGGGTGAGTAGGTGGGGTGGGTAGGTAGGTATGTGGGTGGATAGGTGGGTAGGTGGGTGCGATGGTGTGGAGTGGGTGGATGGGTGGGTAGGTGAGGGGTGGGGTAGGGTTGGGTGGGTGGGTGGGGTAGACGTGGGGTGGGTGGTGTATACATATTATTTTTTTTGGGTGGGGTGGGGTGGGGTGGGGTGAGTGGTGTATACATTGTGACGCCCTCAAAATATGTATACATCACCCATTATGAGTCGCCAAATACTTGGTACAGAAACAATTACAACTTCATTAATACAATTGTTATGTAAAAATACAACTAAATACTGTGAGTCTGAATACAATTATTCTCTACTAGAGAGTATATAAACTCAAAAGGAGTCCTTAGTGAGAACTGTTAATACCACTGACTGAAAACATCACTCTGCACCCCGACTAGTTCCCGCTATATTCTCGCCTCCTGAGAAAAATAAAACATAAAGGGTGAGCTCAACTAGCCCAGTAAAGAATATTATGACTAAGATAATATACAACAAATTATCATTAGTATTCAACAGGAAAAAATCTGATAGAATATAATCGACAACAGGTTTTAGATCAACAACTGCAGCGGAAACAGCAATCCATTAGAAGAGTCAAGTAGAGAATGAGTTCTACTATCTTCTAAGATTTAAAAGTCCATCATCAATATTTTATCCCTGTAACAACAATCAATATTCATCTTTAACCAAATATTCATCTTTGTACTACAGGCCAAAGATATTCATTTGTATCACCAGTTGGTCATGTTCATCTCAACACCTGTTCATCTTTGCACTACGGGCCAAAGATATTCATTAGGTAATCATTCATCTTTGCACTACAAGCCAAATATATTCAGTAATATCATCATTTAGGACTGTGGATGATGAAAAATATTTTAAAGAAAACGAATTCAGTGAGATAAAAGAATAAATTTTAGAGATTCGTATTACAGTTTATCCAAGTTCAATAATACTCCATAATAACCAATTTTGAAGTAAAATTCAGAAATAAAGATCAAAACATGAATACAATCAAAGAAAGTAACCATAATAGACAACTTGGACAAAAAGAAGAAAATTTTATTTTTCGGTGAATAGTGTCGTATTCGTGAATAGTGCCGTATACGTGAATAGTAACCTCGACACCAAAAAATTTTAAATTTAATAAAATGTTCAGATCAATATTTCGACATAATGATGTTGAGAGAATAACATCATTAGGAAGAAAATAATATCCATTACCTTAAACGAACAGTACTTCTGATCAGAATATCGCATACGAGGCTGAATGAAACTTGTGCTGAATAGCAACTCTCAAAGTATCAAAATACTCACAAAATACAGTCAATAATATAGAGAGAGAAAACTTATGAATTCTGGTGTGATTTTTAATTCTAACTTAGCCCTCTATTTATAGGAAAATGTTAGCACGCCGAAGCAGACTTGACCTGCAACCTGAAGGCTTTACCTGCTACTATTCAAGCCTACCACATTTGAATAAAAATCTCAGCACATTTTCTCACCAACAAAAAGTGGGGCCCACCAATTTTAGAATTTTCTACCAAAATGATAAATTATGAAACTTCAACAATTTCTGAACCAGTCATATCTTAAAATTCATAACAAATCATACGTTCTGTTAGTTCCCAGATGGCACAATAGATCTAGAAGGGGGGGTTGAATATATCCTTTTTATTTCAAATACTTTTCTGGTTTATGTTGTATTGTTCATATTTAAGTATATGACAAACATAAGAATCTTTTAAAGCACAGCGGAATAAGTAAAAGATTCCCCTTCATTGATATATTCATAATCAAACATACATTGTTCGCTGGATTAGTTTAGTTGTAAGCAGTTAGAACATACATAGCAGTTATAGCAGTTATGAACATAATGTAAATGACATAATGTTAATGACATAATGTAAAAGACACAAGGAGTTTTAAGTGGTTCAGAGACTCAAGCTCCTAATCCACTCTTCTGCTTTCAACTAGCAGAATTTCTACTAAGGAAGGGCAGCACCCTGAATCTCTACGATTCCTTCAAGGCCAGCAACCTTGGGACTTCAGTTCACTAAGAACTCTTCAAGGCCAGCAGCCTTGGGACTCCTCTAGTTCCCTAGGAACTCTTCAAGCCCAGCAGGCTTGGAACTTCGTTTAGTCCCTTTGGACAAGGACCCTTTGGCCCTGCTTTATTTAGTCCCTCCGGACAAGGACCCTCTTGGCCCTGCTTCATTTAGTCCCTCCGGACAAGGACTCCTCAGGCCCTGGCTTTGTTGAGTTATTTGTTGTAGTTGGAGTCGGTGCTGAGCTGGTAAGATGTCTTCATGCTCTGAACATCTTCTATCCTTAGCAGCTTGGCTTGATCATCCTTGAAGAGCAGCTGAGTGTTGCATGATGCTCAGCTTCTTAGGTTGCTCAACTACTCCGGATGACCCCTTGATGAACTGCCTTGAAGATCTTTCTCCTTGGTACTTGATGGCTGCACATGAGAGGCTTCTAAGATGACTGTAAGCTCTTCTGTTAGGTACTTAGAAGCTTTCTCATGCTTGACACCAAGATGACTTTTGTGATCTCCCTTCTTGCTACTTGATTCCTTCTCATGATGGACTTGCTAAGATGACTGTAGGCTCTTCTCTATTGTACTTAGAGTCTTCCCATGATAGACATCCAGATGACATGATGCTCTCCTTTCTCTCGGCAGTTCAGAATACTATTCATGTAGTAGAGCTCTCACTTCTACATAGTAGAACTCACACTTCTACTTCTTGTTTGATCTGACTTCTGAGTGTTCTTGGTGGATCGTAGAGTGAGCCTTCAGACTCACTATCACTCGGTTGGATCAGTCCACCTTTTCTCCAATATGCACAACTCCAACAATTCTTGATCTTTGAAGCTCTTCTACATTTATACACCTTCCCAATACTTTCGTTGGAAAGTAGCCGTTAGAAGCTATTCAAATGTCTTCACAGATCTCGAGTTGCTTGATGTAGATTGTTTGATGTGACTTGCCATACTTTTTCTGACGCTGCAGTCTACTTTTTCACCTACCCTGTCAGATGTATCACTTTACTGTCTTGGGCAGGTTGAAGACTTTATTTCTTCTGACTTCTTGATCAGAGGTTGTCCTTTTGCATCGATGCTCTCAATAAGCGCTTGTCCGAATATTATCCTTCAGATTGAACCGTTGTCAATGCTTCATTCTTTAGATATTCAAACTCTACGATTTTGATGCACGTCTTCAAGGACTTGATCGTAGTGTCTTGTTTAGTGTTGCTCGTTGACTGGTAGAGTTAACACTACGATCTGGAAGAGTGTTGATTGGATCTTCAATGTAGAACACCTCTTCCTTGTATTATGCAGCGCTTCAATACTTCTGTTTACTTCGGCTGTTCTCAGATACTGATGACCTAATTCCTTGTCCCGGTCCTCTTCTAAATATCAAGACACTTCAGATTTGTGGTGCGTCCAGCTTACTTTCTCCTTGTGATCTCCTGTTCGCTTATCATCAATGATCTGACACTGCACTTAATCACTTTAGCCTTGCTCTTCAGTGGCTGACTAGTGTCTTGGTTCAACTTCCATCAGTTCTTTCTTTGTTTGGTAAACACTACGATCTTGGTTGCTTCCAAGATCATTGTCTTCTGTACACTTGATAGCTACTGCATATCCTGACTTTCCTCAGTCACCTTCTGAAGTCTTCTTTGGATCTCCTTGTGGAAGACTTCATCACGAATGGCCTTACACCTCAATCTTAATGTTGATTGGGTTTGTGCTGAGATCTTCTGTTAGCCTGCATGCCATTCGCTGAGTGCTATCTGGTTCTTTTACTGTGGAATGCATCTTTGCAGTGCCAACCAGAGGCTTCGTATCTTTGGATATTCTGGGAGTGCTCATTCGTTGAGAACCGTATCTGCTCTACGATTCTGACTTAGCATTGTGAGCACTTATTTTGGAGTCGTAGTTCTGCACTCTACGATTCAGCTTCGGCTGTGCAGACACTACGATCCCGAGATCAGATCTTGACACTCTACGATTTCTGCCTTGTGCTTGTTGTCTTCATCTGATCTTGCCCGACTACGATCTCTGCATTCATTCAATGGACTCTAGGAACTCAGAGTGTGATCTACGATCCTTGACTTGGCTTTGGCATCGGTGGACTCTACGACTCCGAGTGTAGTCAACGTTTCTGACTTGGCTTTGGCAGATGACCGGTGGGCTCGTAGACATGCTGTCTCTATGATTCTGAACATGACTTCCTCAGCACAATACGATCCCGAGGAAGCTCTTCTCGATACACTACGATCCTTCTTCGTTTCTCCTGGTAGTCTACGAACTCCGTGATCTACTATCTTGCATACTCCTATTCTGCCTCGATAACTCCCGAGTTATCCTTGACTCACCTGGCAGACAACGACTTCTGGTGTAACGACCCCAAAATAGGTCCATTCCACCCAACCCATTCTGAGTCGTCAAATACATGGTATAGAAAACAACTACAACTTTATTACAATAATTGTCGTGCAAAATACAACAACACATATGCTGTGAGTTTGGATACAAATATATACCAAATGTGACTCATGTTCCAACCGTGGACATCACCTCACAATAACACCTTACATAAAGGTATAGTCAAAAACTGTTTTAGAAATTAGAATCTTTGGGAAGTGCTCAAGGAAACCTTCGTACATGGGAGGCCACGCGTCTAGGTTATGATAGATATCATATGGCCACAGAATTATCCTTGGTTGACCCAATAGACCCCAAAGAAAAACGAGAAGATTACTATCATATTCTTCCCAATGGTGAGTCTTCTCTTGACTTATTATTATCTCCACTGTCTCTAACTGAGAATTATATTTTAAACAAACACCAAGATTATATAGGTAGTGCCCATAGATATACTCAGTAAGTGGATGAGCACAACCCTGTCCTATGATGACACGAGGTTGTATGTCATTAGACATCTTGTATGATAGTGACAAAACACCCTTCCAACGTTGGGTTCGCCTCACCCTATTTTCTTCACCAAATATAACTACTAAATGATGACCACCGTTCTATTCCCTTGTTACCCCCGCTCGACCCAACTACACTCTTATTACCTGAAAGGAATTGTGAAGCAAAAGGGTGAGCACAACTAGCTCAGTAAAGAATATCATGACTAAAGATAATTAAATTATCAATAGCCTTCATCAATAATAAATCAGAGATTTAGAACATATGGTAAATGATAAAATTTCAACCATAGTTGCAGCGGAATGAGCAATCCATTAGAAGAGTCAAATAGACTATAAAGTCTATTATCTTCTCCATGTTAAAAATCCACCAACAATATTTTATCCATGTAACATCACTCAACAGTTCCTTTCCACAATCATATGAATAACTCATAATCATAATTGTGACTATAAATTTTTCTTCGCACCCAGGACGAAGAATATTTTCATCACCTGTCTTTACCTGAAACATCAAAGATCATGGTTATACCAAATCACAATTCCTGTTTATAATCATACTAACAAATCCATCTTTGCACTACGGGCCAAAGATATTCATCAACAAACCATCTTTGCACTACGGGCCAAAGATATTCATCAACAAACCATCTTTGCACTACGGGCCAAAGATATTCAACAACAGTTCATCTTTGCACTACAGGCCAAAAATATTCATCAACAGGCCATCTTTGCACTACATGCCAAAGATATTCATCAACAATTCATATTTGCACTACAGGCCAAATATATTCATATCTCAAAGAAATATATAATCATTTCAGAATTTATATAAACAATAATTATAACCATGTTGATCAATTCACCTTTGCACTTAAGCTTAAGATATTCAATTATAAATTCAATGGTCATGATCATACCAGTCACAATTCAACTTTGCACTATAGGCCAAAGAGAACCCTAGTCATGATCATACCAATAATCTACCCATCTTTACACTCCAGTGAAAGAGAATTTCAACATCAGGGTTATAAAAATGTTATATATGATGATAAAAATAATATGATCAACATATAGTTTTAATCTCAAGAGTAATATTCGTAACTCATGAATAGTAATCCCGACACAAAAGATAGAAATTCTACAATAAAATTCATATCAATATTTCGGTATAATGATATTGAAAGAATAACATTACTTAAATTTATAAACAATTTATTTTAATTGTTTACACCTTACTAATTAATGCATTTAATCATCATAAAATGCCAATTCTTACAATTTCATCATCAATAACCAAAACCCTCATCAAAAATCTGCATATACCTCATATAGGATTCTCAAGCCATAAAATCCTATTTTCCAATTTTCTTTCTTCACAAAACATATTTAATTCATTTACTCATAACTTGTCCATTTTCATGAAAAATACCAAATCAGTTCCAAAAATATTTTTTTTCAAGGATTTAGCATAATATAGTCCCATAGTGAACATATATTTTTCTCAGAATTTTTAAAAGTCATTTACTATTTTTCATATGGCCAAAATAGCCGAATATTTAGACATTTATCAAAAATTGTACTTTTGTCTAAAAATTTTGAAATTTACAGAGTATACTTCTATCATATACATGTACTCCCAATAAAAATTTCATCAATTTTGGAGTTAACCACAAGGAATTATAAGCTGTTACTTTTAAAATAGTCTTTTCTCATAAAATTCATAACTCTCAATCTATACATCCAAAAATCACCATTTTTGGACACAATCAAGAAAACTCATCAAAATATCATTTCAAATTTTTCCAGAATTTTTGAAGATCAGAAAAATTACGAAACTGAAAATCATAACAACCCTTAAAATCCCTTAATATCCCTTACTATCCCTTACAATCCCTTACTATCCCTTACTATCCCTTACAATCCCTTACCTCAAAAGAGCAGTACTTCTGACTGGATATCGGATATGATGCTGAAGGAAACTTGCACTGATGAATAGCAACTCACCAAGTATCTAAAAACTCACATAATATGCTTCATAATATAGAGAGAGAAAGAGAGAAAGCTTATGTTTCTGGTGTGATTTTCCATTCTAACTTAGCCCTCTATTTATAGGAAAATTTTGGTAGGTTTGACCTGCAACCTGATGGCTTTACCTGCTACTATTCCCACCCACCACATTTGAAATATAATTCAGCACATTTCTTCACCAACCACAAGTGGGGCCCACCAATTCTAGAATTTTCCACCAAAAATGATTTATAACCTGATTTCTGAATCAGTCACCTCTTAAAATTCATAACAAATCATACGTTCATTTTTAACGGTTCAAAATTTGTGGGCATATACTCAACTTATATATGTATAACATATCTAAAAATTACCACGATCCAACGGTCGGATTAAAAATTATAACCCCCGCAAAATATCTCAAAAACCCTGATTTTTAATACCTCCATTCCGACAAAAATACGGATAAAAATCTCAACATTAACTCCTTCATTTTTTTAACCACAAAAATATATTCCTCATTTATATCCACATAAAATAAATATTTCCTTATCATATGAATCAATAATTAATTATTCACAAATAATATTACAGAATCACATTTATGACAACCAGGCCGTTCCCAGGAAAGAGGGGGCTTTCCAATAAGAATTTTTTCTTACTGGCGCGCAATTAGATGACCAAACCTCTCCTTAGACAGAACTTTCTAGACATTGTCAATAATGTTATCTAATAATACTATTCAAATAATATGAATTATTGATCTGATAATAGAAAATACTGTGCAACAACAATTATTGAACAACAATAATACAAAATTTCAACGTAGCAATTATTGAATCAGTAAAATAAAATATTGAACAGTAATTACTGTAACAATTATTGAGTAGTGCCTTCTTACGTAAGAATCAATAATTTCAAAAATACTGTGCAATACCGTGTGTTACTGTGCAATAACGCGTATTACTGTATTTTAACCACCGGGTATTTCAACAGTATTAACAGTAACAACTACGTCGTTATTTGTAAAAACTCAAATTTGTCGTTTTCTTCACCCGACAGTTATTCGTTATGGGGCCCACAAATAGCTGTGCCGTCGTACGAATATTTCCCGACAGAAAGAATATTCCACGACCAAACGAATATTCCCCGACAACAATGATTATTTTATAACCACTTGTGTATTTTGAAAAAAAATCATATATCACCCTTAACTTTAACATTTATCAATTTAACCATTTACTGAATAGTAATTATAAGAAAAATTGAATACTTTTATTTCATAAAATTCGGGGTCTTACAATCTCCCCTCCTTATGAAATTTCGTCCCCGAAATTTACGTACCTGGTATTTCAAAGAGTTGAGAATACCTTCCTTTCATTTCAAATTTCATCTTTTCTGTCATCATAATTTCTCCATTGCTCATCTCCTGTATTTCAAATAACATTCTAGAATACAGCTTCAAAACAAGTGTTAATTTAACAAATTAACATATCACATAATATCCCGATATTATGACTGACCAACAAATAAGCTTAGGTAGGACACACTAGCGAAGGATTTACTCATCTCTCCCCTCCTAGTTTTATTCTCCGACAGAAAAAATATTCTACGACCAAACGAATATTCCCCGACAAAATGAATATTTCATAATCACTTGTTTATTTTGAAAAATTTGCACATTTCACCCATAACAAAATATTATATTAAACTAACACCTTATTATTCACAATAATTGTAAGACCCCAACTTTTATAAATAAAGATGAATTTTTTATAAATATCATTTTTGAATATTATGGAGTTAATTTGATATAATGTTATAGTTGTGGATAATATTTATAAATTTTGCAAAGTAAGCAAGTTGTTTTAAAATATTCGTTTGGTCGGGGAATATTCTTTTTGTCGGAGAATATTCGTACGACGGCACAATCATTGGTGGACCCCACAACGAAATTATTGTCGGATTGAGAAAACGACAAAAATAGTTTATTAAAAATAACGGCGGAAGTTTTACCATTGTTACTGTTGAACTACTCGGTAGTAAAAGTACAGTAATACGTGTGGTTGCATAGTAGCACACGATATTGATTATTAATGCTTATGTGAGAAGTCACTCAGTTTGATTCCATTATTGTCAGTTAATAATATGAATTATTTAGCGATAATGACGTTTTGTTTTATTCGTATTATTAACGTAATAAAACAGAAACATCTTTTTATATAAAACAAAATACTTTATTAAAGTTATTCTATAAATAGAATATATTAAATTTTATTTAAAAGATTTTTCTTTAAATATGGACCGTCAGATTAAAGTAATCAATCTGGACCGTTCATGGATTAGTTACTATGCATTCTATTTTTCTATAAATAGCAGCTCATTCCTTCATTATTTCTTACGAATTCACTGAACTCTAGAGAGAGAAACTATAGAGAGAGACTATAGAGAGAGAGAAGAAGAGTATTCTGCTACTTAACTACTTCCTTACTTCAGCTCTTCTTTAAAACGGTAAGGGGTGTTATTCTTTCTTATTCATGAAGAGAACTGTTGTTACTCTATTTATTATTATTCTGTTGGAATAACCTGTATACGCGGTCTACCCTATACTTGGTGACATTCTTCTATTATTCTGTTGGAACATCCTGTCTGCGTGTTTTACACCGGACCTGGTTCCGTTTTTATTATTATTCTGTTGGAACATCCTGTCTGTGTGTTTTACACCGGACCTGGTTCCATTTTTATTATTATTCTGTTGGAACATCCTGTCTGTGTGTTTTACACCGGACCTGGTTCCGTTTTTATTGGAACATCCTGTCTGTGTGTTTTACACCGGACCTGGTTCCGTTTTTATTATTATTCTGTTGGAACATCCTGTCTGTGTGTTTTACACCGGACCTGATTCCGTTTTTATTATTATTCTGTTGGAATATCCTGTCTGTGCGTTTACGCCGGACCTGGTTCCATTATTTATTATTCTGTTGGAATAACCTGTCTGTGCGGTCTATCGCATGCATGGTGATTTCTTTTGTTATTCCATTCTTTATTATACTCAGTTGGTTAAGTTTTGACTTCTATACTCCATGAAATTTGTGGAATATCCTTGACATTTGCGCTTCATCTAGTATCTATTCATGAAAATATTCTCCTGATCATTCTTGAATTTTACTCCACAAAGTAGTATCATGTTGACAATTTGGACGTTGTTAATTCTTGGATAAATTAATTCTTGAACTTGTTTTATTGAATTCTTATATCATTGTCATCATCCTCATGTTTATATTCTGTTGAAAGTCATCTGTGGCCTGTAGTGCATAGATGGACTTGGTATGATTATGACCAGGGATTATTCGGTGTAATCATGACCGTAATGTTACGAATGATGTGGTAAAAGTCCTCATTGGCCCGTAGTGCATTGATGGACAGTTGTTGGCATGATCATGACCATTAATGAATATACGAATATCCTTGGCCGTAGTGCAGGGGTGATTCGATGATGTGGATTATTTTATTAAGCTGAGTCCTAGCGATCACAGTGTTGGAAAATCTTTTAAATCATAAAAGATAGTAGAGTTTATTTTCTACTTGACTCTCTTAATGGATTGCTTGTTCCGCTACAGTTAAACTTGATGTCTATTATATTTTATCAGTTTAACATTGTTGAAGGCTAATGATAATTTATTCTGCATTATCTTAGTCATAATATTTCTTACTGGGCTAGTTGAGCTCACCCTTTCTTTCACTGTTCTCTTCAGGAAATGAGAACGTAGCTGGGGCAAGTCGGGGAACGGAGTGATGGTTCGAATGATAGTATTAGTTAGTAGTCCTCACTATTCTATGTAATGGTGTGTTAATAAATGTAATGAGGACTCCTTTTGAGTATGAATACTCTCTAGAAGATAATATTTGTATTCAAACTCACAGTTTATGTTTTGTCGTATTGTACACGACAGTTGTATTAGTAAGTTGTATTTGTATTCTGTACTATGTATCTGACGACCCAAGATGGGTGATGTATACCTAATTTTGGGGGCGTCACAGTTGGTATCAGAGCTTAGGGATATGATCCCTGGCTAAGATGTGAGAATAGAACTAGGAGGGGAGAGACGGGGAATTCCTTCGCTAGTATGACCTACCTAAGTTTATTTGCATGGTATTTAATTGGTCGGTCATAATATAAGGATAAAATATGACATATCAATTAATTTTTATTTTGTGGCAGTATCTGGAAATGGCATCTGAGAATGTTGAGAATAGCAATGGAGCACAGGCGACTGTTGATTCACCACATATCAATAATCAGGATAATGTGTATCAGGAAGGTGACAATCCTCATGCAAACAACAACACTGACCAAATGATGAATGATCAAATGTTCAGAGGCTTTATGCAATTCATGCAACAACAGGTGAAAGTGGCTCCTGTCCACAACGTAGGTGGAAATACTGGAAACCCTCTGGCGGTCACCGCTAAACAGTTTAAGGAGCTGGGACCACCGGTTTAAGGGAGAACCCAAACCACTTGTAGCTGAAACATGGATAAAGCAGATCACCAAGATATTTGATGTCTTGGGTTGCTCCAAGGAGTAAAAGGTTCCCTTTGCCGCCTTTATGTTGCTAGGAGAGGCAGATTACTGGTGGGAATCGATAAAGCGTACTCAACCTGCCGCACTGAAGATGACCTGGGAGAAGTTTCAAGAGCTGTTTAACGACAAATACTTTCCCGAGAGTATTCGTCACATGAAGGAGGTGGAGTTCATCAAATTGGAGCAGAATAATATGACCGTGTCGCAGTACGAGGCAAAATTTGTGGAGTTATCCCGGTTTGCGTCCCACCTGGTGGATAATGAAGAAAGAATGACGCGGATGTTTTTAAGAGGTTTGAAGCCGGAGATACGTCAACATCTTGTTTCTCATAAACTGTGTTTGTATTCAGATGTTGTAAATAGGGCTCAGTTGGTGGAGCGCGATAACGAGACAACGCAACCAAAAGAGAGCAGCCGGCAAAATGATAATACCAGTGAGAGCAGTCATCGAAGCGGTGACAACAAGCGTGGAGGGAATCAACAGGCCAGAAATGGTAACCACTTCGGTGGTAATCAGGGCCAAAACATAAGAATGGGCATTTCAAGAAGAGGAGATTCAACAATGATGGAAAGACGTCAGCACCAGCACCTGTCGTTAAGGAAGGAGAACGACCACCTATCATATGTTTCAAATGCGGAGGGGAGGGGCACATCAGTCCAAACTGCGCGATGCCGTCCAAAGCATGTTATAATTGTGGAAGAGAAGGTCATTTAGCCCGATTTTGTTGTTTACCGAAGACAAATTCAGCTAGGATGGAGGCACCAAAGGCCGTCCCAGAAAAGTCAAAACCGGTTGTGCAAGGGAGAGCGTTTGTTGTGAACTCCCAGAGAGCAAGGAACCCGAATGAGGTCATCACGGGTAAGCTTATCATAAACTCTAACGAAGTCTATACTTTATTTGATACCGGTTCTACCCATTCTTTTATTTCTCCTACTTGCGCTCATCGATTAAATTTGATTCCGGAGAAATTAGACTTTGACTTAGCAGTTGAAACTCCATTGGGAGAAACCTTCATTACATCCACGGTTTATAAGTCTTGTTTGGTTCAAGTTGGTACCCACACATTACCTGTCGATCTGATTTCATTAAAAATACTTGCATTTGACGTGATTCTAGGGATTGATTGGTTAACTACTCATCATGCAAAAATTGATTATTTTCGTAAGGTTGTTAGCTTTCATATTCCTAATCGACCTATTATGCGAATTCAAGCAACCAAACCATTAAAATCAATCGCTGTCATCTCAAGCCATAAAGCTATTCGTTTATTGAAAAACGGATGTCAAGCTTTCTTAGCTCATGTCACAGATCTAAACAAAAATACGTCAGCTTTGAATGATATTTCTGTTGTTAATAAATTTCCTGACGTATTTCTCGAAGAACTTCCTGGCCTACCCCCAGAGCGTGAAATTGAATTTTGTATCGACCTTGAACCCGGTACAAAACCCATTTCCAAAGCCCCATATCGAATGGCTCCTATTGAACTTCAGGAGTTAAAGACTCAACTGCAGGAATTGTTAGACATTGGTTTTATTCGTCCTAGTACTTCTCCTTGGGGTGCTCCTGTTCTGTTCGTGAAGAAGAAAGATGGGAGTATGCGACTTTGTATTGATTATCGGGAGTTGAATCATGTCACCATCAAAAATAGGTACCCATTGCCACGTATTGATGACATGTTTGACCAGTTGCAAGGAGCACAATTCTTTTCAAAGATCGATCTTCGTTCTGGATATCATCAGCTGAAGGTTAGAACTGAGGATATTCCAAAGACTGCCTTCAGAACTCGGTATGGGCATTATGAATTCTTAGTTATGTCTTTTGGATTGACTAATGCTCCTGCTGCCTTCATGGATATGATGAACAGGGTATTCAAGGAATATTTGGATCACTTTGTGGTCGTCTTTATCGATGACATCCTTGTTTATTCCAAAAGCCGTGAAGATCATGAGCAACACTTGAGGTTGGTACTCCAAAAGCTTCGTGAATACAAACTTTATGCCAAGTTGAAGAAATGCGAGTTCTGGCTGGAAGAGGTAGCATTCCTTGGGCACGTAGTATCAAGTCGTGGAATATCTGTTGACCCGGCAAAGATTGAAGCTATTCAAAGCTGGGAGCAACCTAAATCAGTAACCGAAGTACGTAGCTTTCTCGGTCTAGCTGGTTATTATCGGAGATTCGTGGAAGGATTTTCTCGAATCGCTACTCCATTAACTCAGCTGACTCGGAAAGATACAAAGTTCGGTTGGAGCGAAGAATGTGAGCAGAGTTTTCAAGAACTCAAGAGGAGACTCATTTCAGCACCTGTTCTAACAATACCATCTGGCTCGGAGGGATTTGTCATCTACAGTGATGCTTCGAGCAAAGGGTTGGGATGCGTTCTCATGCAACATAGAAAAGTCATAGCCTATGCATCAAGACAACTCAAGGAATATGAGAGGAATTATCCTACTCATGATCTAGAGTTGGCAGCTGTTGTCTTTGCACTTAAAATTTGGAGGCATTACTTGTATGGGGAGAAGGTGGAGATCTTTACGGATCATAAAAGCCTCAAATATTTCTTCACTCAAAAGGAACTCAACATGCGACAACGACGTTGGCTTGAACTGTTGAAAGATTATGATCATACCATTCAATACCATCCTGGAAAAGCGAACGTGGTAGCTGACGCATTGAGTAGAAGATCATATGCAAGTACGAGTGCGATATTGTCAACACAAAGGCCCATTTTGTGTGATTTGCAAAGGATGGAGATAGAGTTAAAGACTCCAGGGACCCATGTGATGATGGCGAATATACGAGTAGAACCAACTTTAATCGATAAAGTTAAAGCTGCTCAAGCTACAGACCTGGAGCTGATGCGTATGAGGAAGAAAGTGCAAGAAGGTGCTATGCCGGAAGCAAGAATCGATGAAGAAGGAATACTTCGAGTCAACTCCAGACTTTGTGTTCCTAACAACCCTGATTTAAAGTATGAAATCATGATGGAGGCGCACAACACACCGTTTGCAATCCATCCTGGAAGTACCAAAATGTATCATGATCTTCGTCATACATTTTGGTGGAGCAATATGAAGAGAGAGATAGCGTTGTTTATCTCAAGGTGTCTAACTTGTCAACGAGTCAAAGCGGAGCATCAAGTACCAAAAGGTCCATTGCAACCACTTGAAATTCCAGAATGGAAGTGGGAGCACATTACCATGGATTTCGTTACCGGTCTTCCTAGGGTTTCTCAAGGTATTGATGCGATTTGGGTCATTGTTGATAGATTGACCAAGTCTGCTCATTTCTTACCGATACGAGAAACTTATACACTTGAACGTCTTGCTCGTATGTACATAAACGAGATTGTAAGACTGCATGGTATGCCAGTATCCATAGTTTCTGACCGAGACCCAAGATTCACTTCACGATTTTGGGTTAGTTTACAAAAAGCTATGGGCACGGAGTTACGATTTAGTTCAGCATATCATCCTCAGACGGACGGACAATCAGAGAGGACTATTCAAACTCTTGAAGATTTTAAGACTCTGTGTCTTTGACTTCAAGGGAAGTTGGGACAAGTTCTTACCATTGGTGGAGTTTTCCTACAACAACAGTTATCAAGCAAGTATTGGCATGGCTCCATTCGAAGCATTGTATGGAAGAAAATGTCGTTCTCCAGTATGCTGGGATGAGGTGGGTGAAGCAACGTTGTTGGGACCGGAGTTGGTACGTATGACTACAGAAAAGATTCAAACGATCCGACAACGTATAAAAACCTCACAAGATCGACAAAAGAGTTATGCTGATCTTCATCGAAAGGACGTGGAATTTGATGTAGGAGATCATGTGTTCTTACGTGTTGCTCCATGGAAAGGAGTTACGAGATTTGGAAAGAGAGGAAAGCTCAATCCTCGATTCATCGGTCCATTTTTAATCCTCGATCGAGTAGGAACTGTGGCTTATAGACTCGCTTTACCGCCAAGTATGTCTCGTGTTCATAACGTTTTTCACATATCCATGTTACGCAAATATGTGGAAGACCCGAACCACATTATTGAGTTAGAACCGGACGAAATAGCGGAGGATTTGACGTATGAAGAAGTTCCTGTTCAAATCTTGGATAAGAAGGAACATATTCTACGCTCCAAGGTTATACCTCAAGTCAAAGTTTTGTGGAGAAACCACGATGTTGAGGAAATGACTTGGGAGTTAGAATCTGAAATGAAATCAAGGTATCCTTACCTCTTCGACATACCAGGTACGTACCCTAATTTCGAGGGCGAAATTTCATAAAAAGGGGAGGTTGTAAGACCCCAACTTTTATAAATAAAGATGAATTTTCTATAAATATCATTTTTGAATATTATGGAGTTAATTTGATATAATGTTATAGTTGTGGGTAATATTTATAAATTTTGCAAAGTAAGCAAGTTGTTTTAAAATATTCGTTTGGTCGGAAAATATTCTTTTTGTCGGAGAATATTCGTACGACGGCACAATCATTGGTGGACCCCACAACGAAATTATTGTCTGATTGAGAAAACGACAAAAATAGTTTATTAAAAATAACGGCGGAAGTTTTACCATTGTTACTGTTGAACTACTCGGTAGTAAAAGTACAGTAATACGTGTGGTTGCATAGTAGCACACGGTATTGATTATTAATGCTTATGTGAGAAGTCACTCAGTTTGATTCCATTATTGTCAGTTAATAATATGAATTATTTAGCGATAATGACATTTTATTTTATTCGTATTATTAACGTAATAAAACAGAAACATCTTTTTATATAAAACAAAATACTTTATTAAAGTTATTCTATAAATAGAATATATTATATTTTATTTAAAAGATTTTTCTTTAAATATGGACCGTCAGATTAAAGTAATCAATCTGGACCGTTCATGGATTAGTTACTATGCATTCTATTTTTCTATAAATAGCAGCTCATTCCTTCATTATTTCTTACGAATTCACTGAACTCTAGAGAGAGAAACTATAAAGAGAAACTATAGAGAGAGAGAAGAAGAGTATTCTGCTACTTAACTATTTCCTTACTTTAGCTCTTCTTTAAAACGGTAAGGGGTGTTATTCTTTCTTATTCATGAAGAGAACTGTTGTTATTCCATTTATTATTATTCTGTTGGAATAACCTGTATACGCGGTCTACCCTATACTTGGTGACATTCTTCTATTATTCTGTTGGAACATCCTGTCTGCGTGTTTTACACCGGACCTGGTTCCGTTTTTATTATTATTCTGTTGGAACATCCTGTCTGTGTGTTTTACACCGGACCTGGTTCCATTTTTATTATTATTCTGTTGGAACATCCTGTCTGTGTGTTTTACACCGGACCTGGTTCCGTTTTTATTGGAACATCCTGTCTGTGTGTTTTACACCGGACCTGGTTCCGTTTTTATTATTATTCTGTTGGAACATCCTGTCTGTGTGTTTTACACCGGACCTGATTCCGTTTTTATTATTATTCTGTTGGAACATCCTGTCTGTGCGTTTACGCCGGACCTGGTTCCATTATTTATTATTCTGTTGGAATAACCTGTCTGTGCGGTCTATCGCATGCATGGTGATTTCTTTTGTTATTCCATTCTTTATTATACTCAGTTGGTTAAGTTTTGACTTCTATACTCCATGAAATTTGTGGAATATCCTTGACATTTGCGCTTCATCTAGTATCTATTCATGAAAATATTCTCCTGATCATTCTTGAATTTTACTCCACAAAGTAGTATCATGTTGACAATTTGGACGTTGTTAATTCTTGGATAAATTAATTCTTGAACTTGTTTTATTGAATTCTTATATCATTGTCATCATCCTCATGTTTATATTCTGTTGAAAGTCATCTGTGGCCTGTAGTGCATAGATGGACTTGGTATGATTATGACCAGGGATTATTCGGTGTAATCATGACCGTAATGTTACGAATGATGTGGTAAAAGTCCTCATTGGCCCGTAGTGCATTGATGGACAGTTGTTGGCATGATCATGACCATTAATGAATATACGAATATCCTTGGCCGTAGTGCAGGGGTGATTCGATGATGTGGATTATTTTATTAAGCTGAGTCCTAGCGATCACAGTGTTGGAAAATCTTTTAAATCATAAAAGATAGTAGAGTTTATTTTCTACTTGACTCTCTTAATGGATTGCTTGTTCCGCTACAGTTAAACTTGATGTCTATTATATTTTATCAGTTTAACATTGTTGAAGGCTAATGATAATTTATTCTGCATTATCTTAGTCATAATATTTCTTACTGGGCTAGTTGAGCTCACCCTTTCTTTCACTGTTCTCTTCAGGAAATGAGAACGTAGCTGGGGCAAGTCGGGGAACGGAGTGTTGGTTCGAATGATAGTATTAGTTAGTAGTCCTCACTATTCTATGTAATGGTGTGTTAATAAATGTAACGAGGACTCCTTTTGAGTATGAATACTCTCTAGAAGATAATATTTGTATTCAAACTCACAGTTTATGTTTTGTCGTATTGTACACGACAGTTGTATTAGTAAGTTGTATTTGTATTCTGTACTATGTATCTGACGACCCAAGATGGGTGATGTATACCTAATTTTGGGGGCGTCACAATAATAATTAGAGAAAAATCTGATTTTATTCATTAATAAGTTGGGGTCCTACAACCTCCCCTCCTTGTGAAATTTCGTCCTCGAAATTGACGTACGTACCTGGTGTTTCGAAAAGGTGAGGATACCTCACTTTCATTTCTGATTCTAACTCTTAGGTCATTTCTTCAATAGCATGGTTTCTCCATAAAATCTTAATTTGTGGTATAACCTTCGTGCGTAGGACATGCTCTTTCCTATCCAATATCTTAACAGGTACCTCCTCGTACGTTAAATCTTCGGCTATCTCGTCTGGTTCTAACTCAATAATGTGGTTCGGGTCTTTAACATATTTACAAAGCATAGATATGTGAAAAACATTATGAACACGAGACATACTTGGAGGTAATGCGGGTCTATAGGCCACATTTCCTATTCGGTCAAGAATTTTAAATGGACCAACAAATCGTGGATTGAGCTTTTCTCTCTTTCCAAATCTTGTAACTCCCTTTCATGGTGCAACACGTAACAATACATAATCCCCAATATTAAATTCCACGTCCTTCCGATGAAGATCCGCATAACTCTTTTGTCGATCCTGTGCCGTTTGTATGACTAAGATAATATACAACAAATTATCATTAGTATTCAACAGGGAAAAATCTGATAGAATATAATCAACAACAAGTTTTAGATCAACAACTGCAGCGGAAACAACAATCCATTAAAAGAGTCAAGTAGAGAATGAGTTCTACTATCTTCTAAGATTTAAAAGTCCATCATCAATATTTTATCCCTGTAACAACAATCAATATTCATCTTTAACCAAATATTCATCTTTGCACTACAGGCCAAAGATATTCATTTGTATCACCAGTTGGTCATGTTCATCTCAACACCTGTTCATCTTTGCGCTATGGGCCAAAGATATTCATTAGGTAATCATTCATCTTTGCACTACAAGCCAAATATATTCAGTAATATCATCATTTAGGACTGTGGATGATGAAAAATATTTTAAAGAAAACAAATTCAGTGAGATAAAAAAATAAATTTTAGAGATTCGTATTACAGTTTATCCAAGTTTAATAATACTCCATAATAACCAATTTTGAAGTAGAATTCAAAAATAAAGATCAAAACATGGATACAATCAAAGAAAGTAACCACAATAGATAACTTGGACAAAAAGAAGAAAATTTTATTTTTCGGTTAATAGTATCGTATTCGTGAATAGTGCCGTATACGTGAATAGTGCCGTATACGTAAATAGTAACCCCGACACCAAAAAGTTTCAAATTTGATAAAAAGTTCAGATCAATATTTCGTCATAATGATGTTGAGAGAATAACATCATTAGAAAGAAAATAATATCCCTTACCTTAAAAGAATAGTACTTCTGATCAGAATATCGGATACGAGGCTGAATGAAACTTGTGCTGAATAGCAACTCTCAAAGTATCAAAATACTCACAAAATACACTCAATAATATAGAGAGAGAAAGAGAAAAAACTTTTGAATTCTGGTGTGATTTTTAATTCTAACTTAGCCCTCTATTTATAAGAAAATGTTAGCACGCCGAAGCAGACTTGACCTCCAACCTGATGGCTTTACCTGCTACCATTGTTGCACAAATGGCTTGCTGCCTGCGACCCGGCCTTGATCTGGTCCGAGCCCAGCCAGGCCTGGTCAAAGCCCGGACAGGCCAGGCCCGGCCTGGCCTGCTAAGCTGTAAACAGACCACAATTTTTGGTCAAATATTCGGCCTGACCTGGCCTTCAAAAAAGTCCGGACTAGCCTGGCCTTCGGCCTGGTCCGGCATTTGGCCTGGACCGGCCTGAAGCCTGGCCTTACTCATCTTCCATCGCTCCAGCCTCCAGCCCAGCCCAACCCCCCCTCAATCGGCCAGCCCCTAGTCCACACGTTACTAATTAGTGATTAGTATCAACTTAATAACGGCTACAAGCCTACATGCTACAATGACACTATGATAGTGACACAAAGGCCAAAGTAATTGTTAAATGCCAATACACTCTAGTGTATAATGACTGCTAACATGCAAACATATATCCTAGTGGCTAGTGACTGACTACCTTTGCAGGCCTAATAGGCTAGTATGTTTAATAGGTTACTAAAGCTAGTATGCTTCCTCCTACAGGAATATAAAGAATGAGTTAATATTTTATTGAATGAGCTAATAGGCTACTGCTAGTAATATTTTATTGAATGACCTCGTTTGAAATTTAATATTTTTCTAGTTTAATATATTAAATGTTTTTAATTAACTTTTAATAATTAAAAAATTCTAATTTATCTAACAATATTATTAATTATTTTTATAATTTTATAATAATTTAAATTTAAAAATATCATCTTTGCAAAGTAATTGGTGACTTCAATATTATAATACCATTATTTATATAAGTATATCACATATTCACATGTAAGTGGAATGCATTTAGTTATCAGTAGCCACTATTCCACTTTCGGTTTAGATGAGTCATGAGAGTACTATATATAATTATAAACTATTGAAGTATTGAGAATTAAAGATAAAGGAAGAAAGTTCAATGAACTGTCCACTCCAAAATAGTTGACTAGCAAATTCCAATAAGCAACGTTCAAAATTGAATTGTCCCATCCGTCTGATAAATCATAAAGCTTAGTAAAATAAATAAATTAATAGTACAAATAAACGGTTATATTTTACTCCTATAAAAATCATTTGTTAAACTGCAAAGCTCAAATATCTGTATTGAGTATTCTGCATTTATTTTTTCCACAACTCTATCAGTATTCTCTTTATTCATAATCTTCACCTCTCAATTTGGTATTCTGATATTCTCTAATACTTACAAAGCTTCGATTGTTATTATTACAATATAATGGATTCTTCTAACACTCCACAAGAATCACAAATGTCGCAATCACAAATTGATCCAAATATCATTATGTCCGAAAGTGCAGTTTCGGGTTCGAGTACAATATTTCCACGTCCTACCGGTGAGCAAAGCAAACGTACATCGGCTGTTTGGGATCATTTCATCGAAGTGTGGATTGCAGAAGGTATTAAAAAAGCCATTGCAAAATATGTAACAACCTATTTGGAGTTAAAGGAAATAACACATTACTCCGTCACCACGAGTCGTGCTTGAAGAAGCATAAAATAACTGATGAAAGCTCTCAATCACAAATTGATCGTTCTGGCCACAATTGGAGTTACGATCAAATACTACAAAAGGAGTGGCAAGCTAAGTTAGTGATCGAGAAGGAACTTCCATTCAATTTTTTTGACGATGCGCGTTGTACCGACTACATTCAAGGCGTATTGCAACCGAAATATAAACAAGTAAGTAGAATGACTACAAAATGTGATGCAATTAAATTATATAACAAAGCTAAAATGAATTAATTGAATATTTTGATAATTTTGATGGTAAAATTTGTTTAACTAGTGATACTTGGTTTGCTAATTATCAACCTGGAATTAGTTATATTTGTATTACAGCTCATTGGATAGATTCTGAAATGTTTATGCAAAAAAGAATCATAGGATTTGAATATTTTGAATTACCACATAATGGTCAATCAATATATGCTCAAATTATGTCCATAATTCGTACTTTTAAAATTAAAGATAAAATAATGAGTATTAGTTTAGATAATGCAACAAATAACACTAGTTCTATTAATATGTTAAAAAATGATTTAAAGCCTTAGTAAATGGAGTATTTTTTTCATGTTAGATGTGTATGCCATATAATAAATTTGATTGTACATTCCGGATTCACTTACTTGCAAGATACAATAAATAAAATTCGTCATATGATTAGTTTTATATATGGTTCAAATAGAAGAATACAAGATTTTAGAACTTTTTGTCATGTAAGAGGTGAAAAATTTAAAAGAGTAAAATTTGATAATAACACTAGATGGAATAGTACATATGATTTATTTAAAGATATTTATAAACGTCAAAATATACTTATGGAGTTTTATAACACACAAAGTGATCATGAAATAACAAATCAAGATTGGGATTTATTATTTCAACTTTTAAATATTCTCAAAGTTTTCAAAAAACACAAAAAATTATTAAGTGATGTTTATTATCCTACAATTCATCATGTTCTATTTGCATGTTTGGAAATAACAAATATGTTTAAACAATATAAATATGATCCTGTTTGGACTAATCTTATTTTTAATATGGAAGAAAAATTCAAAAATATTTTGAAGACATGCCTATTGTTATTACTTGTGCAGCGGCATTAAACCCCATAATAAAATTAGAAGGTGTGGAAAGTGTTTTAGAAGATATAGTAGAAAATATAGGTACTGACAATATTGATTACATTAAACTAAATTTTAATAATATATTTACTGAATTTTATAGACAATATGAGTCTGTATATTCTACATCTACACGTGCACCACCCCCTCCCCCTTCATCTTCTAAGTTTTCATCATTATTAAAATCATTATCAAAAAAACCAAAAACTTCATCACACACAAGCAGTTTAAACGAACTTGGTTTATATTGTAGTACTGATTTTAGAAGTTTTATGACCGACCAAGAATTTGAAAATTTTGATATACTTGCATTTTGAAAAAAGCATAATCGATAATTTCCTACTTTGGCCGTCATGGCCCGTGATTTACTAACTATCCAAGCTAGTACGGTAGCTTCGGAATCTTGTTTTTCTTTATCTGGCAGGGTACTCGATGAAAAAAGAAGTAGACTAAGTCCGGATTCATTGGAGATATGTATTTGCTATAGAGATTATCTTGCCGCACAAAGAAGAATACAAGACGTAATAGATGATCAAGACAGCTCGGAAGATCTTGAAGTCGGAGCAGGAATTGCCGAAAATGTACATTCATGAAGTTTGAAGATATACTTTTTTTGAAGATTTGAATAAATAATTTTTGACGATTTGAAGACAAATATTTGTAATCAACTCATTATTGATTATTGTTTAAGTTATACTTTAAAGTTTTAAAGTTATAATTATTCATCAAATTATTGATTCAATAAATTATTACTTATTTTGTTATTCATTATTGTAATATATAAGTCGTAACTTATAAGTTGTAAATTGTGATACATTACTTTTAATTAGTACATCAATCAAGTTTAAAGTTGGTTTATTTAAGATTAATATTAATAAGTTATTAATATTAATAAGTTAGTTGATTAAATTTTAATATCAATATAATAGTTGGTTTATTTAAGATTCATAAATTGGTTAATTAAAATTTAATATTATCATACTAGTTAGTTTATTTAATATTAATAAGTTAGTTGATTAAAGATTTATTAATATTTATAGATATAATTACATAAATAATTAATTAAATATAATAATAGGTACAATATTAAATAAACTAATAGTTGTGACTAATTATTAGTTATTTGTTTTTAAATGGAGACTTGGAGAGATTAGAGATGGACGGACGGTTGGTGGCTTTGGAGTTTGGACCTTTGGTAGTTGTCTTGTCTAGTTGACTAGTTGGTGCACGTGGCATAATAAGGCATTAGCTATTTAGCTATTAGCCTTTAACAGTACAAATTGTCAGCGGCCAGTCATCACTTCATTACCCGCCCAGGCCCCCCAGCCACCGTCCCAAATCCACAGCGCCCAGTCACATGCACAAGAAAATTTAAAAAAAAATTATACTGGACCAGACCGGACCAGCCTTGGCCTGGCCCAAGGCCTGGCCTGGTCTGGCCTACAGATCTCTTCAGACCACAATTTTGTTGCATAAAACTGGCCTGGCCTGGCCTGAAGGCTCAAAAGTCAAAGCCTGGCCTGGTCAACGGCCAAAGCCTGGCAGGCCTAGGCCGGACCGGACCAGGCCGGCCTGTTGTGCAATACTACCTGCTACTATTCAAGCCTACCATATTTGAATAAAAATCTCAGCACATTTTCTCACCAACCAAAAGTGGGGCCCACCAATTCTAGAATTTTTTATCAAAATGATAAATTTTGAAACTTCAACAATTTCTGAACCAGTCATCTCTTAAAATTCATAACAAATCATACTTTCACTTTTAACGGTTCAAAATTTATGAATATATACTCAACTTATTTATGTATAACATATCCAAAAATCACAACGATCCAATGGTCGGATTAAAAATTATAACCCCAGTAAAATATCTCAAAAATCTAATTTAATTTTTAATACCTCCATTCCGACAAAAGTACTGATAAAATACCTCAACATTAACTCCTTCATTTTTAACCACAAAAATATATCCCTTATTTATATCCACATAAAATAAATATTTTCTTATTATATGAATCAATAATTAATTATTCACAAATAATATTACAGAATCACATTTATGACAATCAGGCCGTTCCCAGGAAAGAGGGGGCTTTCTAATAAAGATTTCTCCTTACTGGCGCGCAATTAGGTAACCAAACCTCTCCTTAGACAGAACTTTCTATACATTGCCAATAATGTTATCTAATAATATTATTCAAATAATATGAATTATTGATCTGATAATGGGAAATACTGTGCAGTAACAATTATTGAAACACAATAATATAAAATATTAACGCAGCAATTATTGAATCAATAAAATAAAATATTGAACAGTAACTACTGTAACAATTATTGAGTAGTGTCTTCCTTCGTAAGAATCAATAATTCAAAAATACTGTGCAATCCGTGTGCTACTATGCAACCACGCGTATTACTGTATTTTTAACCACCGGGTATTCCAACAGTGTTAACGGTAACAACTACGCCGTTATTTATAAAAACTCAATTTTGTCATTATCTTCATCTAACCGTTTTCTGTTATGGGGCCCACAAATAGCTGCGCCGTCGTACGAATATTCCCCAACAGAAATAATATTTCACGACCAAATGAATATTTCCCGACAAAATGAATATTTCATAACCACTTGTTTATTTTGAAAATTTTACACATTTCACCCATAACAAAATATTATATCAAATTAACACCTTATTATTTACAATAATAATTAGAGAAAAATTTAATTTTATTTATTAATAAGTTGGGGTCTTACATACATATTATTTTTTTTGGGTGTGAGTGTGTGTTTGGGTGGGTGTGGGGGTGGGGGGTGGGGTGAGGAGTGGGGTGGGGGATGAGAGTGGGGTGGGGTGGGGTGGGGTGGTGTGGTGTGGGTGGGGGGTAAGGGGTGTATACATAATCGCATAATATTATTTTTTTTAGTTTTGAGTGTAGGGGTGGGTGGGGGTGGGTGGTGGGTTGGGTTGGGTGGGTTGGGTGGGATGGGTGAGTGGGTGGTTGAGCTTCTTGAATATGTAAATATGGGTGAAAAGAACTTTTAATTTGAATTTGGAATAAAATATAGGTCGAAAAATGGTTAACCGGGTTGGAACTATATTTTTTTAAAAAAATATGGTTCCAAACTTTACCCAACTCAAATAAAAAAAAAGTAGTTAACCAACTCATTTGGTTCCAGTTAATATGGGTTGACCCGACAGTTAACCAACTATATTACTAGGTCTAATTATGGGAAATAAATTAAGTACCAACACTCCAACAGTAACAATACAAGTATATCTCCAGAAAATTCTGAAAACTAAATTACTAAAAGATTAAAGATGTAAACATTAAATTATTAAAATTCATCAAAATTCTTTCTCTTAGGATTCTCAAAAGTCAAACAAAAGTAAAAGAAAAGAAAAATTAATTTGAAATAATTGGAAAAATTAAAACAAACCTAAATTAAAGAAAAAAATTTGAGCCATTAGAATTGGAGCAAAGGAAGGCCCAAGCAGGATTTTGATGAATTTTAAAATTAGAAAAGACATAACCTAAATTAGAAGCAGTCAAGCAGGAGCAAAGGAAGGCCCAAGCATTTAGAATTAGAATTGGAGCAATTAAATTTTGAAATACATAACCTAAGAAGAGGAAGACAGAGGCACGGAAGACCTTTGTTGCAAAACCTGAGAAAAAAACAAAACTTGTGTTGCAGACAGAGGCACAAAAGACCGAAGAAGAAGACTGAGTCGTCGGAAGGTTCGGAGCAGTGGCTGCCCCCGCTCTCCTAGTTCTGCTTGGACCACCTCAGCTATCAGGGACAGATGTCCCCTCCGTCCCCCGTAGTTCCGCCTCTGGTCCCTGAACCGGTCTCATATATATATATATATACTCCCTCCTATTCAGATTAAATGACGTTTTAGAAAGTTTAATTTTATTCTATATAAGTGTCGTTTTAGATTCTCTATGCAATATTGCACTATTTTTTCCTAATTTACCCATCTATTTAATATGCTTAGTAAATGCAATTGTGAAGAATGAGAAGAGACAATTGTGGAGAGAGAAATAATTAATTAGGGACACAAAAAACATTTTTGTGTTATTTCTTAATAAGTGTGCTTAACTCTAAAATGTCTTTTAATCTGAATAGGAGGGAGTATATGCAACTTTGGATTTTGTATGTTTATGGATAATGCCTAGTGTTTTTCTACTTATTATGGACGTGAATTGAATCCTCTCCGTTTCAAATAAAATAGAGACTCTATTTCAAGGTCCAAATTTAAAATATGTTGAAATATAATGTCATGATGATGGGAGAGATAAAGTTGATGATGAAAAATATACAAAAGATAGAGAGTCTCTATCTCTCTATTGCATAAGGGTCTCTTATCACCATATAGGCAGAATGGTAGATATAAACATCGAGTATGTTCAGTTCTCCCTATCATAGAAATCTTGACCTTTCAAGAAAAAACAAACTTAGGATGTTGGCCAGACCCAACAAAGGGTAGTGTAGCGCTCCACGGTTCATAAGCTGCGGTCCATGATCATGCGAATAGTCTAAAATTCATGAGAATGCATCACTGTTTAACAACTTGGTTGTATCATGTATGTTGAATCAGCATACACAACAACAATTTTCTCGTGGAAATAGCTAGGAATCAAGTTAGATTGGTGAAACTCTGCTTTCTTAAACGCCATTATTATCTTGTGTGTTTCTCCAAACTAACACCTTTATTAATTAATCAAAACAATTTTCTAAAACCTACATAGATGACCCACATAATTTGTAAAAGGCTTTCTCCTTCAACCCAATCAGGCAAGTAAGTCGGGAGTAATTAAAAAGTTTACATACTGCAAACTAAGAACAACTAGTAAGTCATGGGAAAATCATTCCTTAAACAAAAACAGATCAAGTTCAGACAGATATCACACAATTCATTACGCGGGGGGCATATTGCCCATTTTGAAACTACAAGTATGGGCCTAAAATGGCATATTGCCCATTTAAAACTACAACTATGGGCCTAAAGAAAATACTAAAACCGTGCATTTCTAGTTGCTTGCTTACATACCTACATGCCACTTGGACTTCGCAGTTAGCCTCACTATCAACAAGGGTTAATTCAAGGGGGAACTAACAAATAAAACAAATGAATTGTATTTCTGTTGGACCTTATGGTTCTGGATCAGATTCCAGTAGCTCTTCTTCCCCTGATGGACTTCGACGAGTAAATGGAGGTGGCGGAGGATCAACAGATAATACGCCCTCTAACACCTTCACTACTTCTCCCATTGAAGGCCTCATTCGCTCATCGACTTGCAAACACCAAAATGCAAGTCTCAATGTGCGCTCTAACTCATTTGAATCCACCCCACCTTTAATTCTTTTATCAACTACTCTATTAGACTGAGACTCCAACCAGTTTTCGTAAGTCAACTCAATATTATCACCATTTTGGAGTCCACTTATTAATGCTATTACCATCTTCCCGAAATCTTTAACATCCATCTCTGCACATCCACCATTAGTGGAAGACTCAACACTCCCCAGCCCAAACTCTGCCACTTTGGCTTCTAAGGAATCATCCAAAACCACAGTTTCGCAATTCAAATTTCCATGACTAACAAATTCTCTACACCCTGAGTGCAAGTAGAAAATGGCCCTTGCCACGGTTAAGCAGATCTCCATCCTCTTTCTCCATGTCAGTCTAGTGCACATCTTAGGATCTTCTAAACACTTCCTTAGGGTGCCATTCTTGGAGAACTCTGAGACCAAATATCTACGACCTGACTCGCAGCAATAGCCCTCTAGCTTCACAAGGTTTTTGTGATGAATGCTTCCTAGTTTTGAAGCTGCACTCCGAAACTTTCTTTCATCTAAAGTTGATTTCAGGGCATTGACTGCAACTAGCTGCTTGTTTGGGAGCATCCCTTTAAACATCTTTGGTCTTATTTGGTACTTGAAATTCTCGGTAAGGTCCTTGATTTCAGGGTAGGATAACATGGTAAAACTTTTAGGATACGGACCTGCGTAAGATGAAGCAGCTTTAGGCCTAAATGAGCTTCTTCTGAAAAAGAAGTAAAAGCTGATTCCTAACTGAAATACAAAGAATGTGACAAATGTTCCTGCGGTTGCTCCAATCAGACAAGGACTGCAAAGCTTGTGTGATTGTTTTGGTGGAGAATATTGTGCAGAGGATGGTGGAGATTTGGGGATTATGGGAAAGACAGCAATCGGTTCTGAACATCTTTTGACAAATGAAATGAAATTTTCAGCGGGGTTTGAGTGACCACTGATGTATTGGGTTTGCGTCATTCGGCATTGTCCAGTCCCATCATTTGTGAAGGTAGCAGCAGTGCAGAGTGGGTCTTCCTGGCATAAGATTTTGCATTGCAGTGAACTGGCGTGCAAGATTGTTTCATTAGGTGGATAAATACCATAGAGGAAGGTGTGCTCATAGGTAACCATGGAGGAACCAGAATGACAATTCTGTCCATATGGAACCATACATTTTGAATTAGGGTCGCTTGTCAGTGTAAATGGACAGTTGCAAACTGCGGAGCCAGATGAGTTGAATGTACATAAGCCATAGAGGCCACAGGTTGCAAAGACATTGCACTGATTCTCAATGGCTTGCCAAACTGATCTCCATGATTTTGAAGCTTCTGTCCATGAATATAACCGAAGGTTTCCATCTACATCCAGCCTAAGAATCCGATATTTTACATCTGATTCATTGTGATCTTCTCCAAACACTGACCAAACTGATTTGGATCTTTGGTCAAGAAGTTGAAGGGTTCCATCAGAGCTAAGTAAAGCTCGGAGAATTGATTGAGATTGGCTTCCACTGGTCCAATAAACGACATTGCTTTCCCACTTGAGTTGCAAATGCCCCAAACTATCCATACGAAGACTGTAATAACTCGACACAGAATTCCTGCTAGCAGCTCTAAGCATTTGGAAAGAGGATAAATTCTGGCCGGGGAGAAGCGTGTCTGATGGAGTGTCAAAGCTTTGCCAAGAAATATCTTTGTGTCCATTCAGCAGGACAAGATTGCCATTGTCAAGAAGAACAGCTGAAGTAACAGATAAGTTAGCAGTTTTGCTAGCCCAAGCAATGGCTCCAACCGCAGAATCAAACAAAACCAGTTCTCCATTTTGGGTAAGCTCAAAATACGAATTGTCTCCAACTGTGAGGTCAGCCCCAGCAACCCAAACCACTATCTGTTTACTAGAGGGGATAGAGCGCGAATTGAAACGGATACCAACGCTGTGTTTATCGGAGCGACTAAAGAACCCAACTGCAAAATCCCCATTGGAGGAAACCCAATAGTTGTTTTCCGATACAGAAATTCTTGAACCCAATTTAATTTGTGAAACAACAACTGGAAAAAGCAAGAACTCAAGAAAGAAACAGAGCATGAATGATAACCCCTCTTTCTCAAACATTTCTGATATGCTTAGAGATGCAAAAAAGATCACAAATAATAGTGTTCACTTCTGGCCTTTGCATTATTCAAATTCCATTTCCATAATAAATAGGTGTAATCAGGCCGGCACTGTCAAGATTTTACAAAGGAATCAAATCAATAGAGGCTTACAAATTACAATATAAATACAAGACGGTGACAACTTCTAATATTAGTAAATTAGTAGCCAAATTAAAGCAACTGAACCACATTATCAAAAGAATAGGTATAAATAGTTTTAAAAAATCAAGCTAAAGTTCTTTGAGCCAACCTCAAAAGCAAAGAAAATTCAAAAAGAGCATAATGTCAAATGTTTGTTAATTCAATGTCAGAAAGTAACTTTCAGATTTTGGTACCTGAAATGACGTTTAAAAACAGTTGCCTTCAAATTCAAGACGCCGGAGTTGAATTCCGCTAGGACCGCTACACGGGCAGTGCCGGAAAACAGCTCTGCTTCACATTTAGGCCTATAATAAAATTGCCATGTGAGCAATTAAAGAAATGACGATAGAATTAAACGGCATACGACTTAAACACTTCTGTGCTGGACCACAACAAAATTAACTGTACAGGGATAATATATACATAGAGATTGAGTCATAAATAAAGACTTTGGCACAAATGGGCCCCAATTTAGGCACAAAAGATGAGCACTCGAGTATATTCCATCACTTTCAGGCCTTGAAAAGTGATTGTGTTAGTCTGTTAGGCGATGGATTAACAGGCAGCAATAGTTTCATGGTTCAAAAATAATTACATATATACAAAGATATCGAAAAAAAATAAACAAATACATGCATATTGCATACAGATATATAATAAAGAGCCACTTGGAGAAAATGTTTTTAGTATAATCATTAGATGGGTACGAGATTAAAGAGGAAAGAAAGGAGAACCCAAGATTGAGAGAGTAAAAGGATCACTAAAAATGTAACCTTTTTGAAGATCAAAGAAGGTAGGATACTATGTTGAAAAGCTCAAATCTATGGTCGACGAAAAAGATTTGACTCACAAAAAATGATGGAATGACTTGAGCATATTCTTGTGTTAAATGCATTGTTCCCGTCTATGCTTACGGAGGTCGCCGGAGAGAAAAGTTTCCGGTGAGAATTGTGAAGTGTGAATGAGAAGAGAGAAGAGGCTGAAAATGGGGTTTGGTCAGAACAGGATTGCGGCCTTGTGGACTCCTGGACTTTTAGTGATGGCTGCTTTTATTTCAAGTCTAAAAAATGGAAGATATTATTAGTAAATGTTTTCTTTAGGAAGTTACTATTTTCTTTTATTGTTTTGGTAATTTTATTGTGTCTTCTCACTTTTTTTTTTTTTTTTTTGACGAGATGACGGAATTTCATTAATAGAGAACCGAATTACATAATGGTAAGGTTAAAGAATAACTTTTTTTACCCAACAGTCAAGAAAATGAAAAATGAAAAATAAAAAAAAAATCACAATTGAGCAAATGAGGGGTAAAATTGGACCTCCTTGTAAAGGGGAATGTTCGGTAAAAAGTTAACTTTGGTTAATTGACGAATATAGTGTGTGACTGAGAGGTGATCTCTCTCTACATATCAATACTGTATTAGTCAATTGACCAACTTAACATAAAATTAATTTCATAGTACCCGGGTCCTTTGTAAAGAGTTATACTGCTATAAGGGAGTCCAATTTACAACCTAGACAGAGTAGCACAAAAAAATAGCAAAAGTGAAAAATATGCCCCCAAAATCAAGTTTAATATTATAATTTATTGTTTATCATGTTTTTACTGCTCGTATTAATATTTTATTTTAAAAATAAATATGAAATAAAAATATTTTTTATTATTAGTTAAAAATATAATACACTGACTGATGTTATTAGAATCATGACAATAAGAATAAAAATAATAATATTCAACATAAGTAATTATTATTATTATTATTAATTACTTATTAATACTAATTATTTAGTATTAATAAAGTTTGTAAATGTAAGAGTTTAACTAATTAATTCTAGATCCTTTAAATACAAAAATATCCCTTTGAAGCTGACGAATTTGTCCATTAAATTTGAACTCAAATTCTGTTAAGTTTAAGGTCGGCATTAAACTCAAAAATCAAAGTTTTTTATAGCCAAATATTGAGCGACAACTTTAAACTTTATCCGGTTTAATTAAGTTAATATTGTTTTATTAATAATTTAATTTTGTTTATTTTCCCGAACAATAAGTTATATTAATTAATATTTCTGAATGTTGGATTGAATATTGAAGATTTAGTAGAATTAAGGGTGTAAATGAGTCGAACCTGAGCGAACAGAGAGCTACTCGAATTCGACTCGAAATGATAAATTCGTATTCGAATTCGGCTTGAATTCGAATTATATTTGAAAAATCATACTCAAATTCGACTCAACTCGAATATTTATTCAAATTAATCGCGAGCTTCAAATTCAAACTCGAATTCGAATTTTCACGTAATAACTAGCTTTATAATAAATATAATTATAAATTAAATTTGTTATTTTACTTGAGAATGAGAAAATATATTTATTATTACACTTTGCAAATATAAAATCACAATTAAAATTAAAAACAAAACAAAATAATAACTAATTATCCTAATTTGATTTAAATCTGTATATATTATAAGAGAATATATCGAACATCTAATCGAATATGTATTAACCGAGTATGTATCGAATCACAATCAAAAATTTGAATAGTTTGAATCTTAAACGAGTCGAGTATAATCTTGCTCAGATTCTACTTATATTTTTAGTCGAACTATTTTTAATATTTAAATTTAAATTATATTATTAACGAATTTGAGTCTCGCTCATATTTATTTGAGTCGAGTCCGAACTATATTGAGTCCGGTACAGCTGAATGTTCGAATTTTAACTTCTTGCAGGTTGTTTTTACACTTGTAACTAACGGAAGGAAACAAAAGCTGCACAATGCCAGGCCCACGTCTTCTTTTAATTTTCCTCCGGTAATAATTTTATTTTACACTCAGGTTAGGTTATTAGGTACTACTACTGTACTAGTAATTCATCACTAACTTCATATAAATCGATTTAGAATTATATATCAATATTAAAAAAATAATTATATAATATTAATTATATATATTGTCTTTATATTGAAAAAAAAATATTATTTATTCGATAAAAAATAATGAAAAAATCAAAGTTATATTTAATACTTGGATTAATATTAAAAATTAAATAATTAATATTTATTTAAAAATTTTAAACAATTTATATTAAAAAATAAAAATATTTTTTTAAAATGATTTATATAAAGGGACGGATGGAAAATAAATGGGAATAAAATATGATCAAATGGCTGCTAAATAAATTGAGAGATTTCTTTAAGTTGACTTTTAATTGTTAACACAATTATTTTCTTGATAGTTGGGCCCTTGAAATATCTCTGTCAGCTTTAGGACAAGAGATTGGACTTTTGAGAATGTCGGATGAATATGAACCAGAAAATTAAGTACGCTATGCTATGCTATGGATATCTTGGATTAAGAATAATATTATTTATATTTATTTACATAATTAATAATTAAAAAAATTAACATAAACATTAATTCTAGATATATAAATATATAATTTTAATTTCATTATAGAAATAGCCGTTTTAAAACATCATTCTGACCACCAATCTATGAAGAAATTATTGGATTGAGAAAATACATTGAAATATCTTGACCACATTTATCTTGGATTCCAGTACACACTGTAATTTCGTACAAATCCAACAAACTAGCTGGCTACCTAGTGATCTGTACTTGCTCATGCATGCCTCTCTCTCTCTCTCTCTCTCTCTCTCTATATATATAGCACATGATTTTAGACTAATGGAGAACATTAAAAAAATAAGGCGTACTATCTGAAGAGTTTTCGAGCCATGAGCAAGGAAATTAGGGCCTACGTTGTCATCCGACCCACTTGCCAAAGGCATTTGGGAAATCATAGGTTTGACTTAACCACTGTAGTAATATATGAAGTAGTAATGAAGAAGAAAAATACAATCAGAAAAAGAAATAATAATAATAATAATAATAAAAGCTAGATTAGATTGAACACTCTCTAAACCATAAAAATCTCCGTTGTTAATTAGTTACACTTCTAAGAATTTTATACTGGCTTAAGCATTTGAGTGTGATTAATTCTCTGGTCACAACTCTCTATGTTTCCACTGTCAACGACACAACAATAGAAGCTCGACTGTCTACAACATAATATTATTTCATCTCGACTAGTTAGCGATATTAAATTTTTTATCTCAAATAATATTTTAAATGATGCGTTGTCATAATATTATTTGATTAAATCTCATATAATTGGTTACTATGTCATAAATTATTATTAATATTATGTCATTTGAAACCCTTAGTATCACTATATATATATATATATATATATATATATCCGGCTCTCTCCAGCGAACTGAAGGGAGCGAACTAAGAGCGAATCGGCTATAGCGACGGTTTTTTTCCGTAACTATAGCATAAAAAACCGTTTAGCAACGAAAAAAATCATCGTTATGACCGGTTCGTTCTTAGTTTGCTCCCTCCAGTTCACTGGAGTATATATATATATATATATATATATATATATATATATATATATATATATATTGTTGGGCCATAATGCTTTTCCTACTGGGCCAGGCCGAATGGGCTTGACCTTTGGGCTATGTCACTTTGGTCATGTTGAGTCAAATGAATTGGGCCCCGCTACTTGACTACACTATTGGGCTTAGTCATTGGATCGGCCTATTACGTAAGGTATTACTTATCCTATCTTTGACCGGTAATCATCACAAAAGGCAGCAGTTGACTGTTATGTCTGCCACCTTTCTGCATGACATTAATGAGGATGGGACTCCGATTGCCGGCGGGAGGTAACAGTGGTAGCAGGTAGGAAAATAAGCTGTACACTTTCGGTTGAGATGACCGGGGTGGAGAGGAGGGGTCAGGAGATAGTGGGTGGCACAGTGAACCGGGTCTGGGAAACGTATGGGGCAAGGATCACAAAAGAAAAAGAGGTAACAAAACACTACACACAACATTATCATTTCATACACACTCAGACACTAGTCAATATTTTTCCTCCATTGTTAACCTTGTGATCGCCTGTACTGACTCTCACGCCGGAGCTATCCCCCGACGGTCAGGTCGTCAAGCTTTTGGTGTTGACTTGTTGAACTGTGCAGGATTATAGCGTCTTACGTGATTGGGACGTGGGAGAAGATCTTGGCGTTAACATTGGCACTAGAAGGAGGGCGTCCTAGTGTCCTGAATATTTTTCAATCACAAACCTTGTTCATTTTACGTCGGTGTTCATGGGAAAGAGTAGGACACCTACACCTGAGGGGCAGCCGAAGGCTGCCAGTGAATCAGTACCGCGAGTATCTGTGAAGGACCGTTTGGGACCTGCACTAAGTGTTCATGCCAGCACGGCATCCAAACGATCGCATGGGGATTATCGTCCAAGAGCTGTGAGCAAAGCCAAGCGACAGCTAATTTTTACAGCGGAGAAAGGGTCCGGTCATGGCTGGAAACGAGTAGAAGGTACCTCGCCTAGAACTCGATACCGGGACGACCAAGACGAAAAGGCTGCCCGCTTGGCTAAGATGGCAGAAGAAGCTGATAGGGCCATGGAGGCGCTTGTGAAACAACGACGGGATATAGCTGAACAGATGTCTCGAATGGCCGAGTTGAGGGACGAAGCTTCCAGCTATGTCCAGTCTGAAGAACGGGGGCATCAGAGCGGGAAGGAGCCTGCTCATTCCGAGCGTGAATATCAGGATCGACCTCAGGAAAGAAGAAGGTCCAGAAGCCCTACTCCTCAAAGATCGAAGAGGGCACATCACCCTGTCGGTTATAAGGAGCTGGGTCGAAGCGAACGAAGAGGTCGATCCAGAGATCGTACTCCGGAGAATACTAATGGGGCGCTCATTGTTGCGCATTCCCACCACGGCAGCCGGGTACTGAGACGAAGCAGATCTAGAGGCCGTACACCCGAAAGTCCACCGAGGGCACTCCGCTCTGTGGACCATCATCATCAGAAAAGTCCCTCGAAAGTTGGGGGTTCTATTGTACAGCACCGGTCCACCCAGAAGAGGGAAGGGTCACTGGAAAAAGAAGCATCGTCCCAACCCGAGGGCGTGGATTATCTGGTGAAGGAGGTGAAGGAGCTTCGGAGGCAGCTTGCCGAAGTACAGAAAGTGAAGGAGACTTCTGGAAAGAAGGCAACCCCTTTTTCGCGGAGATTCTGAGAGAAAAGGCTGACCCCACCAAGAGGTTGCCTCACATTGAAAGTTATGACGGATCGGGGGATCCCTACGACCATAGTCAGGCGTTCGACCGACTGATGGATTATTATGACTTTAGCGATGCTGCTAAGTGTCATACTTTTGTCACGACCCTCCGAAAGGATGCCAGACAGTGGATGGGGACTTTGCCCTCTGATTCGATTTCATCTTGGGCGGACATGTGCAGTAAGTTCCACGCCCGCTTCGGGAGCAACAGAAGAAGAGGAAAACCAACTGGCTCACTGGCTCAGGTTCGGCAGTTCTCGAATGAGTCTTTGGGCCAATATGTGAAGCGATTCCGTGAAGCGGTCGGCCAAGTGACAGATCTGAATGATCTACAAGCCGTGGGACTGTTTCAGAATGGTTTAGATCTGGTCAAATCGAAAAAGTTGGTGAAGAAGTTGATGTTTCACCACCCGAAGAGTCTCGCGGAAGCCTTCGACAAAGCAGAAGGCTATATTGTGGTAGAAGAGACCATGAATAGCCTCAAGCGCCCTTCTTCGGAGCGGCTTAAGGAGACAGATCGGGACAGAACAGAGGGGGACCAGAGTAAGAATGAAGGAGATAGAGGCCGTCGCGACGGCAAATCAAAGAAGTACAACAATAATAATTGGAGGCAGGGTGGAGAACGCTCGTCCGCTCCCGCTCAGAGGGTAAACAGGACATATACTGCACTCAACGCCGACAGGGCTGTTATCTTGGAGCAGATCAAGAATCAACCTATTTTCGAGCCACCTCGAGATAACTTTAAGCCCGGGAAAGGGAATTCTCGCAAGTATTGTGACTATCATCAAGCCTCGGGTCACGATACGAACGACTGTGCTAGCCTGAAAGATTTTATCGAGAGAAAGGTGCAGGACGGGGCGTTAGTTCATTATGTGGCTGCCCGAACGAACCAGCAGCAGAATAGAGGACCTGTTCAGGCAGCCCAACCAATTCAGCAAGTGTTCCTTGCTCCCGAACCGCCCGCAAGGCAAGTAATAGATGTCATCACTAGGGGTACTTCGGGTAAGCTTGTTGGGAGAAAGCGCCGAAGCTATCTGGATTCGGTCATGTCATTGGCGGGTACTCTCCCGAGGACCGACAGACCCTTCCCGGGTACTGTAATTTCCTTTACCGATGAGGATTACCCTTCAGAAACCATCGAACCACATGAGGGATCATTGGTCGTGACAGCACAAGTGGGTTCGGCGGACATGAAGCGCATGATGATCGACAACGGGTCTTCTGTGGATATCCTATATGTTCATGCTTATCAGAGGATGCATCTTGATGGGCAGAAGATGGAGATCGGACAGGAGGCCCCTTTATACGGCTTCAGCAACGATCCGACCAAAGTGGCTGGAACCATTGAACTGCCGGTTATCTTCGAAACGGCCCCCCAACAGGTAGAAATCATTTGCAAATTTTACGTTGTGAATGTAGATTCTGCTTATAATGCTATTTTGGGGAGACCCACTTTGATTGCTTTACAAGCTGTAACCTCTATCCCTCATTTCAAAATCAAATTTCCTACGGCTCATGGGGTTGGGGAGGTAAAAGGAGATCTAGATCTGGCCAGAAGATGTTATAGGAATGCTGTGATCACTTCGGGAGTAGGGGTGTCGAATCAAAAACAGACCATGGCAATAGAGATCGAACCCTTCACGGAAAGCAGCTCAGAACCGTTGGTCATGCCAGCCGAAGAGACATAAGAGATAGAGCTCATCCCGGGCAAGGCTAACAAGACGGTGAAAATAGGTTCGGGTCTACCAGAACCTCTCAGAAAGAACCTCATTGAACTCCTGCAGTGCTATGTTGACATCTTCGCCTGGGAGCCTCAGGACATGCCTGGAGTGAGCAGGGATATCGCTGAGCATCGGCTAAAAGTGGACCCATCGAAGAAGCCAGTTCGGCAAAAGAGGAGGATCTTCGCGCCTGAGCGCCAGAGAATCATCGATGAAGAGATTGTGAAGCTGCTAGCTGCTGACTTCATCTTCGAGATCGACTATCCGCAATGGATGGCAAACGTGGTACTGGTCCAGAAACAGAACGGGAAATGACGGGTCTGCATTGACTACACAGACCTGAATAAAGCTTGTCCGAAGGACTTCTATCCATTACCCCACATTGACCAGCTCATCGATGCAACTTCGGGGTATGCCTTGTTAAGCTTCATGGATGCATTCTCTGGCTATCATCAAATCTCCATGTGTAAAAAGGATATACCGAAGACGGCATTTATTACGCATCGGTCGGTATACGCCTACAAGAAAATGACCTTCGGCCTCATCAACGCCGGGGCCACTTACCAGAGGATGATAAACTATATTTTCAGGCGTCAGTTGGGCAAGAATATGGAAGTATATGTGGATGACATGATTGTTAAGAGCATGTTGGTGCACAAACATCTGGATGACCTGGAGGAATGCTTTCAGACAGTCCGTCACCACAAATTGAGACTGAATCCTGCCAAATGCACCTTCGGATTAGGGGCCGACAAATTTCTGGGTTACCTGGTCAGTCAGAGGGGAATTGAAGCCAATCCAGAGAAGATTAAAGCGATCTTGGACATGAAGACTCCTCAGTCGTTTAAAGACGTTCAGCGTCTGACTGGAAGGATTGCAGCTTTGAGGAGGTTTATGTCCAAATCGGCAGAAAGGTGTTTGCCGTTTTTTGACACGTTGAAAGGGCCGAAGAATGCCAAGACGTTCCAATGGACTTCGGAATGTGAAGACGCCTTCCAGAGCATCAAGTCCTACTTATCTTCGGCGCCTTTGTTAGTGAAGCCCGCTCCTGCTGAGCCTTTATATTTGTACTTAGCAGCTAGTTCGTTGGCAGTAGGAGCGGTCTTGGTGCGAGAAATTGGGGGTAAGCAGCACCCGGTTTATTATGTAAGCCACGTCCTTCGGGATGCCGAAACAAGGTACCCAAATATTGAAAAGTTTGCTTTTGCTTTAATAACTGCTAGTAGAAAGCTTAGGCAGTACTTCCAGGGTAGGTTGGTAATAGTATACACAGATCAGCCTTTGAAGAAAATTATGGGCAAACCTGAGGTATCAGGGAGATTAGCTGCATGGACGATGGAGTTGTCTCAGTTCTTCGTCGAATATCATCCCCGAACTGCCATCAAGTGGCAGGCCTTGGCTGATTTTGTGGTCGAGTGTTCGTTTTCTGAAGCTGATGAGGCTGTAGCAGAAGCTGTAGGATCTGACATCATAGTTGCGGCTCTTCAGCAGAAGCAGAGTTCGTGGACGCTGTATGCAGATGGGTCTTCTACCGCAGACGTCAGCGGAGCAGGAATTATCCTGACTAGTCCGGAGGGATTCAAGGTGCAACAGGCCATCAGATTTCAGTTTAAAGCGACGAACAATGAGGCAGAGTACGAGGCAGTGTTGGCGGGTTTGCGACTAGCTAAGAGTCTCGAAGTGCAAAGAATAGTTATCTTCAGCGACTCTCAGTTAGTCGTTAAACAAGTCTCCGGGGAATACGAAGCCCGAGGTCATCGAATGATCAAGTATTTGGCGGAATTGAAAGAACGACTTCAGTATTTCCAGTTCTACGAATTCCAGGGGGTCGAACGTGATGGCAATTCCATTATCGATGCACTCTCCAAATTAGCCACTACGGATGTTAACGTTTTTGATGGATCAGTATACTTGGAAATTCTGCAACATCCTAGTGTTCATCATGAATCGATAATGTGCGTTGATCGAACCAACTGTTGGTTGACCCCATACCTGGAATATCTGGCAGATGGCGTTCTACCTTCGGATCAGATGCTGGCCAAGAAAATCAAGTACAAGAGTGCTAATTTCGTTCTGATAGATGGGGATCTGTTCCGAAGGGCCTTCTCGTCTCCACTGCTAAAGTGTTTGACTCCGTCCGAAGCCGATTATGCTCTTCGGGAAGTTCACGAGGGCATCTGTGGCGACCATATGGCTGCTAAGTCGCTGGCATACAAAGTTCTTCGACAGGGATACTACTGGCCAACGATCTTCAAGGAAGCAACTGAATACGTCAAGAAGTGCGAGAAGTGTCAGCTTAACAGTCCGATCCCACATCAGCCACCAGAAGAGTTATACTCGATCTTATCTCCCATACCCTTCGCTGTCTGGGGGGTTGATATACTAGGTCCACTACCGAAAGCAAAAGGTCAGGTCAGCTTTGTTATAGTTGCCATCGACTACATGACCAAATGGGTAGAAGCGAAACCACTTAGGTTAATAACAGAACAGGAATGCTTAAAGTTCATCAAGGAGTCGGTAGTATTTCGGTTCGGAATTCCTATGGTGGTGATTTCAGACAATGGACGTCAGTTCGTAGGAGCAAAATTCGAAGCATTTTTGAAAGAACTGGGGGTCCAGCATAGAAAGACTTCGGTAGCTCATCCTCGGTCTAATGGACAAGTCGAAGTGACCAACAGAACGCTGCTGAATGGGATCAAGCGCAGATTGGACGAAGCTAAAGGAAGATGACCAGAAGAGCTGCTCAACGTATTATGGGCCTATCGGACCACTCCGAGGACCACCACAGGGGATTCACCCTTCAGACTAGCCTATGGTACTGATGCCTTAGTCCCAGTTGAAATTGGATCTCCAAGTCTTCGAGTTGGCCAGTTTAGAGAAATATACAACGATGAAGGGCTGAAAGCCAACCTTGATTTACTTGAAGAAGTTAGGGAAACAGCCTTAGTCAAACTTGCAGCTTATCAGCGAAGAGTGGCTAAGCATTATAACAAAGGGGTAAAGCTTCGCAGGTTCGAAGTAGGGGATTTCGTTCTCAGAGAAGCCGAAGCATCTACGCCTCAGAATGTGGGAAAGCTGATGCCGAATTGGGAAGAGCCATATGAAGTCATAGAAGTACCGAAGCCGGGGACTTATCGGTTGAAGGCTCTGGATGGATCAGAAATCAAGAATACTTGGCATGCAGGCAGGCTTCGAAAATATTTTCAGTAGCTACATTGCCAGTACACCGGAAGTCTGTAAATGGTTTCAAGTCATCATCAATAAAAATTCCTTTCTTTTCAAGCAAATCTTGTCTTCGTTGTTGTTAGTGTCATCGGTGAAAGGAGGTTCGGGTGGACTCGCTGACCATTCGATGGTAGCCTCATTGGCAGGTGGTCCTTATGGCTTCGTCAGGCCCTTCGTGGTAGGCGAACGTCATTAGTGTAAGGAGGTTCGGGTGGACTCGCTGACCATTCAATGGTAGCCTCATTGGCAGGTGGTCCTTATGACTTCGTCAGGCCCTTCGTGGTAGGCGAACGTCATTGGTGTAAGGAGGTTTGGGTGGACTCGCTGACCATTAGATGGTAGCCTCATTGGCAGGTGGTCCTTATGGCTTCGTCAGGCCCTTCGTGGTAGGCGAACGTCATTGGTGTAAGGAGGTTCGGGCGGACTCGCTGACCATTCGATGGTAGCCTCATTGGCAGGTGGTCCTTATGGCTTCGTCAGGCCCTTCGTGGTAGGCGAACGTCATCGGTGTAAGGAGGTTCGGGAGGACTTGCTGACCATACGATGGTAGCCACATCGGTAGGTGTTCCTTAGGACCTTGTCAGGCCCTTCGGGGTAGGCAAGTGTCGTCATTCAGACTTCGTCAGGCCCCTCACGGCATCTACCTCACACTTTGGTAACGAATAAGTATTCCTTTACTTTGTTATTATTGCCTAAATTTTTATAAGTGTTGAGTTCTGAATGCCACGTTCTTTAACTCCATCTCATCTGTTATACGACTTGCCTAGTTGTTAATTAACAGTTTAAGTTAAGTCCGCGAAGGAGCTTGCACATTTTTTTTTTTTTTTTAAGATTGGATCGATATTGAAGTGTTGATAAACAGCAAATACACCGAAGTCATAAGGAATAATGCTGATATTTTATTTACACAATGCTGTTTACCAAATAGAAGCTTTACAAGAATCCTAACAGCTAAGGGAAAAGAGAATCATCTTTAGGGATCGGCTTCGTCTTCCGAAGAATCCAGGATGGTCGGGTCAACCTTGGCAGCAACAAGTCTTGCCTTATCTTTGATTCGGCATTCGTCGTACCCATCCGAGAACATTTGGACGATCTCCTCGTTCAACTCGGCAGATTTTCGGTATTCTTGTTGAACTTCCCTACGAAGATCTCCGGTTAGAGGAGGACCCAAGTCTCTCAGAGCCTGAAGTTCACGGGGCTCCTCTTCGAGTTTTGCCCGCTCCTTCAGATGTCTCAAATCCCTGGCTTCAAGATCATGTACTTGTACCGCCAGACTCTTATTGGTCTTCACCATCGTCTCGTTCTTCCCAACAAGGACCTCGTTTCGACGAACCAGGTCTATGTTCGTAGTAACGGTCAGTTGGTGGGTGGCCTCGGCTGTCTCCAGTTTCTCTTTTAAATTATTCACATCCTTCTGGAGGCCTTCATTATTGAGGAGAGTGGCACTATGGGCCCTTCTCTCCCTTTCCAGAGCCGAAGCCAGAATGGCCTTCTCTCGCCTAGCTGTATCTTTTTCGGCTTCGGACTCTCTGTATCGGGGAAGAAGTCTCCCGAAGACAGCATTTGCCTACAGACAGTTAAAGAAAGTCGGTGAATTAGTAGAAGGAACAGATGAAACAATTGATTTCCAAATATTTCAAATTGAACAAACTAACCTTAGCCTGATAGCTCATGCCTTCTTCGATCAAATCCCTAATCGAGCTGTTTCCGAACCGATGATCATCGGTCTCCCGAACAAAGGAGTCGAACAGCTGAAAGGGGAAGTTGGCGTTGAACTCCGGCCACACAGTGGGAGAAGATGCAGCTTCTCGTCTGAAGGCGGAGGGGGAGGATCTTGTCGGAGAAGGCATTGATGGTTCGGGGGGCGGTGGTGGTTGATCCTCGGAAGGCTGCTTCCTTTTACGAGACAGAAGAGGAGACTCGTTCAGGTTTTCGAGCTCGTCTTCTGAAACATGGATTTCTACGGGAATGACGATAGGCGGATCGACTGCGGCAGAAGGAACCCGGAGCTCATCGGCGGACAGAGGAGTCACCTTGGTCTTCCTCTTTTTAATTCGGAGAGCCTGCATTCGGTCGATCGCAGGCATGTCAATCAAGCTCGCTGCAGGAGTTGATTGAGATCCTTGAGGAGTTGCCCAGACTTTCCGAACTGCCCTCTTCTTCTGTCGAGGTCGGCTAGGCTCCTCAGCAGGTTCTGATCCATGGAAGACTTCCGCGTCATGGGCCTCCGAAGCCGGAAGTTCTTCCTGTGGGATGTCAGTGGGGGATGATGATGATTTACCCGAAAGGAATTTATCCAATTCCCTTCGATCAATCGATGTTGGTTTTATCAAAGATAATTTATGGTCATATAACCATGCTTGCTTGCTCAGGAGTCCGAAGCTCCATTCCTTCAGGGGAATCCTCTCGAGTATGCTCGCCATTTCTTTCACACGCTCCTCTGGAATGTCCCCAAAGTCTGCAGAAATCCGTTTGGAGGTGGTCCATTCCGGGATAGATGGGATTTCAGGTCCCTTCACGAAAAACCATTCTCTGTGCCACCCCTTGTTGCTCGAAGGGTTATCCATCAAAGATCGCTTCTCGAACTTGGCGTTGGGCTTGGGGGACTGTTTGCTCAACACCTTGAAGCCTCGTTCCCGAGACTTCCCGGCCGAGAAGAGAGTGAAGAAGGGATCGACTATTGGGGGTATCCCCAGCTCATAACAGAATGCTATGAAAGCCAGGATGTGGATGTATGAATTCGGCACCAATTGGGCGAATCCCACTCCGACAAATCCCAGGAGGGTAACGAGGAAGGAGTGGAGAGGGAATCTAACTCCCTTATCTAGAACAGTTACCGGTACGGCAGTCCACCCATCCGGCCGTTGGTACATCCGCTCGTGCGATTCCGGAGCCCTCACCAAATGGGTGTCTGGAATCTGATACCGACTCCTGATGGCACGTAGCTCGATTTTGGTAATGATGGAGGGGATATTGGCGTGAGGATATTGTTCTTCACTCTCAAAGAACTCGGAGGGGTTGGGTAGGGGGTTTGAAGAGGTCCCGGCAGGGTTAGCCATGATTTGGGGGTTGGGGTTTGGAACTGACTCAGTAGGCTTGTGGATAGGAGGAGTGATGAAAATCGGAACAGCAAGAATAGGGGTGGAGTTGTCAGAATCTTGGGCCGCCATTGTTACTGAGATCTTGTAGGAGAGAAAGAAATCGGAGATAAGGAGAAAACACTGTATATCAAATTTAAATTAAGCTGGTAAAGTCGTCAGAATTGGGGAGAAAAAGCTTTTATAGTGAGGGGTCTTTTCAAAGCTTGCACGAGAGCCGAGGGCGGCGCATTAATTGGAGATAATGATGTGGGAGAGGAAGGGGTAACGTCCAATTCTGTTTTTAGTGGGTTATCCAAGGTGGGCCGGCGCTTATTGGATCTCTTCTCCCTACGGACTCGCACTATTTACAGTCTTCCACTAAACATCCTGTTTAATAAAAGACTGGGGGGCAATGTTGGGCCATAATGCTTTTTCTACTGGGCCAGGCCGAATGGGCTTGACCTTTGGGCTATGTCACTTTGGTCATGTTGGGTCAAATGAATTGGGCCCCGCTACTTGACTACACTATTGGGCTTAGTCATTGGATCGGCCCATTACGTAAGGTATTACTTATCCTATCTTTGACCGGTAATCATCACAAAAGGCAGCAGTTGACTGTTATGTCTGCCACCTTTCTGCATGACATTAATGAGGATGGGACTCCGATTGCCGGCGGGAGGTAACAGTGGTAGCAGGTAGGAAAATAAGCTGTACACTTTCGGCTGAGATGACCGGGGTGGAGAGGAGGGGTCAGGAGATAGTGGGTGGCACAGTGAACCGGGTCTGGGGAACGTATGGGGCAAGGATCACAAAAAGAAAAGAGGTAACAAAACACTACACACAACATTATCATTTCATACACACTCAGACACTAGTCAATATTTTTCCTCCATTGTTAACCTTGTGATCGCCTGTACTGATTCTCACGCCGGAGCTATCCCCCGACGGTCAGGCAGTCAAGCTTTTGGTGTTGACTTGTTGAGCTGTGCAGGATTATAGCGTCTTACGTGATTGGGACGTGGGAGAAGATCTTGGCGTTAATATATATATATATATATATATATATATATATATATATATATATATATATATATATATATATATATTCTATTTTATAAAATGGGAAATTCAATCATTTTTTTTATCTACTCTTCTTTTTGTCTCAAAATCTCTTAATTTTTATTTGTTGTAATGTTAAAATCAAACAAATTAGGTTATCGAGAGATTAAACAAGTTGAACTCGAATAATATTAATTGGTAATTTGTTAGGATCCATAATAATATATAAAAACAAGACGTACATAATTTGAATGAGAGTAGTCTTCTTGCTAGCTAGCTAGCTTGAGTATAACTATATACAGTAACTAACTAACCAATTTGAAAGAAAGATGAGATGTCACTCATTATATCTTTGAGATTAAGAAACCAAGCACTTGTGCATTTATTTTGTCCTCAAACGCAAAAGAAAAAGGCTACTAGTATTTGGTAGTACTTGGAAAAAATATATATTTTATTTAATTTGGTGGAGAGGGGACAGCCCATTTAAAATAAGATAAAAAGGCAAAAGCTGTCACTCGTGGTCGTGGAGCTCATGCATGCTTTATTAACAACTTTTTTTACCCTATATGATAATTAAGACTAATTAACAAAACAAGTATATATATATATATAGAGAGAGAGAGAGAGAGAGAGAGAGACAGAGAGATGTCCTGAATGATCATGCAAATGCATAGAGCAAAAAGATTCTCTTTCTATCTTTTCTCGGTGTTCATTATAAGAAATGATTATTATTTACTCCTATGTTCATATTAAACGTTTTAATTTTTAAAAATTATTTTTAAGATGTTTTATAATAAATATTTTATTTCTATATTTATAATTATTTTTATTTTTTTTTCATTTATACATTCATAATTTTTTTATTGAACTTTTGTTAAAAATTAAAAAAATGAGAAAAGATTTACTTTAGAAACTGATAAACTATTATACTACTTTCTCTCTTATAACATGTCTTATACTATTTAATAACTCTCTATACTCTCTTTTTTCTCATCATTTTAGCTTTTAAGGAATGTGTGAATAACAAAAAGAATAATTTAATTAACATGGAAAGAAGTAATACTTCGTAGAAAAGTGAAAAAATATTTCGATTAATAATTAATTTAAAAAGATAATTTAGGTATAAAAAATTACTAATCAGCATGTGTCGAAACCGATTAGAACGTTTATTTATGGACGGAGAGAGTATATAATAATTGAGTCTGTTAGGCCGACCATTGAAACCAAATAATAGAGCCCATGCATGCATTACCCACTTAGTTAAATAAGCAACTTTTTGCTTTAAACTCACAAGCACTATTCTCAATGAGTTGCTTTGGCCCTATTCTAATGGACCCTTGTGCAAGCTGATTCTAGGAATTTGGAGGAGAGGAGGGATTTAAGGGAAGGAGGGGAGGGACTAGGGAGCTTCCTTTGGAGGACAAACTATAGAAATCGATCTTTAAATTTGAAGGTTAAAATAAGAAGAAAAAATTTGGGGAATCTTCAACCCCCTCTCCGACTTTATATGCAGTGTGTAGACCATTTAAGAAAAAGCCAAATTAACATGTATACCCTTATCCACTGTTTTTATTTTCCGAAGAGGGGTTAAAATAGGCAATATAATAGCACTCCATCCGTCTCATAATATATGACATCTTGGATAATTTCAATTTTTTTCAAATTATTTATCGTTTTATATAATTTAGAAGAATTAATTATAATTTTTTTCGAAATTATCTATCATGATAAAATGTTACAGATGAGAGAGTATGAGATAAATATGATAGTAATAAATAAGAATTTAAGGGTTTTATAAAAAATTAATATTATATTTAATACTATCCAATCATTTTTTTGTAATTTTTATGCACAATTATATTATTGGGCTGAGGGAGTAACACTTGTAGTTGTAGTAGCTTTTAGCTTTTAACAATGTTGAGAATATTTGCAGCATCAGTTTCTAGAATAACATTCCTGAAATCACAAGTCAACAAATAACCACCATTAATAATAATAATCCAACATTTAGGGATTGAAAAATATTTTCAAATTTAAAATTAAAATAATTCATTCAGTGACAAATTCAAAATTTTTAGCAAGTAAGGTCACAATCCGTCTAAAAGATAAAATAAAATAAATTTAAATACACAATTTGTAATACCCCAGTCCCACAATCTGTAATACCCCAGTCCCACATCGAAAGATAGGGAAAAAATTTGTCTGCATAAGGAAATAAGTTACTACCAATAGTACCTTTAAGTCATGACCTTTTGGGAACCTGTGGTGGGCTAAGATGACCCAAGAAGATATTATTGGGTCAGTGGTTTGAGGCCTTATTTTGATAGATTTGATTCGATTCGGACTTGGGATTTGACCCGAGATTTGTTCCGGACTCGAAATTTGATCCGGGTTGTTTCATATGGTATCAAAGTCGACTCTCGAAAGCTCGGATCGGGTCATCCGATCTGGTCGCCGGAGGTGGGGACACGAAGGCTGGTGGTATTATCCCACAATGGAGAGATGTAGAGAAATTTAAGTGTGGGAGTTTGTAACACCCAAAAAAATTTCAAGTCATGACCTAGCCAGTGATTTGAGGCCTTATTTTGATAGATTTGATTTGATTCGATTCGGACTTGGGATTGGTCAATGGTTTGAGGCCTTATTTTGATGGATTTGATTCGATTTGAACTTGGGATTTGACCCGAAATTTGTTCCGGACTCGAGATTTGACCCGGATTATTTCACAATCTTATACAAGTCGTAACTTATAAACTTGTCCTACTTGATTGACCCAATTATGAAAATAGATGTTATGTAAATACCATAATTTCAAACATGGGTAATTCACCGTTTTAATAATCCTCTTAAAATTAAAATTAAAATTAAAAAAAATAAAAATTGAAAGTATACATTAATCAGTAAGTTTGAAGTATTATTTTTCTTCTAATTAGTAGTATTTCTTATATAGTTTATAATAACTATGATTATATTAATTAAAAATAAATAATTTTTCTAATTTTTAAATTTTACAATTAACTTCAAACAAAATTAAAATGTCTTAGTTTTTTGAAACGTGGCAATAGTATTACAAAAGATGAATCATAGTCGCCATATCTCAAAAAAATATCACTATAATCGGTTCGTCTTTAGTCCAATTTTTTTTTGCCGGAGAAGGAGACCGTGTAAAACTAGAGATGCAACTTAATATATAGCTAATAGTTACTTAAACCCATGGTATGTAAAACTAAGGGTGAAACTTGGGTGGGTTGAGCAGGTTTGGAAATCATCTCAGTTCTTACCTACATTAAATTTGTTAGGTATAAGCTGGGCGGGCTTAAAAGTTGGATCTATCTTTTATTGTTCAAGTATTAACCTGTAATAAAGTTTATGAGTTGGACTGGTTTGAACTGACATCAATTAAATATAACTAAAATTATAATAAACTTAGTTTGTCAAAAAATAATAGTTGGTAATCATAAATTATTAAAAGATGACAACTTATTGACTAATTAAATAATTACTTTTGAAAAAAATAGATGAACGTAATAATGGATGGGACAAATTTTGAATTTCTTTCTCTTTATTTTTGTAGACAAAAAAATACAAAAACGGTTCTTACTATTTGTTTATTAGACAAGGTAACCTCTTTTCTTATAATAATAAATAAATAAATAAATAAATAACGCAATAAAAATTTAAGAGATGTTAAAAGTATATTGATAAATTGTAAGTAATTTTAAAAGTCTATATGTATAATATATAGGGCTATATGTATATATACAACTGTGTAGCACACAGTCATGCTATGACGATAATTTTTTTGGGCTACAGCGACGGTTCAATCGTCGTCATAAACTAGAATATCTATGGCGACCGTTGAATCGTCGTCATAGCCCAAAAAAATCGTGGTCATAGACAACTTTATACTACACAGCTGTGTATATATATTTTTTCTTAATATATATATATATATATATATATATATATATATATATATATATATATATATATATATATATAATTTGGGAAACTTGGGTTTCGTAAGTTTATAAAAGTATAAAAGTCCACCCAAATTAAATTTGAGCACACTATGGGTTGGGCGAATTTTTAAAAATGTTAAAAAATCTTACCCAATTACCATAAAATTATGGGTGGGCTCGAGTTACCCCGTGGGTTGCCCAACCCAACTTACACCCCTATGTAAAATAAGAGAAAAAATTTTGTTGCTCCAAGTGCAGTCACATGACCCACTGTGGCCCGCAGTGAATTTAGTTAAAATATCAAGGGTTAATTACATATTATAGTATATTTTTAAAAATAATTACAATAATCATACATCCATAAAATAATTATAAAAATATGACATTTCATCATATTTATTTACAATACTAATATAATTGGGAGTCCTTAAATTAAGGGATTAGTATTAATGGGTTGACATGGTAAATTAGTTTCCATCTTCCTCAAATATTCATTTCTCGTTCGGTCTCTCTCTCTCCGCCCTTAACTTTCGTTCGGTTTCTCTCTCTCTCCGCCTTTACTATTTCTCTCTCTTCTCTTGAAGCCACTCGTCGTCAGCGGACTGAATCTACTTCTCTCTCCGCCCTTACTACTTCTCTCTCTCCTCTTGAAGCCACTCGTCGTCAGCGGACTGAATTTATTTCTTCAGACGATGGAGTTTTTGCTTTGGTATGTACATTGGTGAAGTAATGTTGTCATACTATGAGTCTGTACTTCTGGCTACATTCTGTTTATGTTAATTTTTTTATTGAATGAATTTTTCTTTATCTCCATGATTGGGTTATTTGTGATAGACATCATTTAATAGCATAATATTTGCTAAAGTGGATAATTATTTTCAAATTGTTTAGGCTCTTAACATATATAGTCTGCTTTTGAATGATCATGATTGTCTCATCTTCATTTTGCCATTTTACTTCTGCATCATATACTGACACAAGACCAATTTTTGGGGGCTTGATGTAATACTTACGTTGTAGCTACGTCAAGCAATAAAAAATAGATAATATCATATAACTGTTTGTTTACTTCTGTATTATGTTTTGGTTACTGTTAGATTGTGATTCGGATACCATTTTTGTTACCTTGATTTGGTATTTTGGTTACTTTTTTATGTTGTTATGGTTACCATGTATTTGCTTAGTATACATGGTTGACTAAACTGATTTTGGTGTACATGTTGTTTATGTATTGGTTACCATTTTTACATGTCTTGGTTACTATCATATAAATATTTGGTTACTTCTTTAGTATGTTTTTGATTACTGTTAGTTTCTCATTTGGTAACCAAATATGCATAGAAGGGTAACCATTTTATTTTTTAGTAGTAACCAGATAGTTAAAAGCTTATATCATGACATATATCAAATGTTAAATGTACATGTGAGAGTATACATAGGTTGCCTAAACTGGGTTTGATATACAGGTTGTTTCTGTTTTTTTTACCATTAAAATATGTTCTGGTTACTTTTATATAACTATTTGGTTACTTCTTTATTATGTTTTGGTTACTGTTATCTTATGGTTTGGCTACTATCATTGTTTCCTCAGTGTGGGATTTTGATTTTTTTTATTTTTTATTCTGGTTAATATGTAATTGTTTAGTATACATGAATTGCCTAAACTGGGTTTCATTACATGATGTTTATGTTTTGGTTACCATTAAAACCTGTTCTGGTTACTATCATATAATTATGTGGTTACTGTTTTATTATAATTATAAGTTTGTATGAGGACTGTTATAAAGTGTTAAATGTATATATTTTATTTATACCCTGTCATCATGATGGAATAAGAAACTCCAATTAAGAGTTCCCATTTATATATATAATAGTCATTTATAGATCTCATATTAAAATAAAAGTAGTTTGAGATGTAACAACTGAATAAATATTGTAAAGTAACCAAATTAATATTAGACAGTAACCAAATTACATAATCTTAATAACCAGAATATAAACCACATTTTTACATTCAATTTTGAAGGTCTAAATGATGGAATATGACTAAAAAAACCTGCAGTTCACCAGTGACTTTTGATCGTTGACCCATTTCTAATGAAATTAGGCTCTGAAAACGTCAAAATTCGACACTCTAAATTTGATAGAACAATGCATATCATGTTTTGTATTTCTCTAAACGAACAAGTTGATGGAACTAGTATGCCGGTAACTTTAAATTTGGTGTATTGGTTACTATCAGTCCATGTACCGTTGAAATAAAGTACAACATGAATCAATTCCATTGTCTGATAACAGAATAAGTACTGTAAAGTAACCAAATCAATGTTAGCCAGTAACCAAACTACATAATGTTAGTAACCAGTACATAAAATACATTTGTACATTCATCTTACAATGGAAATAATCAGTATATTGATATTTATTACCAATTAAACTATAACAGTTGTATGAAGGTAACAAATGTAGCCAATAAGTAACCATCATAATAAAATAAACAAATATAAAACTGTGACAACCCCAAAATAAGTCCATTCCATCCAACCTATTTTGAGTCGCCAAATACATGGTACAGAAAACAACTACAACTTTATTACAACAATTGTCGTGCAAAATACAACAACACATATGATGTGAGTTTGGATACAAATATATACCAAATGTGACTCATATCCCAACCGTGGGCAGCACCTCACAATGACACCTTAAATAAAGGTATAGTCAAAAATTATTTTAGAAATTAGAATCTTTGGAAAGAGCTCAAGGAAACTGTGACAACCCCAAAATAGGTCCATTCCACCCAACCCATTCTGAGTCGTCAAATACATGGTACAGAAAACAACTACAACTTTATTACAACAATTGTCGTACAAAATACAACAACACATATGATGTGAGTTTGGATACAAATATATACCAAATGTGACTCATGTTCCAACCGTGGACATCACCTCACAATAACACCTTACATAAAGGTATAGTCAAAAACTGTTTTAGAAATTAGAATCTTTGGGAAGTGCTCAAGGAAACCTTCGTACATGGGAGGCCATGCGTCTAGGTTATGATAGATATCATATGGCCACAGAATTATCCTTGGTTGACCCAATAGACCCCAAAGAAAAACGAGAAGATTACTATCATATTCTTCCCAATGGTGAGTCTTCTCTTGACTTATCATTATCTCCACTGTCTCTAATTGAGAATTATACTTCAAACAAACACCAAGATTATATAGGTAGTGCCCATAGATATACTCAGCAAGTGGATGAGCACATCCCTGTCTTATGATGACACGAGGTTGTATGTCATTAGACATCTTGTATGATAGTGACAAAACACCCTTCCAACGTTGGGTTCGCCTTACCCTATTTTCTTCACCAAATATAACTACTAAATGATGACCACCGTTCTATTCCCTTGTTACCCCCGCTCGACTCAGCTACACTCTTATTACCTGAAAGGAATTGTGAAGCAAAAGGGTGAGCACAACTAGCTCAGTAAAGAATATCATGACTAAAGATAATTAAATTATCAATAGCCTTCATCAATAATAAATCAGAGATTTAGAACATATGGTAAATGATAAAAATTTCAACCATAGTTGCAGCGGAACGAGCAATCCATTAGAAGAGTCAAATAGACTATAAAGTCTATTATCTTCTCCATGTTAAAAATCCACCAACAATATTTTATCCATGTAACATCACTCAACAGTTCCTTTCCACAATCATATGAATAACTCATAATCATAGTTGTGACTATAAATTTTTCTTCGCACCCAGGACGAAGAATATTTTCATCACCTGTCTTTACCTGAAATATCAAAGATCATAGTTATACCAAATCACAATTCCTGTTTATAATCATACTAACAAATCCATCTTTGCACTACGGGCCAAAGATATTCATCAACAAACCATCTTTGCACTACGGGCCAAAGATGTTCATCAACAAACCATCTTTGCACTACGGGCCAAAGATATTCAACAACAGTTCATCTTTGCACTACAGGCCAAAGATATTCATCAACAGGCCATCTTTGCACTACATGCCAAAGATATTCATCAACAATTTATATTTGCACTACAGACCAAATATATTCATATCTCAAAAAAATATATAATCATTTCAGAATTTATATAAACAATAATTATAACCATGTTGATCAATTCACCTTTGCACTTAAGCTTAAGATATTCAATTATAAATTCAATGGTCATGATCATACCAGTCACAATTCAACTTTGCACTACAGGCCAAAGAGAACCCTAGTCATGATCATACCAATAATCTACCCATCTTTACACTCCAGTGAAAGAGAATTTCAACATCAGGGTTATAAAAATGTTATATATGATGATAAAAATAATATGATCAACATATAGTTTTAATCTCAAGAGTAATATTCGTAACTCATGAATAGTAACCCCGACACAAAAGATAGAAATTCTACAATAAAATTCATACCAATATTTCGGTATAATGATATTGAAAGAATAACATTACTTAAATTTATAAATAATTTATTTTAATTGTTTACACTTTACTAATTAATGCATTTAATCATCATAAAATGCCAACTCTTACAATTTCATCATCAATAACCAAAACCCTCATCAAAAATCTGCATATACCTCATATAGGATTCTCAAGCCATAAAATCCTATTTTCCAATTTTATTTCTTCACAAAACATATTTAATTCATTTACTCATAACTAGATCATTTTCATGAAAAATACCAAATGAGTTCCAAAAATATTTCTTTTCTGAGATTTAGCATAATATAGTCCCATAGTAAACATATATTTTTCTCAGAATTTTTAAAAGTCATTTACTATTTTTCATATGGCCAAAATAGCCGAATATTTAGACATTTATCAAAAATTGTACTTTTGTCTAAAAATTCTGAAATTTACAGAGTATACTTCTATCATATACATGTACTCCCAATAAAAATTTCATCAATTTTGGAGTTAACCACAAGGAATTATAAGCTGTTACTTCTAAAATAGTCTTTTCTCATAAAATTCATAACTCTCAATCTATACATCAGAAAATCACCATTTTTGGACACAATCAAGAAAACTCATCAAAATATCATTTCAAATTTTTCCAGAATTTTTGAAGATCAGAAAAATTACGAAACTGAAAATCATAACAACCCTTAAAATCCCTTAATATCCCTTACTATCCCGTACTATCCTTTACCTCAAAAGAGCAGTACTTCTGGCTGGATATCGGATATGATGCTGAAGAAAACTTGCACTGAATAGCAACTCTCAAAGTATCTAAATACTCACAAAATACACTCAATAATCTAGAGAGAGAAAGAGAGAAAGCTTATGTTTCTGGTGTGATTTTCAATTCTAACTTAGCCCTCTATTTATAGGAAAATTTTGGTAGGTTTGACCTGCAACCTGATGGCTTTACCTGCTACTATTCCCACCCACCACATTTGAAATATAATTCAGCACATTTCTTCACCAACCACAAGTGGGGCCCACCAATTCTAGAATTTTCCACCAAAATGATAAACTCCGAAAATTCAACAATTTCTGAACCAGTCATCTCGTAAAATTCATAATAAATCATACGTTCATTTTTAACGGTTCAAAATTTGTGGGCATATACTCAACTTATATATGTATAACATATCCAAAAATTACCACGATCCAACGGTCGGATTAAAAATTATAACCCCCGCAAAATATCTCAAAAACCCTAATTTTTAATACCTCCATTCCAACAAAAATACTGATAAAAACCTCAACATTAACTCCTTCATTTTTAACCACAAAAATATGTCCCTCGTTTATATCCACATAAAATAAATATTTCCTTATCATATGAATCAATAATTAATTATTCACAAATAATATTACAGAATCACATTTATGACAACCAGGCCGTTCCCAGGAAAGAGGGGGCTTTCCAATAAGGATTTTTCCTTACTGGCGCGCAATTAGATGACCAAACCTCTCCTTAGACAGAACTTTCTAGTCATTGCCAATAATGTTATCTAATAATATTATTCAAATAATATGAATTATTGATCTGATAATGGGAAATACTGTGCAGCAACAATTATTGAACAACAACAATATAAAATTTCAACGTAGCAATTATTAAATCAATAAAATAAAATATTGAACAGTAATTACTGTAACAATTATTGAGTAGTGCCTTCTTACGTAAGAATCAATAATTTCAAAAATACTGTGCAATACCGTGTGCTACTGTGCAATAACGCGTATTACTGTATTTTAATCACCGGGTATTCCAACAGTGTTAACGGTAACAACTACGCCGTTATTTGTAAAAACTTAAATTTGTCGTTTTCTTCACCCGACAGTTATTCTGTTATGAGGCCCACAAATAGCTGCTCCGTCGTACGAATATTCCCCGACAGAAAGAATATTCCACGACCAAACGAATATTCCCCGACAACAATGATTATTTTATAACCACTTGTGTATTTTGAAAAATTTTCACATTTCACCCATAACTTTAACTTTTTATCAATTTAACCATTTACTGAATTGTAATTATAAGAAAAATTGAATACTTTTATTTCATAAAATTCGGGGTCTTACAGAAACCCTTGTACATGGGAGGCCATGCTTAGGTTGTGATAGATATCATATGGCCACAGAATAATCCTTGGTTGACCCAATATACCCCAAAGAAAAATGAGAAGATTACTATTATATTCTTCCCAATGGTGAGTCTTCTCTTGACTTATCATTATCTCCACTGTCTCTAATTGAAAATTATACTTCAAACAAACACCAAGATTATATAGGTAGTGCTCGTAAATATACTCAACAAGTGGATGAGCACAATCTTGTCTTATGATGACACGAGGTTATATGTCATTAGACATCTTGTATGATAGTGGCAAAACACCCTTCCAACGTTGGGTTCGCTTCACTCTAGATGATTCACCAAATATAACTACTAAATGATGACCACCGTTCTATTCCCCTGTTACCCCCGCTCGACCCAGCTACACTCTTATTATCTGAAAGAAATTGTGAAACAGAAGGGTGAGCACAACTAGCCCAGTAAAGAATATTATGACTAAAGATAAATACGTTATCAATAGCCTTCAACATAATTAAATCAGAGATTTAGAACATATGGTAGATGATAAAAATTTCAACCATAGTTGCAGCGGAACGAGCAATCCATTAGAAGAGTCAAATAGACTACAAAGTCTATTATCTTCTCCATGTTAAAAATTCACCAACAATGTTTTATCCCTGTAACATCAATTAACAATTCTGGTCCACAATCATATGAATAACTCATAATCATAATTGTAGTTCTAAATTCCTCTTCTCATCCAGGACGAAGATAATTTTTATCACCTATCTTTACCTGAAACATCAAAGATCATGGTTACACCAAATCACATTTCCTGTTCATAATCATACTAATAACTTCATCTTTGCACTACGGCCAAAGATATTCATTTGTATCACCAGTTAGTCATGTTCATCTCAACACCTGTTCATCTTTGTACTATTGGCCAAAGATATTCAACAACAAGTCATCTTTGTACTACGGGCCAAAGATATTTATCAACAATTCATATTTGCACTACTGGCCAAAGATATTCAACCACATGTCATCTTTGCACTATGGCCAAAGATATTCATCACCAGTTCATCTTTGCACTACAGGCCAAAGATATTCAACAACAGTTCATATTTGTACTACATGACAAATATATTCATCAACAGTTTATATTTGCACTATAGGCCAAATATATTAATATCTCAAAGAAATATATAATCATTTCAGAATTTATATAAACAATAATTAACCATGTTGATCAATTCACCTTTGCACTTAAGCTAAAGATATTCAATTATAAATTCAATGGTCATGATCATACCAGTCAATAATTCAACTTTGCACTACTGGCCAAAGGGAACTCATAGTCATGATCATACCAAAAATCTACCCATCTTTACACTCAAGTCAAAGAGAAATATCATCATTAGGGTTGTAGAAATGTTATATATGATAATGAAATCAATATAATCAACATATAGATTTAATCTCAAGAGTAATATTCATAAATCAACTATAATTTGGTTAGAAAAAGAAACTAATTTTATCTTGAATAGTAACTCGTGAATAGAAACTCATGAATAGTAACTCGTGAATAGTAACTCATGAATAGTAACCTCGACACAAAAAGGTAAAAATTCCACAATAAAATTCATACCAATATTTTGATATAATGATATTGAAAGAATAACATTTCTTAAACTTATAATAAATTTATTCTAATTGTTTAAACTTTACTAAAATAATACATTTAATCATTTTAAAATGTCAAACTCATAAGATTTCATCACAAATAACCAAAACCCTCATAAAAAATCTATATATACCTCATATAGGATTTTCAAGCCATAAAATCCTATTTTCCAATTTTCTTACTTCACATAACATATTTAATTTATTTACTCATAACTAGTCTATTTTCATGAAAAATACCAAATCAGTTCTAAAAATATTTTTTTTCTGGAATTTAGCAGAATATAGTCTCATATTGAACATATATTTTTCTCAAAATTTTTAAAATTCATTTACTATTTTTCATATGGCCAAAATCGTCGAATATTTAGACATTTATCATAAATTGTACTTTTATCCAAAAATTTCGAAATTCACAGAGTACACTGATATTATATAGATATACTTCCAATAAAAATTTCATCAATTTTAGAGTTAACCACAAGGAGTTATAAGCAGTTACTTTTAAAATAGTCTTTTCTCATAAAATTCATAACTCTTAAATCTATACATCCAAAAATCACCATTTTTGGACACAATCAATAAAACTCATCAAAATATCATTTTAAATTTTTGCAGAATTTTTTGAAGGTCAGAAGAAGTACGAACTGAAAAACATAATAACCTTTAAAATCCCTTACTATCCCTTACCTCAAAAGAGCAGCACTTCTGACTAGATATCGGATATGAAGCTAAAGAAAACCTGCTGTAGCAACCCGATATTTTCTATATAAATAAATAAGAAATTTTGTGAATAAATTTTTTTTTTATTAAGGATGAGGATTTGTACAAGATTATGTGTATATGTATTTATGTGGTAAGTAAAAATATATTTATTACATAATTATTTACAAATAAATATATTTTAGAATTATTGATTATTAAAAAGTATATACTTATAATAATTAATTTATGGTAGAAATATTTTAATAATTATTTTCCATGAAAATATATAATCATATATTTTTTAAATAATATATGAACTGATTTTTAGAATAATTATAATAATTATTTTATTATATGAATTTTAGTACAAGTTATTAAGTTAATTATTTTACCTTAATTATTAAGGTTAAATATGGAAGGATAAATCAGATATGGTATCCAAATCCTAATTTTGGATTATTGCCAAGGTATGAGAATAATAATATAATATTAATTATATTTTGATTTTTCAGTGCTATGAATATGTACTGCATGTACGTATTGATGATAATTGGTCAATTATGGTATATTGATCAAACCCTAGCATTAATTGATTTAACCCTATTTATCAATTTAAATGGAAAATTTAAGATTATTTAATATCTGTGTTATATGATATGTGTTATGTGCTACTTCGTGTTATGCTAATTAGGAAACCCTAATTATAAATTTAAAACCCTAATTATATGAATTTCTATTAAACCTTAATTCGGAAACCTAGACCGGAGGTTTGATCTGTCAAGAATTGTGTTACAGTGATTAATGTCAGGTATAATAGGTTTTATATCGCTAATTTAAATAAACCTAATTAGTGATTTAAGACCGTAATGATTAAAACCCTAAATTTGAAATCGAAACCTTAATCGCGAAATTAAAACTCTAACCGATATTTCTTGGAACCCTAATTGCTAATTTTAAACACTAATTATTTAAATAGCAAAGTTAATTATGTTATAATACCCTAATGTTCCTGTATAATAAAATTATTAATTTAATCTAATTAATAATTTTAATTTTTTAATTTTTGAAACTAAATTTAGTTTATAATTTTACAAACCCTAGTTGCTAAATAGTATTTTTGCTTTTTGCTAAACCCTAAAGGTCAAACCCTAAGGGTTTGTCAAGTTTCATTTTTGGCCATTAAATTGAATTATTAAATGTCTTTTATGCCCTTTTTAATTCTTTAAGAAGCTTGCTTGCAAATCTAGATAAATTTTGAGTGGTTTACCAAACCAACAACTCCCTTGACCTTCAAATGACAACAAATCATCTTTAGGTCAGCCCATACATGTATCTAATTGTCTATATATATGGATTGGAGAGAGAAATTGCATTTTGTTCACTTAATTTATGCAAAAACCTTACTCAACTCTCTCAAGCACCACACCTCCGAAATTATCTAGCATTATAGTCCCATTATCAAGCCCCACTAACACCATAACCAAATCAGCAACACAAAATCAAAAATTTGTTCATCAAAGGTATAAACCCTAACCATAATTTTTTCCAATGATCTGTTGTTAGATCTTGTAATTTGTTGTTAAAAGATGTTGTTTATAGTCTAATTTAATGATCTGGGTTGGTATATTACAAGTCCATAACATCTAAATGCTCAAATCAATGATTTTCAAATTTTTGGAAAAATTTCATGTTATGGTCTGACAACGAATGTCAGACCTTGTAGATCCATTTCTGTAATTGGGTTTTGTGTTTTAAGTGTTGGATATTGTAGTCTGATATGTTGGCTTTGATCTGGATCAAGAATCAGGCCTAGATCAGTTGTAGATTGTAAGTTATAACGGGTAAAGGTCGTTGACCGGCATTGACTGAGCCATTTCTGGGCAGCCCAGAAACCGTATACTAGCGTCTGACAAGTTGTTGATGGTCTTAGATCTGTCAGTGTGTTAATTTGTTGGTTTTATTGTTGTGTCTAAGTTGTAGCTGGGTATAAGTACTACAAGTTTATACCTTAAAATCGCCTTAAAAGTAAACGAGTCAAAGGTAGTGGATGGTCAAAGTAGACCATCCGGCCATATTTTCTGTTTCTGGGAATTCCCAGAAATTGATAGAAGTTTATTTCTGACAATGGTTGACCGGTTCATATCTAGTGATTCTGTTGATGGTTTGTTGATATTTTGTGTTATATCTCTTCATTGACATACTTATTACACACTGTAGCTTATAGATCATAAAAATATTACACATATTTCAAGTTGTGGAAGCCCAAATATGGCTACACGAACTGTTCTTTATTTCTGGGTAGCCCAGAAAATGAAGAACAGCTCTGACAGCTATTTTGGACGATCAGATCTGCTTTATTATGAAATGTTTGGTTATGTTTGTTGTTGGATCGTGTAGTCCTACACTAGCACTACAAGCTCTGACAAACAACATGTTCAGAAACGCATCACGCACGCTTTTAATCTTGGTCAAACATGGTCCCTCGAAACTGTCTATGGTGTTCTGGGTTTTTGCCAAGAACATGAAGAACACCTATAGCGACGGTTCTGTCGCTATAGGTGGTCTTTAGCGACAGACTATTTAATATTTTTCAGAAATTAATTATTAAATAGAAAAAATTAGTTTTTAATTATTAAAAATACAAAATAAATTATTAAAAATTATTAAAAAATTCCGAAAATTAGTTTTTAATTATTTTTATTATATTTCATAAATATTTAATATTTTTAGAATATTAAAAGTATTTAATTTATTTAATTATAATATTAAATAAATTATTTAAAAATGATTTTAATATTAGAAAAAATCATTAAAAATTATATTATGATATAAGAAAATATTTTAAGTTATATTTAATAAATTTTAATATTTTATGATAAATTTCATTAATAAATTAATATTAATGGTAATTAATTTATTTACTAAATGAATTAAGTAAATTAATTAAAAATGATTTTATTATATTAAAAATCATATTAAATGAAAATAAAGTGTTTAAAAATATTTTAAGTTATAAAATATAACTTTTAATATTTAAAGGATAATTTCATTAATAATTTAATATTAATGATTATTAAGTTATTATTATTGACATTAAATTTATTTAATAATTATATTAAATAAATAGTTTAAAAATGGTTTTATTAATTTAAAAATTATTTAAAAAGGATATAAATGAATTAAAAATATTTTAAGTTATGAATAATGACTTTTAATATTTTGATAAATAGAACATTAATACTTTAATATTAATGTTAATTATTTAAAAATAATTTTAAATGTTTTAAAAATCATTTAAGGGTAATATTAATACTTTAAAAGTATTTTGAGTTATTATACATAACATTAATATTTTGGAAATAATTTTATTAATAGTTTAATACTAATTAAATATTAATGATAATAGAATTGATTAGTATTTAAATCATTTTAATATGATTCCGATGTTTGAAAATTTATGATAAATTATAATAAATGTTTTAAAATTTTATTGAGTCATTTAAAAATAATATGACTGATACGTACTGATGTTAAGTTATAGTATAGAGTCTTGACTCGATAATTACCCGATAAAGTTGTCGGTAGACCGACATGTTTTAGAAATTGATCTGGACTTAGATAATGTGATTAGATAAGTGATTATTTGTGATTCAATGGTTGTTAAGTTTATATGTCAATGTGATTAGGGTATGTGCTAACTGCAATAAGCAGTGTTATGTGTTATAGTATGTTGTTCTAATCGAACGAACTATCTTATTAATGATAGGTCGTGAGATAAGCAATAGATCTTAATTACAAGTTGTAAGCAGCGCTTCAGGCAAGTATCTAACCTTTGCATTTTTTTTATGCAATGGATGTGAGTAAGAATGTTTTTAAACTATATTATTATTGTACAGATTATGAACTTTATATTATATAAGCTCATTGAATATCAACATGTTAGTATATGATAATTCGGACTTATATATTCTGTTCGTTAATTTCTAGAAGTGGTTAAACAAGTGTCCCCACTTGGATAATCATTGTATTTAATCACATGTTGATATACCTTTGTCAATTACCCGTATACATATATGTTGAATTATAGATTATTGTTGAACAAGATAAAACTTTTGATTTAGAACCCAGACAGGTATGAACATCCCTACACGGAAAAATTTTTATGCGCTCCGGCGGACAAAGGATGAACGATAATATCGTTATAGCAATGTAGTATTGATCAATGCAGGGCATAACGGGCTGATCACCCCCGTGCCCGTAAGTTATGACGGTTTACAGATGAATTTCTGTTTAACCTTTTCGAAAATGAAAACAATGTTCATGGCATGTCACCATAACCCCAGATATAGTCATTATGTAGTTTTAAAAATTTGAAAGAGAGTTGTTATGTTATTATCATCGGTTCAGAATACTTCACAACCATTGACTGGTTGTAGAAGAATAGTACAAAGAAAATATTTAAATCCTTTCAACTTATATATATATATATATATATATATATATATATATATATATATATAATTGCTATTGCTTGCTGGGCACTCAAATGTTCATCCTTGCTTAAATTTAAATGTTTTCAGCTAAGTGCGAACGACCAGAGAACTCTGCTAAGAACAAAAGAAAAGGGAAAGTTGCTGAATGAACGAATTACTATGTTATGTAATAGTTTAATGTTATTAAGACAATTATGATATATATATTATCTATCATGGGTTGTAATGAATGTTTAAAGGTTACGTACTTGGGAGTTAGACTCTGATAATTATGTAAATTAATTTGATCTTTTATATTATTGTTATTATTATTAGTATTATTCCGCTCATAGAAATGGTATCGTGAAGAACCGAGTTCGGGTTTCAAGTATCCGAGTTTGGGGTCCTCACAGGTTGGTATCAGAGCTATAGGGTTAGAAACCTTAGGTGGGCTAGACCTTAGGCTATAACCTTAGAACAGAGGGAAACGTTGAAAATATAAATAACTCATATAGAGTTTAAAAAGAGATGAATTGACTAAATTCATCGTCAAACTAAATAAAAGATAACTTGTATAAAACTCTTATTTGTTGTGTGTATATACTATATGCTAATTAGGAGAATTTATGTGTGTAGATGTCAGGTGAAAAAGGATTCAATTACCCTCGGATCGTAAAGAAGGAGCCCATATCGAAGCCGATAGCTGACATAGAGGCTCACAATGAAAACAACTCAGAAGATGTGGTTATTGTGGAAAACATAGTACCAGATCCGGAGATGGTGGAGCTGACAGATAGCGATTCAGACACTAAAGTTGGAGCTGAACAAGCATCAACAGAGGTACAGAATCTGAAGAACAAGGTTTCTTCTCTGGAAAGGCTGTGGGAGATAGAAAAGCTGTTGAATAGTCAGTTGCGTCAAGCGTTAATAGAAACATTGGAAGGACAAGATAAGCTTAAAATCCAAATTGGTCAGATGGGAGCCACAAGCAGCACATCGTGTGCAGCTCCGGATAAGAAGGGGAAAAGAAAGATAGAAGACCATGACTTAGGAAAATCCAATAAGAAGAAATGGAAAAGAATATGTTATCTTTGCGGCTATGAAGGACATACCACTCCGTACTGTCCTGACTACAAAAAAAGAGCATGTTATGTCTGTGGTATAGAAGGTCATCAGGCGAGAGAATGTCCAAGGAAAAGGTGAAATAAATAGGTAGTATAGGTTCTGTTGTGTAAGAGTGTTTAATATAATACATATGATAAGTATGTTTGTGTAATGTAATGTTTCCAACTTTTGTATTAAGTCAAGACTGTAAATCCCGACTTTTGTGGTCATAAAGGGATAGCTGAAGTTCAAAGCATTTTGTGCTATGTAAAATATTCGTTAAATGAATATGAATCTATGTTTGAGAAATGATGAAATAAGTTTAAAATATTAAACTTATGTGATAAGGTTTAGAATGTAAGTTAAATTATGATTTTTTTTCAATCAGATAATGCCGCCAAGACGTCGAACTCGCAATCAAAGGGCAGAGGAATCTGTCAACAACGTTGAGGGACAACAACAATCAGATCCGATGTATCAATTTGCGAACATGTTAGCTCAGGCTATGCAACAGGGAATACCGGTCGCTGGAAACCAGTCGGGCAACCGCTTAGCGAACTTCAAAGACTTTAAGGCGGTAGGACCACCAGAATTCAAAGGTACAACTGACCCTGTAGAAGCTCAAACTTGGGTTAAGGAAATTGAAAAAGCGTTTTTGGTAGCTAGGGTAGATGAGGGGCAGAAAACTACTTTTGCCACTTACATGATGAAGGGAGAAGCAAATTTTTGGTGGGAAGCGAATCAGGCTAGGGCAGGAGAAGGTGTAGTCACATGGGATAGATTTAAAACTTTATTTTTCGAAAATTATTTTTCACCAAGTATGCAGGCGAGGATGGAGGTTAAATTTTTAGAGTTGAAGCAGGAGAATATGACGGTGTCTGAATACGCCGCCAAATTCAATGAGTTAGCTAGGTTTGCTCCGCATCAAGTTGATACGGAGGCTAGGAAAGCTAGAAGGTTTGAGCTGGGATTGAAACTCTGGCTCTATAACAAAGTGGCGGTGTTGCAAATTCCTACATTTGCAGCACTCATGGAGAAAGCGATCATAGCTGAGGAGGGAAGTGAGGCCATGAGCCTTTACAATAAGGAGAGGAAAAATAAGGGTAAGATAGAAGGAGCTAGGAAGGTGGAAATTAATAGTGGGAGCAGGAGTGGAGATAGTAAGAGGAAGGTGAGCAGTTTTACAAGTGTACAAGTGAAACAGGAAGGTGTTAAGAAACAGATAGTGCCATGTAAGACATGTGGGAAGAATCACTCGGGGGAGTGTTTGCAAGGAAAATTTATTTGCTATAAGTGCGGGCAGGAGGGCCATATTTCTCCCAACTGCCCCAATCCTAGGATGAATAGTGGATGTTTTATATGCAGATCGACAGAGCACAGGGTGAAAGATTGTCCAAAAAGGAGGGTGAAAACAGGAAGTGTGAATATGGGCACTGGCAGTGGAACGTTAGCAATCACGGGACCGACTTCGTCAAGCAAGCCAACAAAATCTACGGCAAGGGTCTACAACATGACAGTTCAGGATACGGCAGCAGCTGGCACTGGAACTCCAGGTATTATTCGTATGCCTTTTTATTTTCTTATGCATGATTTTCCTATATATAGTAAAATTATTTTATAAAGAAATTTTGAGGAGGAATTTGAGTTCTTTTATAAACCAATTTTTCTGTGTAATCAGAAAGACAAGCTTTGTGTGAATAGTTAAAAATCTGTTCGATCAAAGTTGATCGAGAATTACTTACAATGATTGTGTACGCTATGTGACCGTGTATGTATAGGTTTTAAAACGGTGATTCCGGGGACGGAATATTTATAAGGGAGAGTGAATGTAGCAACCCGATATTTTCTATATAAATAAATAAGAAATTTTGTGAATAAATTTTTTTTTTATTAAGGATGAGGATTTGTACAAGATTATGTGTATATGTATTTATGTGGTAAGTAAAAATATATTTATTACATAATTATTTACAAATAAATTTATTTTAGAATTATTGATTATTAAAAAGTATATACTTATAATAATTAATTTATGGTAGAAATATTTTAATAATTATTTTCCATGAAAATATATAATCATATATTATTTAAATAATATATGAACTGATTTTTAGAATAATTATAATAATTATTTTATTATATGAATTTTAGTACAAGTTATTAAGTTAATTATTTTACCTTAATTATTAAGGTTAAATATGGAAGGATAAATCAGATATGGTATCCAAACCCTAATTTTGGATTATTGCCAAGGTATGAGAATAATAATATAATATTAATTATATTTTGATTTTTCAGTGCTATGAATATGTACTGCATGTACGTATTGATGATAATTGGTCAATTATGGTATATTGATCAAACCCTAGCATTAATTGATTTAACCCTATTTATCAATTTAAATGGGAAATTTAAGATTATTTAATATCTGTGTTATATGATATGTGTTATGTGCTACTTCGTGTTATGCTAATTAGAAAACCCTAATTATATGAATTTCTATTAAACCCTAATTCGGAAACCTAGACCGGAGGTTTGATCTGTCAAGAATTGTGTTACAGTGATTAATGTCAGGTATAATAGGTTTTATATCGCTAATTTAAATAAACATAATTAGTGATTTAAGACCGTAATGATTAAAACCCTAAATTTGAAATCGAAACCTTAATCGCGAAATTAAAACTCTAACTGATATTTCTTGGAACCCTAATTGCTAATTTTAAACACTAATTGTTTAAATAGCAAAGTTAATTATGTTATAATACCCTAATGTTCCTGTATAATAAAATTATTAATTTAATCTAATTAATAATTTTAATTTTTAAATTTTTGAAACTAAATTTAGTTTATAATTTTACAAACCCTAGTTGCTAAATAGTATTTTTGCTTTTTGCTAAACCCTAAGGGTTTGTCAAGTTTCATTTTTGGCCATTAAATTGAATTATTAAATGTCTTTTATGCCCTTTTTAATTCTTTAAGAAGCTTGCTTGCAAATCTAGATAAATTTTGAGTGGTTTACCAAACCAACAACTCCCTTGACCGTCAAATGACAACAAATCATCTCTAGGTCAGCCCATACATGTATCTAATTGTCTATATATATGGATTGGAGAGAGAAATTGCATTTTGTTTACTTAATTTATGCAAAAACCTTACTCAACTCTCTCAAGCACCACACCTCCGAAATTATCTAGCATTATAGTCCCATTATCAAGCCCCACTAACACCATAACCAAATCAGCAACACAAAATCAAAAATTTGTTCATCAAAGGTATAAACCCTAACCATAATTTTTTCCAATGATCTGTTGTTAGATCTTGTAATTTGTTGTTAAAAGATGTTGTTTATAGTCTAATTTAATGATCTGGGTTGGTATATTACAAGTCCATAACATCTAAATGCTCAAATCAATGATTTTCAAATTTCTGGAAAAATTTCATGTTATGGTCTGACAACGAATGTCAGACCTTGTAGATCCATTTCTGTAATTGGATTTTGTGTTTTAAGTGTTGGATATTGTAGTCTGATATGTTGGCTTTGATCTGGATCAAGAATCAGGCCTAGATCAGTTGTAGATTGTAAGTTATAACCGGTCAAAGGTCGTTGACCGGCATTGACTGAGCCATTTCTGGGCAGCCCAGAAACCGTATACTAGCGTCTGACAAGTTGTTGATGGTCTTAGATCTGTCAGTGTGTTAATTTGTTGGTTTTATTGTTGTGTCTAAGTTGTAGCTGGGTATAAGTACTACAAGTTTATACCTTAAAATCGCCTTAAAAGTAAACGAGTCAAAGGTAGTGGATGGTCAAAGTAGACCATCCGGCCATATTTTCTGTTTCTGGGAATTCCCAGAAATTGATAGAAGTTTATTTCTGACAATGGTTGACCGGTTCATATCTAGTGATTCTGTTGATGGTTTGTTGATATTTTGTGTTATATCTCTTCATTGACATACTTATTACACACTGTAGCTTATAGATCATAAAAATATTACACATATTTCAAGTTGTGGAAGCCCAAATATGGCTACACGAACTGTTCTTTATTTCTGGGTAGCCCAGAAAATGAAGAACAGCTCTGACAGCTATTTTGGACGATCAGATATGCTTTATTATGAAATGTTTGGTTATGTTTGTTGTTGGATCGTGTAGTCCTACACTAGCACTACAAGCTCTGACAAACAACATGTTCAGAAACGCATCACGCACGCTTTTAATCTTGGTCAAACATGGTCCCTCGAAACTGTCTATGGTGTTCTGGGTTTTTGCCAAGAACATGAAGAACACCTATAGCGACGGTTCTGTCGCTATAGGTGGTCTTTAGCGACAGACTATTTAATATTTTTCAGAAATTAATTATTAAATAGAAAAAATTAGTTTTTAATTATTAAAAATACAAAATAAATTATTAAAAATTATTAAAAAATTCCGAAAATTAGTTTTTAATTATTTTTATTATATTTCATAAATATTTAATATTTTTGGAATATTAAAAGTATTTAATTTATTTAATTATAATATTAAATAAATTATTTAAAAATGATTTTAATATTAGAAAAAATCATTAAAATTATATTATGATATAAGAAAATATTTTAAGTTATATTTAATGAATTTTAATATTTTATGATAAATTTCATTAATAAATTAATATTAATGGTAATTAATTTATTTACTAAATGAATTAAGTAAATTAATTAAAAATGATTTTATTATATTAAAAATCATATTAAATGAAAATAAAGTGTTTAAAAATATTTTAAGTTATAAAATATAACTTTTAATATTTAAAGGATAATTTCATTAATAATTTAATATTAATGATTATTAAGTTACTATTATTGACATTAAATTTATTTAATAATTATATTAAATAAATAGTTTAAAAATAGTTTTATTAATTTAAAAATTATTTAAAAAGGATATAAATGAATTAAAAATATTTTAAGTTATGAATAATGACTTTTAATATTTTGATAAATAGAACATTAATACTTTAATATTAATGTTAATTATTTAAAAATAATTTTAAATGTTTTAAAAATCATTTAAGGGTAATATTAATACTTTAAAAGTATTTTGAGTTATTATACATAACATTAATATTTTAGAAATGATTTCATTAATAGTTTAATACTAATTAAATATTAATGATAATAGAATTGATTAGTATTTAAATCATTTTAATATGATTCCGATGTTTGAAAATTTATGATAAATTATAATAAATGTTTTAAAATTTTATTGAGTCATTTAAAAATAATATGACTGATACGTACTGATATTAAGTTATAGTATAGAGTCTTGACTCGATATGTGACGCCCCCAAAATAGGTCCATTCCATCCAACCTATTCTGAGTCGCCAAATACATGGTACAGAAACAACTACAACTTTATTAATACAACATAAAAACTGTGAGTGTAAATATAAATATTGTCATCTAGACAATATCCACACTCAAATAAGTCCTCATTACAATTATTGGTACAATACTTTATAAAAAAAATGGTGAGGACTACTAAAACAACTTCCTAGAACCTTCATTCCATACCCCGACTAGTACTTGCTAAATTCTCGCCTCCTGAGAAGAAAATGGAACAACAAGGAAAAGGGTGAGCTTAACTAGCCCAGTAAAGAATATTATGACTAAGATAATATACAACAAATTATCGTTAGTCTTCAACAGGAAAAAAATCTAATAGAATACAATAGACAACAACTTTTAAATCAATATTCGCAGCGAAAAATAATAATTCATAGAAGAGTTACGTAGAGAATGAAATCTACGATTATCTATGAATTTAAAAGCCCATCATCAACATTTTATCCCTGTAACATCAATCAATAAATATCTTGAATCAAATAGTCATCTTTGCACTACAGGCCAGAGATATTCATCAGTTGGTCATGTTCACCTCAATACCTGTTCATCTTTGCACTACGGGCCAAAGATATTCATCAGAAATCATTAATCTTTGCACTACAGGCCAAAGATATTCATCAGAAATTATTAATCTTTGCACTACAGGCCAAAGATATTCATTTATATCATCATTTAGGACTGAGGATGATGAAAAATATTTTAAAGAAAACGAATCCAGTGAAACAAAAGAATAAATATTAAGGATTCGTATTTCAACTATTCAATGTCCAAAAATACCTCATAAACAATCATAGTGAAGTAAAATTTAAGAATGATCAAAACATGGATACAATCAAAGCTAGTATCCAGAATAGATATTTTGGACGAAAAGAAGAAAATTTCATTTTTTGGTGAATAGTAACTCGTGAATAGTAACTCGTGAATAGTAACTCATGAATAGTAACTCATGAATAGTAATCCCGACATGAAAAGTTCTAAATTTGATAAAAAATTCAGATCAATACTTTGGCATAATGATATTGAAGAAAATAATATCATTTAAGAAGAAATAACATCCCTTACTATCCCTTACAATCCCTTACGACAATATCCCTTACAATCCCTTACCTCGGAAAGACGGTACTTCTGACTTGAATACTAGATATAGTGCTGAAGGAAACTTGCACCGTATAGCAACACTCAAAGTATCAAATACTCACAAGAATACGCTCGATATAGAGAGAAACTTGTGTTTCTGGTGTGATTTTCAATTCTAACCTAAGCACCCTATTTATAGGAAAATGCTTAGAACACCAAAGCAGAAAATTTAATATAATAATAATATATTTATCAAATTTTCCTTAGCCCACCTCTAGACATCTGATCTCAGCCCATTTATATCACATGCTAGCCCACTTAAATGCCAAAAAACGTTTTTCTTCAAAATAATAAATAAAACTTCCAAAAATCAATTATTTCGGAACTTCAGAACTTCAATAATTCATAATAAATAGCCCTTTTATCAGAAAATTCGAATCTCGCGAGTTTTTATAGGAAATTCAATTCTCTATAACTTTGCAGAAGAAAGTTTTTCTAAATTCCAAACAAAAATTGACCGAAATCCACAAACGGGCAATTTTACAGTCAATAATAAATTTTCGGTCAAGAATTGTGTCTACCAACACACAAAATATGTGTTAATCATTTAATGCCACAAAAATACTCTTCCTCCTCATATACTCATATATTCCACATTCATTGTAAAAATATCACCATCAATATATTATTAAAATAATATATTTAAATGAATTATTTTATCAGAAAAAGATAAAATATTAATTTTCAACAATTGTCACATTAAAAATTTTCTCCATCTATATCCACATAAAATCAATATTTTTCTCATCATATAAATCAATAATTAATTATACACAAATAATATTACAGAATCACAGTACTGGCAACCAGGCCGTTCCCAGGAAAGAGGGGGCTTTCCAATAAGGATCTCTCCTTACTAGCGCGCAATTAGATGACCAAACCTCTCCTTAGACAGAACTTTCTAGACATTGCCAATAATGTTATCTAATAATATTATTCAGATAATATGAATTATTGTTCCGATAATAGAAAATACTGTGTAGTGACAATTATTAAAACAACAGTAATATAAAATATCAACGCAACAATTATTGAATCAATAAAATACAATATTGAACAGTAATTACTGTAACAATTATTGAGTAGTGCCTTCTTACGTAAGAATCAATAATTAGTGCAATACCGTGTGCTACTGTGCAACAACGCGTATTACTGTGTTTTAACCACCAGGTATTCCAACAGTATTAACGGTAACAACTATGCCGTTATTTATAAACAACTTATTTTTGTCGTTTTCTTCATCCAATCGCTTTCCGTTATGGGGCCCACACAAGGCTGCGCCGTCGTACGAATATTCCCCGACAACAAGAATATTTCACGGCCAAACAAATATTCCCCGACAATAATGAATATTTTAGGACCACTAGCTTATTTAAAATATTTGCGCATTTTACCCATAACTAACCACATTAATCAAATCAACCCTTACTATTTCAAAATAATAAATAGAGGAATTAAATTTCATTTATTAATAATTTGGGGTCTTACAACCTCTCCTCCTTATGAAATTTCGTCCTCGAAATTGACATACGTACCTGGTGTTTCGAAAAGATGAGGATACCTCGCTTTTATTTCCGTTTCTAACTCCCAGGTCATTTCCTCAATAGCATGGTTTCTCCACAAAACTTTAACTTGTGGTATGACCTTCGTGCGTAGGACATGCTCCTTCTTATCCATGATCTTGACAGGTACCTCCTCGTACGTTAAATCTTCAGCTATCTCGTCTGGTTCTAACTCAATAATGTGGTTCGGGTCTTTCATATATTTACGAAGCATAGATATGTGAAAAACGTTATGAACACGAAACATGCTTGGAGGTAACGCGAGTCTATAGGCCACATTTCTTACTCGGTCAAGAATCTGAAATGGACCAATAAATCGTGGGTTAAGCTTTTCTCTCTTCCTGAATCTTGTAACTCTTTTCTATGGAGCTACACGTAATAATACATGATCCCGAATATCAAATTCCACGTCCTTTCGATGAAGATCCACATAACTCTTTTGTCGATCCTGTGCCGTTTGTATACGTTGTCGAATCGTTTGGATCTTCTTTGTAGTAATGCGTACCAACTCTGGTCCGAACAACGTTGCTTCTCCCACCTCATCCAAACATATTGGAGAGCGACACTTTCGTCCATACAATGCTTCAAATGGAGCCACACCTATACTTGCCTGATAACTGTTATTGTAGGAGAATTCCACCAATGGTAGGTACTTATCCCAACTCCCTTTGAGATCTAGGACACAAAGTGTTAATAGATCTTCAAGAGTTTGAATAGTCCTCTCTGATTGTCCGTCCGTTTGAGGATGGTAAGCTGAACTAAATCGTAAATCCGTGCCTATAGCTTTCTGCAAGCTAACACAAAATCTTGAAGTGAATCTTGGGTCACGATCCGAAACTATGGATACTGGCATGCCATGCAATCTCACCATCTCGTTCACGTACATACTAGCAAGACGTTAAAGGGAATAAGTCTCACGTATCGGCAAGAAATGAGCGGACTTGGTTAATCTATCAACAATGACCCTTTGGCACTTGATGCTCCGCCTTTACACGTTGACAAGTTAAACACCTCGAGATAAACTTTGCAATCTCTCTCTTCATATTGTTCCACCAAAATGTATGTCGAAGATCACGATACATTTTAGTACTTCCAGGATGGATTGCATGTGACAACCCCAAAACAGGTCCATTCCACCCAACCCATTCTGAGTCGTCAAATACATGGTATAGAAAACAACTACAACTTTATTACAACAATTGTCGTGCAAAATACAACAACACATATGCTGTGAGTTTGGATACAAATATATACCAAATGTGACTCATGTTCCAACCGTGGACATCACCTCACAATAACACCTTACATAAAGGTATAGTCAAAAACTGTTTTAGAAATTAGAATCTTTGGGAAGTGCTCAAGGAAACCTTCGTACATGGGAGGCCACGCGTCTAGGTTATGATAGATATCATATGGCCACAAAATTATCCTTGGTTGACCCAATAGACCCCAAAAAAATGAGAAGATTACTATCATATTCTTCCCAATGGTGAGTCTTCTCTTGACTTATCATTATCTCTAATGTCTCTAATTGAGAATTATACTTCAAACAAACACCAAGATTATATAGGTAGTGCCCATAGATATACTCAGCAAGTGGATGAGCACAACCCTGTCTTATGATGACACGAGGTTGTATGTCATTAGACATCTTGTATGATAGTGATAAAACACCCTTCCAACGTTGGGTTCGCCTCACCCTATTTTCTTCACCAAATATAACTACTAAATGATGACCACCGTTCTATTCCCTTGTTACCCCCGCTCGACCCAGCTACACTCTTATTACCTGAAAGGAATTGTGAAGCAAAAGGGTGAGCACAACTAGCTCAGTAAAGAATATCATGACTAAAGATAATTCAATTATCAATAGCCTTCATCAACAATAAATCAGAGATTTAGAACATATGGTAAATGATAAAAATTTTAACCATAGTTGCAGCGGAACGAGCAATCCATTAGAAGAGTCAAATAGACTATAAAGTCTATTATCTTCTCCATGTTAAAAATCCACCAACAATATTTTATCCATGTAACATCACTCAAGAGTTCCTTTCCACAATCATATGAATAACTCATAATCATAATTGTGACTATAAATTTTTCTTCGCACCCAGGACAAAGAATATTTTCATCACCTGTCTTTACCTGAAACATCAAAGATCATGGTTATACCAAATCACAGTTCCTGTTTATAATCATACTAACAAATCCATCTTTGCACTACGGGCCAAAGATATTCATCAACAAACCATCTTTGCACTACGGGCCAAAGATATTCAACAACAGTTCATCTTTGCACTACAGGCCAAAGATATTCATCAACAGGCCATCTTTGCACTATATGCCAAAGATATTCATCAACAATTCATATTTGCACTACAGGCCAAATATATTCATATCTCAAAGAAATATATAATCATTTCAGAATTTATATAAACAATAATTATAACCATGTTGATCAATTCACCTTTGCACTTAAGCTTAAGATATTCAATTATAAATTTAATGGTCATGATCATACCAGTCACAATTCAACTTTGCACTACAGGCCAAAGAGAACCCTAGTCATGATCATACCAATAATCTACCCATCTTTACACTCCAGTGAAAGAGAATTTCAACATCAGGGTTATAAAAATATTATATATGATGATAAAAATAATATGATCAACATATAGTTTTAATCTCAAGAGTAATATTCGTAACTCATGAATAGTAACCCCGACACAAAAGATAGAAATTCTACAATAAAATTCATACCAATATTTCGGTATAATGATATTGAAAGAATAACATTACTTAAATTTATAAATAATTTATTTTAATTGTTTACACTTTACTAATTAATGCATTTAATCATCATAAAATGTCAACTCTTACAATTTCATCATCAATAACCAAAACCCTCATCAAAAATCTGCATATACCTCATATAGGATTCTCAAGCCATAAAATCCTATTTTCCAATTTTCTTTCTTCACAAAACATATTTAATTCATTTACTCATAACTAAAACATTTTCATGAAAAATACCAAATCAGTTCCAAAAATATTTCTTTTCTGAGATTTAGCATAATATAGTCCCATAGTGAACATATATTTTTCTCAGAATTTTTAAAAGTCATTTACTATTTTTCATATGGCCAAAATAGCCGAATATTTAGACATTTATCAAAAATTGTACTTTTGTCTAAAAATTCTGAAATTTACAGAGTATACTTCTATCATATACATGTACTCCCAATAAAAATTTCATCAATTTTGGAGTTAACCACAAGGAATTATAAGCGGTTACTTTTAAAATAGTCTTTTCTCATAAAATTCATAACTCTCAATCTATACATCCAAAAATCACCATTTTTGGACACAATCAATAAAACTCATCAAAATATCATTTCAAATTTTTCCAGAATTTTTGAAGTTAAGAAAAATTACGAAACTGAAAATCATAACAACCCTTAAAATCCCTTAATATCCCTTACTATCCCTTATTATCCCTTACTATCCCTTACCTCAAAAGAGCAGTACTTCTGACTGGATATCGGATGTGATGCTGAAGAAAACTTGCACTAATGAATAGCAACTCACCAAGTATCTAAAAACTCACAAAATATGCTTCATAATATAGAGAGAGAAAGAGAGAAAGCTTATGTTTCTGGTGTGATTTTCAATTCTAACTTAGCCCTCTATTTATAGGAAAATTTTGGTAGGTTTGACCTGTAACCTGATGGCTTTACCTGCTACTATTCCCACCCACCACATTTGAAATATAATTCAGCACATTTCTTCACCAACCACAAGTGGGGCCCACCAATTCTAGAATTTTCCACCAAAATGATAAACTCCAAAAATTCAACAATTTCTGAACCAGTCATCTCGTAAAATTCATAACAAATCATACGTTCATTTTTAACGGTTCAAAATTTGTGGGCATATACTCAACTTATATATGTATAACATATCCAAAAATTACCACGATCCAACGGTCGGATTAAAAATTATAACCCCCGCAAAATATCTCAAAAACCCTGATTTTTAATACCTCCATTCCGACAAAAATACGGATAAAAATCTCAACATTAACTCCTTCATTTTTTAACCACAAAAATATATCCCTCATTTATATCCACATAAAATAAATATTTTCTTATCATATGAATCAATAATTAATTATTCACAAATAATATTACATAATCACATTTATGACAACCAGGCCGTTCTCAGGAAAGAGGGGGCTTTCCAATAAGGATTTCTCCTTACTGGCGCGCAATTAGCTGACCAAACCTCTCCTTAGACAGAACTTTCTAAACATTGTCAATAATGCTATCTAATAATATTATTTAAATAATATGAATTACTGATCTGATAATGGAAAATACTGTGCAGCAACAATTATTGAAACAACAATAATATAAAATATCAATGCAGCAATTATTGAATCAATAATAAAATATTGAACAGTAATTACTGTAACAATTATTGAGTAGTGCCTTCTTACGTAAGAATCAATAATTTCAAAAATACTGTGCAATACCGTGTGCTACTGTGCAATAACGCGTATTACTGTATTTTAATCACCGGGTATTCCAACAGTGTTAACGGTAACAACTACGCCGTTATTTATAAAAACTCAAATTTGTCGTTTTCTTCATCCGACAGTTATTCTGTTATGGGGCCCATAAATGGCTACGCCGTCGTACGAATATTCCCCGATAAAAATAATATTTCACGACCAAACGAATATTTCCCGACAACAATGAATATTTTATAACCACTTGTGTATTTTGAAAAAAAATTCATATATCACCCTTAACTTTAATATTTATCAATTTAACCATTTACTGAATAGTAATTATAAGAAAAATTGAATACTTTTATTTCATAAAATTCGGGGTCTTACAAAAACACCGTAATATTATATAGTAATAATCATAACAACATTATACAGTAATCAAATCTAATTTAAACAGTAACCAACACATATTTATTTAGTAGTCATAAGATAAACACATTCTCCATTGTATTTTTATAGTAAAAACCAACCAGTATAACTTGATTGTTACCAACTAAAGGCTAAATATTGTAAGAATGTAACCAATGTAGCTAACAAGTAACCATTAATATAAAACACATAAGTATAAGTATAATTAGATTACTACAGTAACCAAGTCAGCACTAATGAGTAACTATTATAATTTTACATAGTAACCATGTCAGCATTTGCCAGTAACTAATATAATGTTAAACAGTAACCAAGTCAGTATTAGTCAGTAACCAAATCATCATTTTTTAATAACCAAGTCAGCACTAGTAAGTAATATTATGCATTAACCATTATAATTTTACACAGCAACCAAATAAGCAATAGTCAGTAACCATTATAATGTTACACAGTAATTAAGTCAACATTAGTCAATAACCAATTTAATGTTACAAAGTAACCAAGATATCATTAGACAGTAACCAATACAGCATTAGACAGTATAATGTTACACAGTAACCAAGACAACATTACACAATAGCCGACAGTTGCAGAAAAGTAACCAATGTATTTGATGAGTAACCATTAATATAAAAAAAATCAGTAGAACTCATATGAAAATTATAAAGCAATAAAATAAACATTATTCAGCAACTAAATACATAATAAACAGTAACCAATTTATATCTATTTAGTAACCATAATATAAAACATATTAATGACCATTCAAAACATTCAGTATTCTTAATCTGTGACCATTTTAAGTGTGAAAAACTTAAGAAAGGTATTCAATATAGGAATTCGTAGTAGCCATAGGTAACTACATGCATACAAATTTTAAACTCACATACCTCCGTATTCAGATTTGTATCGAAGTTGTTGTGATCTTGTATTCAACAATCACTGCAGTACGATTGTTTTTTGTTACTGAACTTGAAGTTGCTGTTAATTTTGTATGCTATTTACCGATCTCAGAGTTGCGCCGCTGCAAAAGGTTTCGTCTTCTCCGATCTCAGAGTTGCGTCGCTGCAAAATGTTTCGTCTTCTCCGATCTCAGAGTTGTGTAGTGACAGAAGATTTGGATTTCTCCGATATGAAAGTTGCATGTTTTTTCAATTGCTTCAATTTAGGAACGGTTAGTTGCAAATAGCAAAGTTGGTAACTGACGTATAGGAGTTAATGACACGTGATTTTAGCAACGTAATATTGTATTTGTTTTATTTTTGTAATTATGTTGTGTGTGTTTTATTTTTGTAATTACTTTCTAATTGTTGTATATTAGTGTTAAGGACCCAAATATCAATAATGATTTTATATTTTCGATCAGAGGTATTACCTTTCATATTCTTGCAGGAAATTTAATAAGTTAAAACTTTAGTTATATTTTGAAACAGAAAAAAAGAAAGAAGGGTAATAAAGGAGGTAATCCTTATAAAAATATTTTTCACAAATTAATTGAAGCAATAAAATCATTTTCTTGATATTATTTTTGAATAAAATACAGTGACGCACCCTCTAGACATTTATAATAACACTCACCACCCGTTTTAATTTTCAAGTAATAGTTAGTACCCCTGCAAGTTTTTTAAGGTTTACTAAATATATAAAATTACATATTTATCCTTGAATGTTATCGAATTTTAATCTATGAAAAATATATATTTTAAATTATCCATTTTTTAAAATAGTATATTTAAATTATAGTTTTATTTGTAATTAAGAGTATGTCATTCAAATTGTAGGTAACTTATAAAAAAACTAATTTAGTTTAATTAACACATTTTTGGATAACTGATACAAATATTAAGAATTTTAAATTAAATTATTAGTGGAATTGTTCTAATTAAAGTGATTGAGATTGTTGATAGTTTAGTTTATGGTGTTTAACAATAAAAAAATATTATTTGAATTATTAGTTTCATATTATGATTTTTATATGTTAATTTTTCTTAAGTGTGTGTCAAATTTTGGGATATTTATGATTTTGATTATATAAAAAGTATACAGTTGGTGTTGTTTTTGTTCATTGTTGAATAAAAAAAATATAATAACATTTATTACTACCTTTATATTGTAAAAAGATTAATCTTTTAATATATTTTTTTGAGTAATAACATTTGTCATTTTTATTGTAAATAATTATGCTCAAGTGTGACTTATGTTTAGTTAAATATTTGAGAAAAATAATTAACATAATTTTTATATGAATAATAAGATTCATTCTGTAATAATAAATTTGTTTTACATAAATTTTTATATTCTAGAAAAATAATTATAATATTTTTTGTAAAGATAATAATAAGTTTGTTTTACGTAAAATTTAATATTCAGAAAAAATAATTATAATTTTTTTGCATTAATTTTTACTTTTTATGGGTGTTAAAATTTTACTTTTTAATTACAAAAAAATATATTTGAATGTATATTACGTAAATTTTACTCTTTGAGGAATTTAATTAGCAAAACGTGTATGACTTTATTTTCTTGATAAAATGAATAATTGTTATTTTCTAATATTTATGTTATTTATTGCACAAGTTCATAATTAATTAATTAGATACAGTTAAGTGAAAATTATAATATATAATTTTATATTTCGTGGATATATTAAATATTATAATCTAAAGGATGTATCGGATATTATATTAAAAATATTTTTAAATATTAATTACGATTATCTTATCAGTATATTTTAGGGTCCTTAACACTAATATACAACAATTAGAAAGTAATTACAAAAATAAAACATCCACAAAATAATTACAAAAATAACGCAATACAATATTACCTTGCTAAAATTACGCGTTATTAACTCCCTACACGTCAGTTACCGACTTTCAAATTTCCAACTGACCCGTCCTAAAATCACGCTAATGAAGAAAAAAGACAACTTTGAGATCAGAAACAACAGAGCAACGAAAGATCGGAGAAGACGAGATGCAACTCTGAGATAGGATAATAGAGGAGAAGATCAACAACTTCAAGATCAACAACAACTTCAAAAACAACAACAACTCCAAGATCAACAACAACTTCAAGATCAACAGCAACTTCAAGATCAACAGAAGATCAGAATAATGCATGCAATGATCAAAATTGAAGTATACAACTTCTTGGATTATATATATATATATATATATATATATATATATAGAGAGAGAGAGAGAGAGAGAGAGAGCGTGAATGATTACAGAAGATGACTCGATACCCAACTTCTTTTTCTATAAATTCTCTTCAGAAAGCCGCCCAAACTTTTTTTTCTACAAATTCTTTTTAGTATACTGACTATTTTGATTTCAAAATGCATATAAAAATATGTTTTATATTCTGGTTACTAAGTACATATAAATTGGTTACTGTTTATTATTGATTTGGTTACTGTATAATATTTATTTAGTTGCTGTATACTTTAAATGTTTATTTGGTTACCCTGTGGTTACTATATACTCGTATATTGGTTATCTTTCTTAAGTTTTTCGCTCTTCAATTGGTCACAAAGTTAGTATACTTACTGTTTTGATTGCAGAATGCATGTAAAAATATGTTTTATATTCTGGTAACTAAGTACATATAAATTGGTTACTATTTATTATTGATTTGTTTACTTTATAATGTTTATTTGGTTGCTGTATACTTTAAATTAATATTTATTTGGTTACCCCGTGGTTACTATATACTCGTATATTGGTTACTTTTCTTAAATTTTTCGCTCTTTGATTGGTCACACAGTTAGTATACTGACTGTTTTGATTGCAAAATGAATGTAAAAATATATTTTATATTCTGGTTACTAAGAACATATAAATTGGTTACTGTTTATTATTGATTTGGTTACTGTATAATGTTTATTTGGTTGCTGTACACTTTAAATGTATATTCTACTGATATTTTTTATATTGATGGTTACTTATTAAATACATTGGTTACCTTCCTGCAACTGTTGGATCTTTAAGTACATATTGATATTTTTTATATTATTTATTTTTGCTGTAAAATGCATGTCAAATATGTTTTATGTTATGGATACTAAGTAAATATATGTTGGTTACTGTCTAATCTGGATTTGGTTAGTATATAATTCTGACTTGTTTACTGTGTAATATTACCATGGTTACTACATAATATTACTGTGTTTTATACTGATTTTTTTATATTGATGGTTACTGATTAACTATATTGGTTACCTTCATACACCTGTTAGTCCTTAATTTGTAATAAAGTCATTACTAATTGTTTTGGTTGTAAAGTGGATGTAAAAATATTTTTTACAATATTAGCTACTAATTACATATATCTTGGTTACTGTATAATATGTATCTAGATACTGTAAAGTATTTATTTGGTTACTCTATAATATTATTGAGTTTTATAATTATTTCTTTTATATTGGTGGTTACTTATTGACTACATTGGTTACCTTCATACAACTATTAATCTGATTATATATATTGGTTGTTGTATACTATTTAATTGGTTACAGAATAATGTTTATTTGGTTGCAGTGATAATTTGACAACCTCTGTCAAGTTTGGAATGTCAGATTTGGACATTTTTGGAGCCTAATTTCATTGAAAACGGGTCAACGATCCAAAGTCACTATCTTTGCTGGTGAACTGCAGGACTTTTTGGTCAAATTCCATCATTTAGGCCTTCAAAATTGCATGTAAAAATGTGGTTTATATTCTGGTTACTAAGATTATGTAAAATGGTTACTGTCTAATATTGATTTGGTTACTTTACAATGTTTATTCAGTTGTTATATAATGGAGACTGACAGTAAACAATACAACAAATTTAATTGTTTACAGGAATATATAATTGTTTACTGTTAGTAACCATTAACCACATGGTTGGTAACATTTTTGATGGTGTACAGTAACTAAAATTGATGTTGATTAATATTTTAATTTTTTATTTCATCATGATTTATCAATATAAAGTAAAAATAAACATTGAACAATTGGTAACTGTTCTGAAATATTTTTATGTAAATTTGGTTGCCCATCTAAAATAAAATGGTTAACTCTATATTCATATTTAGTTACCAACTGACATGGACCATTTTCAAATAACTTTTATAACTACGTAATTTAAAAGTATCCATCAGCTAGATAAATGGGAACCCTCACATGTACATTAAGCACTTGATAATTGTTCTGATATAAGTTTTAAATTATTTGGTTACTAACAAAAACTAAAATGGTTACCCTTATATTCAAGTTTGGTTACCAACTGCACCTCTTAAATTATTTATATTTTAATATGAGATCTATAAGTAACCATCATATATATAAATGAGAACTCTTAATTGGAGTTTCTTATTCTATCATGATGACAGGGTATAAATAAAATATATACATTTAACACTTTATAACAGTCTTGATACAAGCTTATAATTATCTAGTTACTAATAAGCTTGTAGATAAATAGGACACTCACACATGTACATTTAATAATTAATGTTTATCCTGATACAAGCTTGTAACTATCTGGTTACTAATAACAGTAACCATAATGTAACATAATAAAACAGTAACCACATAATTATATGATAGTAACCAGAACAGGTTTTAATGGTAACCAAAACAGAAACATCATGTAATGAAACCCAATTTAGACAATCCATGTATACTAAACAATTACATATTAACCAGAATAAAAAATAAAAGTATCTGAAATCCCACAGTGAGGACACAATAATAATAGCAAACCATAAGTAACAGTAACCAAAACATAATAAAGAAGTAACCAAATAGTTATATGAAAGTAACCAGAACATGTTTTAATGGTAACCAAAACAGAAATAACATGTATGTCCAACCAAGTTTAGGCAACCTATGTATACTCTCACATGTACATTTAACCATAACTTTTTCAATGAATTTTCTAGAAGAGCATAACCCTTGTAGAATATATTTGAAAGAATTTACAAAAATAATACATCAATGTATACTAAGCAAATACATGGTTTATTATGACTTGGGTTTATTATTTATAAAAATAAAACATCCACAAACTAATGATGCCTTATACTTCTCCAAATGATTTGGGTTGAATTTTTTGGTAATAATACTGGAGACTTTCATGTCACACCAATATATAACTTTTTCAGTAAATTTTCTGTTACATTCCTCATAGTAAAGATTTCATAGCTGTGACGCCCCCAAAATAGGTATACATCACCTATTCTGAGTCGCTAATACATGGTACAGAATATAAATATAATCTTTAATATATAACAAGAGAGCTGTAAGTTTTAATACAAATACTGTTTTCTAGACAATATCCACTCTCAGAATAAGTCCTCATTATATTTATTATCACACTATTTCATAGAATAGTGAGGACTACTAACACTATCATCTGGTCCATCACTCCGTTTCCCGACTCGTCCCAGCTATATTCACATTTTCTGAAGAGAACAGTGAAAGAAAGGGTGAACTCAACTAGCCCAATAAGAAATATTATGATTAAGAAAATGCAAAATAAATTATTATTAGTCTTCAACAATGTTAAACTAATAAAATACAATAGATATCAAGTTTAACTGCAGCGGATCAAGCAATCCATTAAAAGAGTCAAGTAGAGAATAAAATCTACTATCTTTTATGATTTAAAAAGTTTTTCATGACTTTTATCGCTGAAACTCAGCTTAATAAATAATCCACCCTGCACTACGGCCAAGGATATTCATTAGTATCACAACCACAAATTATCCATGCATCACAGCAAAGGATATTCGTGTATTCATCAATGGTCATGATCATGCCAACAACTGTCCATCAATGCACTACGGGCCAATGAGGACTTTTACCACATCATTTATAACATTACGGTCATGATTATACCGAATAATCCCTGGTCATAATCATACCAAGTCCATCAATGCACTATAGGCCACAGATGACTTTCAACAGAATATAAACATGAGATGACAATGATATAAGAATTCAATAAAACAAGTTCAAGAATTAATTTATCCAGGAACCAATAACGTCCAAAATGTCAATATGATACTGCTTTGTAGAGTAAATTCAAGAATGCTCAGAAGAATATTTTCATGAAAAGATATCGGATGAAGCGCAAATATCAAAGATATTCCACTAATTTTATGGAGTATAAAAGCCAAAATTTTAACCAACTAAATATAATAAAGAATGGAATAACAAAAGAAATCACCATGCATGCGATAGACCGCACAGACAGGTTATTTCAATAGGAAAATAAATAATGGAACCAGGTCATGCGTAAACGCACCGACGGGATATTCCGACAGAATAATAAATAATAGAACTCGGTCCGGCGTAAACGCACAGACAGGATATTCCGACAGAATAATAAATAATGGAACCAGGTCCGGCGTAAAGCACAGACAGGATATTCCGACAGAATAATAAATAATAGAACCAGGTCCGGCGTAAATCAAAGACAGGATGTTCCAATAGAATAATAAAAATGTAATAAAGAAGAATTTCACCAAGTATAGGGTAGCCCGCGTATACAGGTTATTCCAACAGAATAATAGAGAATGGAATAACAGAAGTTCTCTTCACGAATAAGAAAGAAAGAATATCGAGTACAACAAATAATACCCCTTACCGTAAAAGAAACTTAATATCGGAGTAGTGAAGTAGCAGAATACTTTTCTTCTTTCTCTCTATAGTTTCTCTCTCTAGAGTTTCAGTGAATTCGTAAGAAAATAATGAAGGAATGAGCTTCTATTTATAAAAAAATGGACTGCATAGTAACTAACTCATGAACGGTCTAGATTGATTTACTTTAATCTGACGGTCCATATTTAAAGCAAAATCTTTTAAATAAAATATAATATATTCTATTTATAATCTAATAAAACGAATAACTTTATAAAAGATTTTACTATGAAAATACTATGCAGGCACTATGCAAATACTATGCATAATAAAATATAATATTCTAATTATTATCTAATAAAACAGATAACTTTATAAAAGTATTCTGTTTTATTTAAAAAGATTTTACTATTAGCCTAATAAAACGAATAACTTTATAAAAGTATTCTGTTTTATATAAAAAGCTTTTCTGTTTTATTATATTAATAATACCAATAAAACAAAACTGAGTGACTTATCACGTAAGCATCAATAATCAATACTATGTGCTACTATGCAACCACACGTATTACTGTACTTTTACTACCGAGTAGTTCAACAGTATTAATGGTAAAACTTCCGCCGTTATTTTTATAAAGTATTTTTGTCGTTTTCTCAATCCGACAATAATTCCATTGTGGGGTCCACCAATGATTGTGTCATCGTACGAATATTCTCTGTTGAAACGAATATTCTCCGACCAATCGAATATTATATAGCAACTTGCATACTTTGTAAAATTTATAAATATTACCCACAACTATAACATTATATCAATTTCACTTCATAATATTCAAAAATGATATTTATTGAAAATTCATCTTTATTTATAAAAGTTGGGGTCTTACAATAACTGTAAATAAACAAAATCAAATTTACACAGTCATTAGTAACCAGATATAAACAATATTTATAACATAAACAGTTACGTAGTGACCAACAAATAAAATCATACTAACCAAAACATAATATAACAATTACACAGTAGCCAAAACAGACTATAACAAATAACCAACATCCCACATTAACTGCACAATAATAGTTATCATATCATAATATAACATTAACCATACCATAATAAAGCAGTAACCAAAAAATTATATTATATAATATAATGGTAACCAAAATATAAACAACATGTAGTACAGACCATTTTATGCAGTAAACAAATAGTTATATATAATATTAAGCAAAACATAATTTAAAGGTCACCAAAATAAAAACATGTATACCAAAAAATATACTAAAGAAGTAACCAAACAGTTATATGATAGTAACCAAACCATGTTTTAATGGTAATCAACACATAAACAACATGTATACCAAACCCAGTTTAGTCAACCAATGTATACTAAACAAATACATTGGAACCAAAACAACATATAAAAGTAACCAAAAATCCCAATTGAAGAAAAAAAATGGTATCTAAATCATAAGTCAACAACAATAAAAAATATACTAATGAAGTAACCAAGCAGTTATATGTTAGTAACCAAAATATATATTAATGGTAACCAATACATAAACAACGTATAGACCAAACACAGTTTAGTCAACTCATATATACTAAGCAAATACATGGTAACCAGAACAACAAAAAATAGTAACCAAAATCCCAACTCAAGAAAACAAAAATAGAACCAAATCAGAAATTAACAATAACCAAAAATATACTAAAGAAGTAACCAAATATTTATATGATAGTAACCAAAATATGTTTTAATGGTAACCAATACATAAACAACATGTACACCAAAACCAGTGTAGTCATCCATGTATACTAAGCAAATACATGGTAACCATAACAACATAAAAAAGTAACCAAAATACCAAATCAAGGTAACAAAAATGGTATCCGAATCACAAGCTAACAGTAACCAAAACATTATGCAGAAGTAACCAAACAGTTATATGATAGTAACAATAACAAAATTTAACTTGAGCTTCTGTCTTAACTACAAGAACATCAAAATCAGAATCCAACTGCACAAATCCAAACAAATTTCTTCAAGTCCTTAATAGAATCACCCTCTGTGATTCTTTTCCTCTTTCCATCCTTCTTCCTTGTATCAACCATTCTATATAAAATATAAAAACAACACAAATCCAAACAATCAATACCCCATTCTGTTAGAACATAGCGTATATATATGATCATATTGACAATTAATTAGTAAAATGAGAATTAACAGAAATTAGAAGCATACCTTAGAGAGAAACCAAAATCCTTTCAGTTGTGAGAGAGTTGGAGAGAGAAAATCACGTATTAGCCTAAAAACATAGCCTGAAAGTCACGTATTCAATTTTCTGTCAGAGTTGAGAGACTATAGTGTTGCGACGGCGACGGCGGAAGAGGACGACGACGAGTGGCTTCGAGAGGAGAGAGAGAAGTAGTAAGGGAGAAGAGAGAGAAATAGTAAGAACGTAGAGAGAGAGACCGAAGAAAGATGGAAACTAATTTGTTATGTCAGCTCATTAATATTAATCCCTTAATTTAAAGACTCTTAATTGTATTAGTATTGTAAATATATATGATGAAGTGTCATATTTTTGTAATTATTTTATGTATGTATGCTTTTTGTAATTACTTTTAAAAATGTACTATAATATGTAATTGTTCCTATATTTTACTCAATTATTTTTGGTGCTTAGTTTTATCAAAATGTGTAAATTATCTTATAAGGAAACTAACTTACTTATGGTTCTTCTTGGATTAGTCTGGCCCAAAGCTACCGGCCCAGTATTGCACTTTCTTTCACCGGTGTAGAGCCCAATCTTATTATCTAGACCTGGCCTACTAATCGCAATAGCATTGGGAGGACCAACAATCTGCGACACGGCGTAAAATAAAGAAGTTAATGTATGGAGTATCAACGATTTCTATGTCATTATCGGCTTAATACTTTTAACATAAAATTTAAATTGATCATACATTATTAAAATAGGTTGATACGTTGGACCCGACTAGAATAAATATATTATAGAGTTATAATTTACCTCAAACACTAAGTTATTTGTTAATTAATTTTTTAAATATGTTATCTTCAATTTTGGTTATTATTTTATAAGAAAATAAATTATATACTCCTCTTCGTTCTCAAAAGAATGAACAAAATACAATTTATACACATATTAACAAAAGTAATAATAGAGAAAAAAGAATATTTTTTTTTAAATTTATCCTTAGTGAACGCACAATATTATATAAAGTGATGAGAATTTTTAATTTTTTTTAAATAGACCCTACTAAATGACCTATTTAACGGGAGTGGTTAGCATGAAGTTAAATTTGATCAATTGACCAATACAGTGTCGACACGCTTCCGGGAGGTGATCTCTCTGCATGTGAGCACTATATTGGTCAATTGACCAAAAATACAAGTTAACTTCATGGCCTATTTAGCACTTGCTTTATGTACTTTATCTCATTTTTTTTAAAGACAAAAAAATTATACCTTTAATTATCTTTTTGAAAATTATATCTTTAATTATCTTTTTAAAGATGGAGGGAGTAGTTTTTTATTTTTTAATTTGTGTACTAAATTGTAAACAAGTTGACACACTTGAACGATTAATAAATAAGATTTGCCAACCCTATGTTTTTAGTAACAAGCAATGAAGATAAGATGCCACTGGCGCAGGAGGTTTAGGTGATATAATCTTTGTGTTCTTTGAATTTAAAATTGTTACCAAAACGCCTCTAACAACTATCACATTATATTAAGTAGAACTGATATGTATAATTATTATTATTTTTATATAAAAAAAATTAGATGCTATTGCTGATGAATAGGATATAATTAACAAATGTAGCATTTAATATAAATTAGTGTTCTTGTACTGGTACACACTAAATGTGTGAGCCTGAAAAAAAAAGTTGAATAATGGGAATAGATGATCGAGAAAAAAAAAAAAATATATATATATATATATATATATATATTAAGGAACGATAAAAGAGTGAATAAAAATTAGCAAAAAAAAGAGTGAATAAAGAGAAAATGAGTTTATGTCGTAAGAAATTGAACTGCATTTTTGATTTAAAATTGAACTGTATTTTTGATTTAAAATACATGATACTGAATAAATGTTTTTTTAATTATTTTATTTTAGATAAATTTACAATTAACTAACTTAAATTTTTTTTTTGACCGGCTCATGAAAAATTAGGCCTCACTCTCTAATTATGAAATAAAAGGAGTTGAATTTTTTAAAATTTAAAACTAAGTAGGAGTAAGGTAAGGTATTTATTTTTGGTAGGTTAATTAAGAGGGAAGAAAGTTGTACTAAAAAGGGGAGAGTATCTTTTTGAGTGCAAGAGAAAGTAATGCTAGACAATATTATTGGCGAATAAAATATTACTACTAGTATATGGAGGGAGTCATACGTAGTGCTTCTTTAGGATTGGATAAGCATTTCTTACACTAAAATAAATAAATAAAAGAGTAGAAAACTGGTAGTTCTATTTTATTTAATACTAATAAATAAATATTTGTTTAGACTGAAGAGGGGGACAGAGAAAGAGAGGGAGCATAGGAAATGGCGAAGGAAGAAGCAGAAGAAGAATAAGCAGCAGCAGGCAGCAGCGCTTGCCTCTTGTTGTTGTTGTTATAATTCTCAGCTCCTCCTAACAAGTTTCTGGTTCCAATCTCCAGCCCTTTTCTATTTCTTTTTTCTCTCTCTAGATCTGTGACTCTTTTTCTCTCTCCTAAACTCGGACTTGCTTTTTCTTGATGTTAGATGGAAACTCTGGTGAGATATATTATTAATCTCTTTTCTTTTATAACTAAAGCTATTACTTTACTTCAATAATTTGACCCATATGCAGATTAAGTATGCTAATGTTGAGTTCTGTACATTTTATTGTTGTTTTTTATGTTTATTTATTGTGTTCAGATTATGATTCTGTATAACGGGTTTCGATTTATATTCGTAAAACTGAAAATCCATTTTTTTTTCTTCCTTCGTTCTCATATGTAGTTGTTGACTTGTTGTTGTATGAAGCTCGGGTCTTTAAGCCTTTTACTGTAATCTCAAATTGGTATTTTCTTAATCATTTCAATACTTTGAAATTGATTCATCAACCTTCATTAATATCCGTTCGGTTTCCCAAAAAAGTATGGAAAAAGAAAACATGAGCGATACAAGATTTTTATTTTTTTTAACATTAAAAAAAAAATCTTTGTTGCTGACTTTTCGCAATGATAAGAGAAAGAACTGTATATAGGACCCCTATTTTTTTTTTAATTTTTAGCGCAAACTTCAGAAATTGTAATATTAGCTTATATACTAGCTAGATGAGTCTCATTTGTCTTTCTTGATTTGCCATAATTCTGTAAGCATATGGTTTATTTTCGATTTTATTTTTCTTGTTTAATTTGATCTTCGAGTTATTTAAGTGTGTGTGTGTATATTTATGTGTGTTTTAAAATTGGAATAGAATTTTGTGTGATATTCCTTATATATCCTATCTTTATTCTGATTCGCCTAGTGTTGCATAAAGCCTACTTTTTTGCAGTGATTCTTTCAAAGATTTTTTTTGTTTTTGTGTTTTCATTGTCTAAATTTGGTCCTGACCAATACAATTTATTTGTCTAAATCATTCTCATTTCATTTTTTTTTCAATTATATGTGAGAAATTCTTCCTCTGACATTTCATTAATGCCCAAAAAGTTCTTATTACAAGCGACGTACCTTCCATATTACCATATAAATGACTAGGGTATTTTTTAGTATCCTATACCGTAAAACTTCAAGTTGAATATGTTAATAATTGTTCTCTGTGCTTCTGGGTTTATTTGTATAATTGCCAGTCATTCTTGGAGATTTATAGTATCTATTGGTCTGTATATTTTGCAATGATTATATTATATGAATTTTCATTTATGTTTGATTACAATATCTGTCTTGGATTTTTAGTTGGATTTCTGGCAAATCGAAGCATGTGTTGTTGATCAACTGGAGCGATTAAAATGAATATCATCTCCAATTCCAGAATCTCTTTTTCCTATTGACACGAGTCAACTTACAAGCATAGACATGAATCACTCGACTGTCGAAACAGAAGATACTTTTACCAGTTTGCTTGAACTGGCTGCTAACGATGATGTTAATGGGTTTAAAAGATGGATTGAGCGTGACCCTTCTGGTATTGATGCTGTTGGATTGTGGTATGGACGCCAATATGGTTCAAAACAAATGGTTCTTGAGGATAGAACCCCTTTAATGGTTGCTGCCACATATGGAAGTATTGATGTTTTAGAACTGATTCTTTCTCTATCTGAAGCTGATGTGAATCAGTTCTGCGGCCTTGATAAAAGCACTGCTCTTCACTGTGCTGCATCAGGTGGATCTTTGAAGGCTATCGACATTGTGAAACTGCTTTTATTAGCAGGTGCCAATCCAAATTTGATCGATTCCAATGGTCATCGCCCCGCTGACGTAATTGTCGTCTCGCCAAAGTTCCCAAAAATGAAATTAGCCCTTGGAGAACTTCTTACAACCAATGGTCTTGATGGTGTGCGCAACTTAAGGGTGTCTACGGCCACCTCGAATTCGAATTCCCCACCACTTTCACCATCTCCAGTGAATAGATCTCCATCGTCTGCTTCAGATTCAACATGTTCTCCTAAGATTTCAAAATTTAATGATCTTCCCCCGTCTTCTGCAGCAGAGAGGAAAGAATACCCTGTTGATCCATCTTTGCCTGACATCAAGAATATCATTTATTCAACTGATGAGTTCCGAATGTTTTCATTCAAGGTCCGGCCTTGTTCTCGTGCCTACTCGCATGATTGGACAGAATGCCCATTTGTTCATCCGGGCGAAAATGCTCGAAGACGGGATCCGAGGAAATACCATTATAGCTGTGTTCCTTGTCCTGATTTTCGTAAGGGGGCTTGTCGAAGAGGGGATATGTGTGAATATGCTCACGGTGTTTTTGAGTGCTGGCTACACCCTGCTCAATATAGGACTAGGCTTTGCAAGGATGGTATAAACTGCAATAGGAGGGTTTGCTTCTTTGCCCACAAACATGAAGAACTTCGACCCTTATATGTCTCTACCGGTGCTGCTTCTCCTCGCTCCAGTGCGTCTGCTATTAATGGCATGGATTTCGCTGCAGCAATGAGTCTCCTTCCCAGCTCACCATCATCAGTCTCTGTCATGTCCCCTACAGCATTTAGTCCACCCATGTCTCCATCTGGCAATGGGCTGGGTTGGCCCCAAGCAAATGTCCCAGCTTTGCATCTCCCAGGAAGCAATCTCCAGTCCAGTCGCTTGAGATCATCACTTAATGCAAGAGATATTCATGCTGAAGACCTAAATTTACTGCCAGATTTTGATGCGCAACAGCAGCAGCTCCTCAATGAATTATCCCACCTCTCTCAACCAAATATCAGTACTAATTCATTCAACCATTCTGCTCGTTCAAAAACCCTAACCCCTTCAAACCTTGAGGATCTTTTCTCTACAGAGGGCTTATCTCCCCGGTATTCTGATCAAGCATTGGCTTCAGCTATTTTCTCCCCTAGGCACAATTCAGCTATTCTCAATCAATTCCACCAGCAGCAGAACATGTTATCTCCTATCAACACAAATTTCTCGCAAAATAATTTGGACCACCCTCTATTGCATACCTCTTTTGCAGTTCCATCAGGGAGAATGTCTCCCCGAAATGTGGAACCTATCTCGCCAATGAGCTCCCAAGTTTCTATGCTTGCTCAGCGAGAGAATCAGAAACATCAATTTCGCAGCCTTAGCTCACGCGATCTTGGTTCTAGTTCTTCTGCCACCATCGGCTCTCCTGTTGATTCTTGGTCGAAATGGGGATCTTCCAATGGGAAGGCAGACTGGGCTGTTAATGCCGAAGACTTTGGAAAGCTTAGAAGATCATCATCATTTGAGATTGGTAACAAGGGCGAGGAGCCTGATCTATCATGGGTTCAGTCACTTGTCAAAGAGCCTCACCAAGATATAATCGAAAAGTCGGGAAACCATGACTCAGGTGTTGCCGGTACTGCTGCATTCTCCGGTGAGGGCACAAATTTGAATTCCCAGGTGGAACACACAGACCAATCTCTTCTGGATGCATGGATTGAACAAATGCAGCTTGATCAGATGGTAGCTCCGTGAAATTCAAATCATTTCTTACCATTCTTTGTGAGCAATGAATGGTAAATAAGATTATGTTTTGATTGTTTGGGTTTCGCTGGTGGTCCAAGTCCAAGTCTACAGAAGGCAAAAGCTACAGAGCAGGAGGGAAGGAAGAAAGGTCACAAATTCTTGAGGAAAATTATTTTTTCGTCATTTATTATTCGAAGCATTAGTTATGAAGGATGAGAAATTTTCTGGGTTATCTCCAAACTGAAAAGCCCAATTTAGGTGATTTTTCACTGAATTAACATTATTATAATTCTAAGGTCTCTGTAATTGGCATTTGTTAGCTCTCTGTTATGAACAGCAAAGGTTTTTCATTGAAAAGAAAGTAACTGCAGTATTAGTTTATAGTTATTTCCGAGATAGATAGATTGGTCTTTCATGTTTTGATATGGATTTCAGTATTAGTGTAGGGTTAACTGCAAAGTGTCCCTCAATATTATCATAGTGAAGTTGGTGTAGAATTAGTGGATTATCAGAAAGGCATTGGGAAATGTGGTGTTATGTGATGTAGGATGGGTGCGTGGGTGGGTGGAAAAGGCTATTACCACTAATCATAGATTATATCCAAGCTTTATAGAGATCAGATGTGCTGCTGCTGCTGCTGGAATAATTATTTTTATCACCTGGGAATCATGAATCTTGCTTTAAGAGATAGTAGTAAGATTTTGGCATTTTTCCATTTGATTTTGTGTCCCTCGTTCTGGAAGTGGGATCAATACTCCTACTAATTCAAAGTGTACTATTACTACCATTATGTTGTTGTTTTAGATGATTTTTTTTAATTATTTATCGTTTTATATAATTTAAGAGAATTAATTATAATATTTTTAAAATTAGTATAATTAAGAGAAAAAATGAGATACGTATATATAATAATTATGAAAATTTAAAGATATTATAAATAATTTATATTATATTTAATTTTATATTTTTCACAACCACATGAGTAGTCTTTTACCATCAGATGCCACTTGACTAATCAAGAGTTTCAGTAGGTAAGAATAAAAACATAATACTAGTAGACTAGTGTTACTAAACTGAAAAGATTCTATCTTCATAATTGAATGAAGAATCAATATGGATAGATGATATAAATGTATATATATAAAAAAAAACGTAAAATATGATCAAAAAAATTAAATATAATTTTAACATTAACTAAAAATTTAATAGAATATCTTTTTCTTTTTCTTTTAAGTGATTAAAAGAAATTAAATTATAAATATAAAAATGTGGGTTTATTCGTATGTTTTTTTACTCATTCTCGTACGTATAATACAATAGAAATAGTCAAATAAAAGTATAAAACAAAGTGTGGGTTCTTCTTCGCACCACCTCGAAATTAACTACTACTGCTACCACTTTCAACTTGAAAGTTCCAACTCAATTCCACCTCCAAGATCAAATCTTTGGCTTCCATCTCTCTCTCTCTCTATATATATATATAGACACACACACGCATATAACAAGGAAAAAGGTGAAATGCTGCAATTGTTCTTAGCTGTAGCGTTCTCGGCGGTGCCACTGACGCTGTACGTGCCGCCGATCCGAAGTCTCAGCCTCTTCGTGGAGTCCGTCGAGCAGCTCCTTCGCCAGTCCGGCGTTTTCACTCACCGATTCGGTCCTCGTTTCCGCCTCCTTTTCTCCAGACTCTTTACCCCATTTTTTCGCTCCCCAAGGTAGACTTTAAAAAGGAATAACTCCCAAAACAAACATCAGTTATGATTGATCCGAGTTTTGTATGATTTTCCGTTTACATCTCTGTGTGGGATTATGTGTACATGTATTTTCTATTCTCCAATTAATAACGACATAAATTTGGAGAATTTGTTCAAGTTTTGAGAGATATATATTCGGGTTCGGGTATCTTTTGGTTCGATTGACCTAAATTTAGTTTTTGGAGGTGATTTCGGAGTTGTATGGATATGTTTGATTCTATAAGTTCAATGTATTAAATAATAGAATGTTTCTGTCCAACTCTGGATACTAGAACTGCTGTGGTTCCATTTCTAGAAACAATGAAACTTGCCCTAATTATTGAATGCATTTATTAGGATAATCTTATTATATACATATTGATTCACTTATGTGGATATGGCAAATTAGGATTTTGTTGGAAAGCACAAGGTTGGTGTCTTTTGCCAAATTCAATTAAATAGAAATTGCATAGGTTAACTTAAACCTTGTATGTTTAAAAAGATTCAATAATTTTCTCAGAAAATAAAATAGGGACCTTATACTAGGGGTTGTACTGGTACACATTCCCAGTATATGTAAGAAAAATAACCGAAGCCAAGGGTGTCGGTAGCCAACTGATTCAGTTGGTTATATTTTGCTCGGTTTAGTTGTTTGCTTCGGGAGTCCATTGTGATTGTGATCTGATTTGGACGTGAGAAGGAGAGAAATAGAGGTTTCATTGTGAGATGCACATGGAACGGGAGAGAAGATTGTGAGGGAGTAGATCCCGACAGCAGCGACAGGGAGAGGAAAAGCAGAGACTGAGAGCATAGAGAACAAGCCTCGTGCAGTATAGTGTATATATATTCAAAATATATTACTAATCGATTAGGTCGGTTTTGATCAAATAACTGAGTTGTTTATGGTAAACTGAGTGCCGACCGAACTTACTTGGTTTTTTAGTTCTAAGAACAACTGCCTCACGAACTTAGCCAGTACATGTCGGTTCGGATTGATTCGGTAAGCCGGCTCTCCTAGTTTTTCTGGTTTGTCATAATCCCCTACCTCAAGACTTATATTTCTGCATATTGAGGTTGTATCTCTTTCTTATTAACAGCAACCTTTTTTTCTTGGGAAAATGGTGGTTTTCAAGTTTCATCGTCTTGTAGAGAAGAATTTTCATTTTCAAAATATAGTCTTATTTCAATTTATCGGGTTATTTTTATGGTTAGATTTACTTTAGCAGCTTGTTATACTTTTGCGAATTTATCCTGGCAACTTGATAATTTAATCTGAACTAAGTGGTTGATATTTCTATTTCAATTGGACATATGTCAAACAAATTACTTGATTACAAATGAGAACTCAATCTAAAGAATAAGCTAGGCGATCCAAGTCTATTTCATGGGGGCTTATTTGGAATGTGATAATTCATTGTATGACCCTTTTCTTTTCTTTCTTTTTTTCAGTTAATCATTTCATAATTATAAATAGAGCCGGGATCCTTAAATTATTGGACATAACAAGTGGAGCAAAAGTTGATTTGAAAGCTTGTCATTATGTTTTTTAGTATGTAAAGTGGCATCATGCTTATAATTATAAAGCCATATCTTGTAGAAGAAGATAAGAAACACTGAAGGCTCGTCAAACTGTACAAGTGTATAGAAAGTATGAACTAAAACCCTCTTCTTCTGTTGAAATGTATAAGACTTGAAAGCCTTGTTTCAACTTTTAACCCTTTTTGATCTCCATAAAAATAAAAAACAAAAAACAAAAAACTTGGATCGGTATATCGAATCTGGCAATCAAGATCTACTAACAGCTGGTTAATATCTTTTTCCTTAATGGGCACAAATGGTATGTATGTGATGTGAGCATATAATAGTTCCTACCACAGAAAACAAGAGGGAGTAATGCATTATGCGGAATCTCAGGGCATACATGCACAATCAGACGACCTGCTGGCCGTGAAAATGCATGGGGTAGGATAAAAGTGAGCTCCCTCGGGAGTCCCGGGATTTATGATGTCAGGAAAACATGTGAGCAGCTAGTAGAGCTCGTGAAACTCAAAATTGTTGTGAGGTGGTCTTGATTTCCTTCTTTATACACTTCTAGTCTTCTTCTCTCATGCAAACACAATCTGGACTGCATGTTGAGTAGTAGTAGTTTAAATTGTTGCAAGTAACTTTCTTTTTGTCTATATATATAAAACACCATCTGGACTGCATGTTAAGTAGTAGTTGGCTATGTCCTCGTGCATCTTTAATATAAGGTAAAAAATTTAAGATTCCATTTTCTTTATTTGATTGGAGGTTATGGGATTTTAAAGAATATACTAATAATCAAGGTTGATTTCCAAAATGATCATTAATATCGACTCATGCTTGTCACGCCCAAGATGGATGTTGAAATAGAATATCAAAAAATTAAAACGAGGTAAAAACAAATAATATGTCTTTTTCCCTCCAGAAACTGGAAATATGAAACTGTGCATATTCTTCAGATCTATCTATTATACAGAATATTTTGCCGACCTAAAAAAAATACATATTCTCTTGTGAAAACATAAAATGCATATGACTAAAATAAATTATTCACCCAACTCGATCCCAAAAATAAATTGAGATACATGCATGACATGACTAAAATTATATATTCACAAGCCACTCCCTCTATTTCATTCAAAATTACAAGTATATTTTAACTTTTTAAAGTTAATCTCCAAATTCTAAACATTTCAAAATTAATATGAATTCATTAAAGTTTTAAAAACACAAAAATGACGATCATTAATTTGTTTTTGTTAGTTTATGGTAATAATAACTGTTTTGTACAAAAAAATCCAAAATTTTCAGAATTTATTTTAAATTTTAGAATTTGTTAAATTGAATCAAAATGTATCTATAACTTATGAATTCAATTCCAAAGGTCACGTGGGCTTGGAAACTAGCTCCTCCAAACGTGACTATATTTAAACCAAACTACACTCGCTCTATACATATCCCGCGCCTCACTCCTACTTAGCTCACTGCACTCCCACTTCACCAACATAATCTACTTCACTTGCCTTATCTTCAACCAAAACCAGGCCATGGAAAATAACAGAAAGGCTTCACTGAAGCCATGGAAGAAAGGCCCCACAAGAGGCAAAGGCGGGCCTCAGAACGCTACGTGTGAGTATCGAGGAGTTAGGCAACGAACTTGGGGTAAATGGGTGGCCGAAATCAGGGAGCCTAAGAAAAGAACCAGAATCTGGCTGGGTTCTTTTGCCACAGCCGAAGAAGCAGCTGTGGCCTATGATGAAGCTGCAAGAAGATTATACGGTCCGGATGCTTGCCTCAATTTACCTCATTTGAGAACAAACTTTAACCCTTTAAACAAATCACAGAAGTTCAAATGGTTTCCTTCCAACAAATCCATCTCACTGTACCCCACCAGTGGGTTGCTAAATCTGAATGCGCATCCCAGTGTTCATGTTATTCATCAAAGGCTCCAAGAACTCGAGAAAACTGGTGCGTTTTCTAAGTTGCCTACATCTAGCTCATCCTCCAGTGACCCGAAAAATGAAGAAACTCCTATCGTAACTGCAAATCTTGAAACAAAGGCTAAAAATGTGGAGTTTTCCACAGAAACAACGCTGGAAGATCATAAAGAGAAACCTCAGCTTGATCTGAACGAATTTCTTCAGCAGCTGGGTATACTAAAAAACAATGATCAGCCATATACAGGTGAGGCATCTAGTAATTTAACAGAGCTTGAAACTTCTTTAACTGATGATGAAAGAGTTGCAGCATTTGCTGATAAAAGTTTAAACTGGGACATGCCAAGTGAAATGCATCGAGTAGAGGATCATCAAAGAGCAGAAAGTAACAGTTTCCAGGCTTATGATATCAATGAAGATCTGAGTTTTCACTACTTCAATTTGGAACTTCTAAAAAGTAAAACTTAGTAACAAAGGAGCATAACTCAGATGATGAAAGGTCTAGCCATCAGCATTCTAAGGAAGGAGACTTGAGGAGTGTAGCATTGATACATAATATGACAGAGATCATCGTGATTACTATAGAAGCAACATATGCATAAAAAGCATGTTCTTTTGCCAACGTATACTTTCTTCCAACATTTTATCTATCTAGTTACATTCATAGTTAAATGAATAGCTTCTATATCAACATCTTTCATTGTTTCAGTTCTAACTAAATTACCGATGCATGTAGAAGGAAGCCTTTATAACACAAACAAAGAATATTCTTATTTCAACTGAGGGCCATACATAAGCAGTTGGAGAATGATACTATTCGTGTTATTCAGTATGCTTGATCATCAGATCAAAACTGAAGTTGAAGGTTTAGATCCCAATTCCAAAATTACATATTAAAAAACTAATAAATAAATATTTTTTATAGAATGACTATTTGGATGTTATTTACCACTAGTAGCACCAAATAAATTTTCAGGTCTAAACACCAGCAAGGCAGCAACAGAGATTAAGCAAACAACATAGTAAACCCTTAAAATTACCTGAAATTAGATCGTCTTCCACAGCTTGAAAGGTAATGGATGGGGATTCTCTTTAAGAACTTTACATTAGCCCTTTCAACAGTTTCATTTTGACGATGATTGCTACATAAAGCATCATCTGCTTCCCTCATAAGTTGATAAGAAGATCAAAATATCATAAGAAAAAGTAACCATTCAGTCATAATTAGATGGTTCTCTCATTGCATAATGACATCACAGCTAAACCTACTATAACGAGAATAGACTATTTGGAGCCAATCCTCACTGGTGATCATATCCTATCGACCAATTTTAAAATCAGGTAAAGTAGCTAGTGAAGCATCGCTATTATATCATCAACACAATAAATACACAAACTTGTAGGCAATAAATATAATATATAACCAAAGGCAATGGTGTTTGTATATATATATATATATATATATATATATATATATATAGAAACAAAAAAGGTAACTTGTTTCTTCAAGACACCGACATAACTTCTTTCAACAAGATTTCAATCTATCCGCTACAAGAAATATGTTCACAGAAAGCTCCCGTCACCAATAGCAGCAAAAAGATGGACAGATGATGCCCTAGGAAAGTAGCAGGCCTCCCAGGAGCCAGGAATTTTTTTACTTATTAATTTCTATACTCAGACGCACTCATATATTCACCATGCTCCTCAAAATATTCGATCAACCGCTTCAAGAACTTATCACTACTTACAGTCTCTGTGTCACAGACAAGAGAACACTGTCTCCTTGCTCGAGTCACAGCAACATTCATTCGCCTGCGGTCACTCAGAAACCCTACCTGAAATAGATTTGTTTTTAAGCTAAGATCTTGATGTCAATGTAAATGGAAAATTTGACCATCCAATGTTCTCAACTCAGAAACCGTACCTCATTTTTTGAGTTTGATCTAACCATCGAAATGATAATGGCCTCCTTCTCCCGACCCTGGAAACCGTCGACTGTTGAAATTTCAATTTCTTTTAACTTGTCTTCATTGCTTCTCAACATCTTCAGTAATACAACCTACATTAGCAATTAGCAATTAGCAATTAGCAATTAGCAATTAGAAGAAAAAACAAATGATTAACGAAAGATTACAGCCAATATGCAGGACCTTGACTTTAGAATATAGTTTCTATTTGCTAAGCTATGAACTTCATGGCCAGAAGGCCTTCCATCAAACTAGTATTTATTGTACCTGTGCTGCATAAGGTGTAATTATTCCAATATCAGCAGCTCGAACTCCACTGTGGGCAAGTCTTTTTGCATGGGCTATAGCAACTTCAGCTTCACCCTCATTTAGCGTGCTATCTTCTTCATCCTTCTTTTCTTCCATGTCACAACTAAAATATCAATAGAACAGTAACCCTTGTATTCGGTCATAAAAGCTCAGAAACCTAAGGATATGGAAACCACTTCATTCCTTCTTATACATTCCTTATTGAGATTCATATACTTTCTAAAGTTTATGCAAATTTTGATTTTGATAAACAAAGTGGGTGACGGGTTTCTCAGCAAGTTTCCGCCACCTTTATGTTGCAAGTGCCTCTTCTCCCTCCCAGCTTCAAATAGAGAGTGAAAAAATAGAAAATATGGAATTTTCCATAAAATATGGGCAATCTTCATATGATGATTGTGTTGGCTTTTATACTTGCAAACAATTAGGTGATTTAGTTTGGATTTATTTCCATGCATCCTGTTAGGAGTTCTACAAATTATTTCTTTTAAACATAAACTACGTACCCAGCTATGTCTATGAGAAGTAAGGTTGGTTCTGTCGAAGATGATTTCTTTACGTCCTCCAGGTCAGATAGTATATGTGCAGCAACACTTGGATGGGCTTTGATCTGCAACAAATAAAAGGGAAGCATCAAAGCAAAAATAACACTATCTTATTGTATAATATTATGAGAGAAGGTATTATAATGAGATTAAGCTCATCAAAATTTTCCCTCTATTTAAAAAAATACTCTTTTGGAGAATAAATACCTTCATTTAAAAATTAAAAATTGTTTTTTTAAGCTATCACTTAAAAGTTTTTCATCATTAAGAACGATATGCGCACCTTACTGTCGTAAAGCTCTTCAGACGACCAGCTCATAATAAGTTCGTGCATGCGGTACTGGACAGTGAGCATTGATGTCACTTCATCTCCATAAAGTTCTGCAAGGCGTTCAAAGAGGGTTCTTCCTAATCCTCTTTTCTCAGCTTCAACACTCTGGACAGTTGGAGGAAGCTGGAGGTGATCTCCCGCAAGTACACATCTTGAACCCTAAAAACAGTTGAGCCAAATTTTAGTTTTATCAATTTGTTCTTGCATGTTTGATGAGCTAGAAGACTGGGTTAAAATTTTCTGCCGAAGAAACAATTAGACAGTAATAATAGTAACACACAACAAAGAAAAATGAGAGAACCAACCCTCCGACCTGTCACATATAAATTTGACAAACATGATTATCCACCATAGATCACTGAATATTTTGCAATTATGAAATATGCTTGCCATCAGATTTTGAGTTCCACTCCTTTTTCCCATCTTTTTTCTTGGAGGAAGGGGGTGCCTTCAAATTTTTGTCTTCAATTGTTATATGAGACTTGTGAGAAGACCACTAGTAATTGCAATAAAAGAAGTAAATTTAAACTCTAAACATCGACATCATGCATCTCTACATACCTAATTATGTGACATTTTGTGTCATATTAAGAAGTACGCCAGCATGCAAGTGCGCCAGTTGTTACACCATTACCTTCAGTAGAGCTATCCAGCATGCTATTTCAAGTGCCTGAGCAGCTTCGTCAATTATTACCAGATCAAATGAATTACTATCCAGCATTCGGGATAATGCACCAGTCAGTGTTGTCAAAACCACATCTGCATCTTTAATTACATCTGTGACTGCTCGCAGCTGCCTTTTACGCTCTTCTTTGGAAAGTATCTTGAGCTCCTTTCGGATATCCCTCCTTGTGTTTTTATCTTTTGCTTTCAACAATTTCACATTTAGTGCCTGGACAAGTCCATTAGGGAAATGTCAAATAAACAAAATAACCATATACACATAAAAGGAACAGAAGTATAGTAACAACAACTGATTTGTAAAGCACTAATCGGTTATGAACTTTCAGTCATTTACCTTCATTTCTTTGCGGATATCCTTTGCTAGAGCACTATTATCCCCACGTAGCACCTAAAGGAAACCAGTTACATGTAACTGAAATTCTTAGTCAAGCATTAAAGCAATAGACAGCAAAATGCATTGCAGGTGAAAAGCATCTCGTACATTACAAAGGCTAAAAATATGTAGACAAAGGAATATGTATCCACATATTCGACATCAATAACAGGAAAGACGAGTGAAAACTCCAGAACAGTAAGCTTCACTAGAATTCTAAATGGTTAAGTGAAATATGTATCACACAAATGCAGAATGATAAAGAAGTAATATAGTACACAACATATTCTTGACAATTTATTAAAGAAAGCAAAAGAGGAGTGAACTGAGTTATGTTTTTCACCTTTATATATATATATATATATATATATATATATATATATATGGTGAGAAAATAACTGAATAGTGAGACAATTAAGCTCATAAAATTCATGCTCTGGTAGAAAAGAATGATAAAAAGAGAGGCTATAACGGACGAATATACATGGTCAAGCACATCAGTTGATTTGAAATGAAAATACAAGGTAAAGTCAAACTTTCATTACAAACTCTTAATTAATCAATATCAGTACGACAAACTTCAAAACCCCATAATTTGAATCTTGTAGGCAAAAGCTGTAGTATCTAATACCTGAGCATCTAGAGCACTCTCCAATACTTGAGGTAGAAGACGTGCAGGATGTCCCAACCTCACCAACTTTACTCTATTGAACAATCCAAAATAGAAAGTTAGTTGTTCAATTGGATGCCAAATAATTGAAGAGAATAATTGAAGAGATACGTAAACTATAAAATATCTCAGTAGTTTTTTTATCCACAATCTGGGAACAATTGCTTATGCACTAATGGGAAGTTTGACGCATGTAGCTGCAGAAATTACCGTCTGACAAACAAATCTTCCCACAATTCAGAGGAGAATCTCGGATTTAAAAAGTTCAACAAGAGTATTCTATTTAAATTTAATAAACTCAACTCAACAAAACCTCATCTCAACTTCCACGGAAGAAAATTGCATTTTTCTTTTCACTAAAGGGCTAAATGAATCGTAATGGCTAATAGCAACACTTGATATGCATTTTACAATTAGAAAAGCACAAAGAACTCACAAGTTTGGTGGAATAATTATTGATGACTGTGTACTAACTACTCAAGCTTTTGCTTGTCATAGGAAACTCATTACTCCAGAGTCAGGACATTCTACTACTACAGGAATTGAAAACTAAAGAAGGCCAATGCAATAGATTTTCAGATGACTACCCATTTTAAAATCAATTGGTAGAAATTGTATCCCAACAAATAAGAAAGGAACTCACTCACAAAATGCAACCACATCACCACATACCTGTGAGGAACAAGCCGTTCAACAATGTTGTCAACGGCAATGTTTGAAGCAGCACAAGCAAGAATCTTTGATCCACGTTTAACCTCCTGTAAGATAATTTCCACTACAGTTGTGGTCTTTCCAGTTCCAGGAGGTCCATGTAGCAAAAATAGGTCTTTGGATGACAGGGCCTTGGAAATGGCACTTTTCTTAAAGATGAACACAATATGCTTCAGTTTTAAATAAAAAATAAGAGTGCAGATGTGTAGAATAAAAACATAAAATTAAGTATGCATGGGCATATGTACCAAGATCAAACAGAGGATGTGTCCATGTATCTAACACTGTATAAAATTTACTTTCAAGTATAACAGGCACTACACATTGACAACCTAAGTCTAAATAACATAATGGCAACCCTCTAACATTGTAAAATTTACGATTTCAGAGAAAGAATATCCAATTAGCAATTATGCGGTATTTACTCTATGAAAAACAACCATATTCCAAGAATCAACTGGGGTTTGGATAGTGGGGGCAAAAATTATAGTGAAGTGAACAATTACAAGGGCTTGATGTAATGGTTCAGCTAATCACGTTTAGTTTCACTTACATTATGGAAACTGCAAAGCCATTACTCAAAATTCAAAAAGGAGAAAGTAGTCAGAAAATAGAGAGGGGTAAAAAGAATGATGAATGACTTAGAACTTGGAAGTACATTTTATTTTTGGGTAGCTAGATCTCCCAGCTACATATCAGATCTTAAATAATACTATAATAGTATTAACTCAATACTTTACCGTGGGGGCATAGCATAAATATACCAAAAGTAATGATGAATTGTTTACAATTAGAAGCCACATGTAGGTAGACGTACTTTATACAGTAGATTTCACTGCAAAAGGAAACATATTTATGTTGAAAGACCTGAGAGTGATCAAGGTTGGAGTTAAATGGGGTGAAGGTAACATCCTTCTTTGAGACCGCCGGTGGTTTCTCACCAAATAAGACAGGAACTAAATCAGCAGCAGGTCCCTTTATCGCACCTTTACTCAATTGTATCAATGTATCCTTCATGCGACGGTATGTCACCTGTTGACATTGAAACATATTGTTCTCAACTTCTCTAAATAAATGAACTTTATTTACATTATAAAGTTAAAGAATGATCCCTGAAGAGAATCATTTCATGATTATCTGACAATGCTCAAAATTTACTACAGTACAAAATTACTTGAAATACTTTTCGAGGGCGTTGTAGTTTGAATGAGCCACATAAAGATAATAAACATCCCTTTATCAAAATATAAAATAGTCTACATATGTACGTTTACATATTAATTTTTTAAATGAATGCCATAAAAGGTTTATAAACATCTTGAAACAGACTAGCCAAAACCAAAAGCGAGTCCAAACTGTATAATCGTACCATTATATTGCGCAGTAAGTATCAGAAAATACAAAAAGGAAAATATAAATAAGCAAATAATGAATGGTGTACCTCATTAGCCACTTTCTCAAGACGTAGAGGACTATTCAAGCCCTCTTCTGGGACATCATCAAAAGCGACAGTGATTGACGAGTCCTGCTCAACATGAAAACACAGTCACAACCCCTACCAAATACACGATGACAGTCCACAATTATGTTTCAAAGGAAGAATTACCTTCAGACGGTAAACCACACCTTGTCCAAGAGGAGGAGATCCCAGATCTGCCTTGTTTGGTTTTAAAATGACGACATCATGGGTACCAAACTACAAGCGAAACAAATCCTTAAGCCCAATTAAGAAAAACAATGAAAGCGAAATTTTGAAATGATACAGCCATGAAAGAGTTCTTCCTGTCAGTATCATATACGAATATTAGAGAATATCTTGTTTCCCTTTGATGTGACAATTGATAGTTTGAGTTTCTCAATCAAAAGAATTAGGAGAAGAAAAAAGGATATGAAAATAGTTCGCAATTTTTCATGTCTAGTTCTAGCAAGAATGTGAATTATCAGGGAAAAAAAATCTAACAAGAACTTAAATCCCCCTCTCCCCTCTTTAAGTATGCCAGCAGGTAAGAAGCAGGAACCATGGTCAGCATAGCCAATTCAACCAGAAGGCTGGTTAGTTATCATGCAACTACAGGTAGTTAATGCATAATACAAAACAATATAGGGATTGAAATAACATATGTCCTACACACAAAAAAAAATTTATATTGTTTTAAGAAATTACCACTAGATATGTAATTGCACCTTGTGAGCAGGAAGAACATCTCCTTTATTAGATTGAAGCTCGAGAAGAGTTTTTCCCATCAACCCCGTCTACAGCCAAGAACAGAGAAGATTACACAAAGGCAACTTTTCTTTTAAATGGACAAATAAACATAAAAAAAAGTTTAAACAAATACAAAAAATGTAGCACCTGAGCGTCGACACATTTCAAATTGAGAATAGTGGAGCCCCTCTTTTGAGCAGTATCTAAATTCCTTGTTGCACCCGTGTTCATTGAAGCAGATATCTCAGCTTCCTAAAAATCATATAAATATAGGAGATGCATTGTAAGGCAAAGGAGCATCTATATAAATATGTAAAGAGACAACTAACTTATTCTTTCTCAATTTCTACTGTTCTTAAACTATCAAATAACTTACTCCCTCCTATTCAGATTAAATGTCTTTTTAGAGTTAAGCACACTTATTAAGAAATAACACAAAATGTCTTTTGTATCTCTAATTAATTATTTCTCTCTCCACAATGGTCCATGGAATTGCATTTACTAAGCATATTAAATAGATGGGTAAATTAAGAAAAAATAGTGCAATATTGCATAGGGATTCCAAAACGACACTTATATAGAATAAAATGAAACTCTCTAAAAAGACATTTAATCTGAATAGGAGGGAGTATTTTTTTGTTGAGCTTACTATTTTGGTTTGAAATGAAGTCTAGGATCAACAGTCAAGACTGATCCCGACATCCATGTCAGTAATTTATGCTAGCTTGGACATGTAAATTAAGCTATGGTTTGGAGAAAAAGAAAATTCAAGCACAAAATTTCCCCTAGAGGTTTAAATGAACCAATTTCTGCATTTTATTTATCTAAATCCCAATAGTTTTTCTTTGATAAACCTTCCTAGTTATTTTTATCAGTCAAAAGCCCAAAATTTTAGACATAATAACAACTCAACAATGTCAAAATCAAAGATTTTTTACTAGAAAACTATTATTAAAAAAACAATTAAAAATTATGCATAAATAGGCCAAATCATGAAAGTGATAGTTCAGAACAATGATGAAAAAATAGATAAAAAATCTAACATCAGATTTTAAAACGAAATCAATTTGAATATAAACACATAAATACAGTCGAGAACAAATTTGAAAATGCATACAAGTAGGCGAAGAGAGAGAAAAGAAGACCTTTTCCATATCGAGTAAAGGGGCCGTTTTTGAGACAAACTGTTCTAGTGTCATGGTTGCTGCTGACGACGATTTCTTACTGCTTTTTCCTTTCTCCATCGCGTCTACGAGAGAGAAGGGTGGGAGAGAGAGACCGGGTTTTTGGTCTCTTTGCCGTGACGCTTTGAATATGGGCCTTTGGTCAGTTAATATGAAATTAACAAATTATATTCCTCATTTATCCAATAAATGGGCCCGGCCAAGTATTATTCATATCTAAACAAAATTTAATCAATGTTGATGATATATTTTTAATTATGGTTTACTATTTTCAACTTAATGACATTATATTTGTTTCAATTCATGAAATCAAGAGGTTCCAAATATTCATCTCCACTATAATTTAAATTCAAATGATTCCGTTATGTGTAAAAAAAATTATATTAATTGAATTTCGGTTATATAATACTACCATACACAAATAACATTAAAATGTGTAGGTTTTTGTGTGTTAAATTTCAAAATAAGGCTTTAATAGGCACACCCACTTTCAAAACAGTGTTTAGGAGAAAATGTCAAATGTTAAGTTTGGATTGAAATAATAGAATGGAGAATAAAATAATTCATTCCATTCTAGTTGAAATGAGTTATTCCATACTCTTCCTCCCCCAAAGAATAAAATTCATAAATTTAAAAGAATGAATCATTTCATCCCTACCTTCATTATTCCAATCCAAACGTAACTTATTAAAAAATATTTCTACTCAGATTTGTTGTAATTTAGTTTCAACATGTTGTGTACAAAATCCTCCCTTCAAAACTGGAGCAGCAGCTTCCTCCCATTGCTTATTTATGGGAATACTAACGTTACCATACCATAAAACAGAATTCATGCTGCAACCAAAAGCTTATCCGTGTTTACCAACTGATGGTAGTAACTAAACAGAATTCTGATTAAAACCTCAATAGAGTTTACATAAATTCAATTACAAAACTCTAAAGCACCCTTCCACATATGAAGACTGTATTTCTTAAATTAAATTTATGTCGCCAAATTGATAAATTCTGTGTTTCTCCCCAAGAATAATTTATCTCTAACTCGAGGGTATTCGATTCTCCAAACACCAGAAGCTTCATCTCACTACTACTGAAACAGAAGAAAACTTCATGGAGACCAACATCTCATTCATTTGTATATAAGGGCATTACGTCCGGGTCCAATGCCTATATAATGAATTGGTATACCCACAAGCTCTTCAATCCTTTCCACGTAGTCGCGTGCAGCCTTTGGCAGATCAGAGTAGCTTTGGACAGAAGAGATATCAGTCTGCCAGCCAGGCATCTTTTCATATTCCACCTAAACACATAAGATAACTCATTAAGTGAACAAAAACAGTAACAAGACAAATCCTTGATGATACAGGATCTATTGGAGTTCAGCACAATGTTAGACAAACAGCAGTGACTTGAAATGGGACAAGTAAAAATATAAGGGGATGGTTAATGTCGTGTAAATATTAGAACGGTTTGCTGAAGTCAAGGGATTCATTTGTGAGACAGAGCATCAAATTGTAGTGGATGGATCTGGTTATGAGTTCCAAAACTTTAAAGGAGCAGAATATCAGACTAAAGAAGGATAACAGAATAAAGGAAGTGATAATGAAATGCACACACCCATTATCCTAGGCATTAGAGATTAATGCAATAGCCTGAAACAGTAAAATTATTAAAATATCAATATATGTATCATAATACCAAAACCAAACCTTAATGAATAACACTTTCAGAACTAATCAGAGATACTATAAGATAATAGAAAGACTCTCGAAGTCCACGACATACAAAACATAAAAAAATTACCCTATAGGGAAAAATAATACCCCAGCTAAATGCCCAGTCCCAAAGCACAAGTGACTAAAATCTCACTGTCACAGCAACATAGAATTGTATAACAGCTCTTGAATATAGCTGGAAATACTGGCCGTCTGTTAAATTTGCAATGAGCATGCCTACACATTTTAGGAATCAAGATGTACGGACATTTGGGACACAAGTCCCTATGAAATTCTAAAATATACTGTTCATGGCATTAAAAACACATCTGTTCTGACGGGACCAAAAAGACGAGGAAAATTTCAAAACAAAAAGAAAGAGCTCAACATAAGGATATGAATAAATAAATTAACAGCGGGGAATTGTTCAAGCATCCACTTATTTTTTCCTAGCATTCAAGCTTTCTATTTCACATGGCGTCGAATACCTAATGAGAATAATTATATAGTTAGGGGATCGAGCACACACAAACCTAGCTAAATTATGGAGGCAAACCCTCCCCAGCCCAAAAAAAACGAAGAATAGAATAAAGGAAAGTAACTTGCCTTTGATTGCTCAAGAACACATAGATCTCCAGGGAATGATTCGATTGGCGTACCATCAATATATTTGTAAGAAACACCCAGCTCAATTTCAGGGAGATCCGACAAAACATCTAGTTTGGTGAGATTCAGGGAAGAAAAGCCATTAATCTGACAGCAGTATTTAAGTGCAACTACATCAAGCCAGCCACAACGACGAGGACGGCCAGTTGTTGTGCCGAACTCCTGTCCAGCAAATCTAAGAAGATCCCCACCTTTACCCAAGATTTCTGTTGGGAAAGGACCAGAACCAACTCTTGTAGTGTATGCTTTAACCTGCATTGGAAAAGTCATTTAGGAACCAAAACTAGACAAGTAACCATATGTATGTCAAACATGCCTTTGTAGCTACTGAAAAATATAATAGTAATATAGAATCCTGTTTATCTTTAAATATGATTAGACTCTTCCACAAAAATTAAAAAATTTAAATTAAACTCTTTTAACAATAAACAAGAGGATACTGACTAGCAGCAGAACAAGTTGATGACCGAGTGCCTCAAAATAAATAAAAAAGGTAAGCATCTAATAATAACAAATTTACTTTATTAGAAAAAGCTTCCCTCTAATACCACTTCACCCACAAATGGATTATAACAGGACAGACGAACATGAACAATTTGGGACCTGAACCACTTCACTAACTCCATTATTTCGCCTGATAACACATTAAAATTATAATCCACATTTTATGTCCCTTTAAACCAGAAAAATTAACATAGAACTCCTTGAGAGATAATGTGACAACAAAGAAAACGATGAAAAAATAATGCTATTATCTACATACCACTCCAACAATATCACCAAGGACTCTAGGAGCAATACCAAGGCCAGTGCAGATTCCACCAGCTGATGGACTGGAGGAAGTAACGAAAGGGTAAGTTCCAAAATCAATATCCAACATGGTTGCCTGACCACCTTCAACCAAAATCTTCTTCTTTTCTGAGATAGATTTATTCATGAAATGCACCGTGTCAGTAATGAACGGCTCCAGCCTCTCAGCAAATCTCTTGTACCGTTCAACTTCTTCCTTGAGCATGTCAGGGGTATAACTAAAACCCTGAAATCTTGAAGCTGCATCTGATAATAAGAGATCTAGTTTCTGAGGAAAAGTATCCATATGCCTCAAATCACTTACTCTTATGCCATTACGGATAACCTTGCTAGAGTAACAAGGTCCAATGCCTCTCTTGGTAGTGCCAATGAAGGACTTAGCTAGCTCCGCTTCTCTAAGCCCATCGACTACTTGATGAAAATCAAATAACAAATGAGCTCGGTCAGATATCAGGATCCTTCCTTCACAGGAAACTCCATTAGATTCAAGGCCATCAATTTCTTTAAACAGTCCAGGTAGATGCACCACAACTCCATTACCAACAACACACATAGTATCCTCATTCAGAATTCCTGAGGGAACAAGGTGCAAGGCAAACTTCTTTCCCTCCGCATTGTAGATAGTGTGTCCAGCATTAGCTCCACCCTGTCACAAAATACTAGTGAAATTTGCATAACTAAGAAAATGCAATAAAAAATAATCGGATGGTTAAAAACCATATACAAGGTCCTTGGCACCCTTCTCTAACAACCATGTGTCACATGTTTGGCAGGAAGGTTTCACAGAATTTCTGGAAAGGATGTCTCAACAAAATCAAAGGGGATAACTAAAAAACTGCTTACATAGTTTCCAGTTTGGTGTTGGATAACAAGTTGTTTCTGGTTGCTCTAACAGTACTGGTGCACTTAAGTACTTCACATGATTCTTTGTCAATTACGTGCCCCTGTTAGAAAAGCAGCTCTCGTATAGTTGAACACTTGAGTTCATCCTTTAACAACTATAACTTTAGGGGTAAATGGTAATTACCATAATTTAAACATGGTAACAAAAGTAACAAAACTCCGATCCCTAATTCCTAAAGGTTGCATGTTTATGTCTCTCTTTGTACATTTCCCTGAATTGGTCAATTCATGGGAACGTGTGTTGTGTTTTTCCTTGTATGTAAGGTTATAAAATGAGCAAACAGTTCGGGCTCGATTCGTACTCGTTCGACTAAAATTCGATTCGAACTCGACTTGAAATATAAATAATTCAAATATGAGCAAATTTTAAAATTTGATAAATTACTCGAACCTCCTCAAATTACAATTTTCTATTGATACTCGGATCATATTCGTTCGAAAAGTTCAAACTGCTCGGACTCGATTCGAGATCGTGCTTGACTCGATAGTTAAACAATCCTCGATCAAACTTTATTTTATATTCGATAAATTTTGTGAACCAAATCTGAACAACTTAATACTCGATTCGACTCAGTTCATTTACACTTTTACTTGTACGTGTGACCAGGGGCACAAAAGAAGGATGGTGTTAGGAGCTATGATTTACATGACTAGGCTCTTTTTCTAATAGTGCATAACCTATCTTTCTTCCAAAAATGTTGCATCACCAAGGTTATCCAAATAGAAAAACAAATAGTTATAACACTTTTATATACTAATCCGTATCATTTGATGCTTACATGAACATATATGTCTCGAATAGAAGTTGTCTATAAATAAATTCCATCTTATAAGCAAGGAATAAGGAGACCTTCTAATATAAAAAGATTCCATCACTTTCATAGATACCAAAAAAAAAGATAATAGCAATACGAAGCTTCAAACGAAATTGAAGTTCTAGACAAAAGAAAAATAAATAGTTGTAAGCTCTTGAAACTACCAACTCTATATACTCTCAATATCCCTCATGCATAATAATGGGAACAGTTATTTCCACATATTTTGATAGTGAAAATCATATTTCAAGACTGAAATGGTCAGTCTTTTCAAGTGAACTAAAAAGTTCTTTACTTTTTATACATATTGCTAAACTAAACAAAATAAGTATCAGTCCATCCAAATTCCAAAGAAGTGACAAAATAATTTGCTCCAACAAAAATGGCCAGAAGTGACAAATAAAAAATGGACACGTGAATTTGGTTATTTAGGCAGTCATGCTCAAATTTCTTCTGATAAGATTAACCAAAAGATATTTACTAGACAGGGAAAAGAAAAATGACAAGTAAAGAACTATCAACCACAACACCATTGTTCTTCTCGGCCATAATTTTCATTCTTTGTGCATTAAAAAACCAGTACATAAAGCAGTTATAAAAAGGAATTTATGCAATTTTAGTACCATCATATACTCCCTCCTTTCCACAAAAAGAGTACCATTTGAAAGAAGAAGAAAAAACTGTTCCACAAAAAGAGTTCCGTTTGAAAGAAGAAGAAAAAAACTGTTCCATAAAGAGTGCATTTGTCAGATAATAGCCATTATCCTTAAGTTTGCTATCAAAATTTCATTATCATACCACCCCACTAAACTAAAAACTTAAGTTTATATGAAACAAAAATATACGGATGCAAAATTTGCCTATGGGACTTTTTTTGTGGAACTGAGGGAGTATTATAACTGAAAGTTAAATAAAACCAGAGGTCCACCAGATACATTGTATATACATACACTAAACATTTACAGGAATATGTATATGTTAAGCTGTAAACCCTAAAATTCAGTGAGAAAATAGAAAAAATAGGAGTACCTGACAGCGAGCCACTATGTCGAAATGCTTAGCCAAAATATCTACAAGCTTGCCTTTGCCTTCATCACCCCACTGACAACCCAACACGCCCGATACCTGACTCAGAGAACCGATTCGACTCAGCTTCTCAGCCACGGGTGCCGGCGGCGACGAAGTAACGGGCTTGGTAGAGCAGACGATGACTCTCCTCGGGTGATGTAACGTTAGGTGGGACCCATTGGTTCTGTAGGTCCCGCCGCCGCCATAGGAGTTGCCCCACCATGGAGCAGTTATGAGATTAGTGTCGAGTCTGAGAGCGGAGAGGTTCATAGTTGGCGTTGGTGCTTAGAGAGAGAGAGAAGCGAGGGTTTGGGAGGGAGGCTGAAATTCGGGGGAGTGCGGGGGAAAAAGGAGTAGTGATTATTTCACCTGAGGTGGCACCAGCTGGCTCACCCTATTTTATATTTGGAATATATACCTTTTTCTTTCTCTTTTTTTTGCTTTCTTTTTTTGTCATTTGTTACACTTTTAAAATCATTTGTTTTATCCAATCTTGATAAAAGATTATCGTTCTTAAAAGATTATCGTTTAAAGTTTTTACATATGAATTAAAAAAATTATTTAATACTATCATTTGTAGTAACAATTAAAATTTGTTTGAAAATTACGTCACAATCCCTTTATGGAAAGTTGAAAACTATTAATACAATCGAGATAATTTATTGAACAATGACACAGGCCACAAGGTAGGGGTAATATAGGAAAGTAAATAATTTATTTTCCTATAAAATTGTAAATGACAAATAAATTAAAATAAATTTTTTCTTATAATCTTTTAAGAAAAAAGGGAGTATAATGCTGGTGATTGTAATATCCAAACAATCATGTCCCAGAAAGAATTTATATTGTATCAGTTATTGTCACTGATTTGTTACCAATTGTTTTTTACTCTGGAAATTCTAAACAAAATAATGCTTAGTTTCACCTAATACCTATGCTACCTTACATCCCACGCAGCTCATATTAATTTTGGTCTAGCTCTAGTTTAGTTACATTTAGTTACTTATAAGTTAGTTAGTTTGTTACAAGTAACTGTCAAGGGTTGTGTTTTTTAACACCACCATAAGATCCTACAGTCTTCTTACTGTCATCTCTCTTCCAAATTAATTGGAGGTGCACAAGGGTTCTGCATCCCCAACTTGGAGATCATATACTACCATTATCAATAGGGAAGAAATAAATACCATAAAAAATCTCAACTATATTTGAAAGACTGCATAATAGGCATAATAGTAGCTCACTGATCGAGCGCTCTCCGGTCTTGAAAACAGGGGTCAAGGTCGGCCAGTGAGACGATGAGAAATAAACTTCACCTGGCGTGGCTATTGGCAAGAATTGATTGAAACTTTAGCATGGAACTTGGTAAAAATGTCAGCTACTTGAAGTTTTGTAGAAATGAACTATGGTTTAATAAAAACATCCGGTCCCATTAGTTCTATTCTTTTGTAACAAATATTGCACTTTCACTATATCAGAAAGAGATAAAATGAAGGAATTGCTGCCTAGTTTCTATAACTACCTCTGTGTAGTGTTTGCTACAAGGAAGAAACTTAACTCAAATGGTATAAATCACTAAAAAACAACCAAAAGATTTTATTTTCATTTAATAAAAAAATTGGAGACATCATCTAAGTTGTGACGTTTCGTTTGGTGCTGCGTTCTTTATGTCAAGTTATGCAGCTCTTGCTTCAATTTGTATTCTATCGAAACTAAGCAGGGATGCAACACTTGTGTGCGGTTTTCTTGCAACTGCCAGAGCCCTTCAGCCTTCACAATTTCTTCAAATTAATGAATGTACGGTATATGTCCCTTCTAAGTTTTGATCAAGCATTCTTTGGGCACTCCAAATTCCTTTTTCTCATATACAAATTGCTGCCTCCAAGGCTCATGATGTAACTTGTAATGCAACACCTTGTAAAAGAGAAAACAGTTCAAATCATACGGTAACAACAGAAGACTGACTATGAGAGTGAGAAGGTGTAAACAGTTGAACACACAACATGCACACAACCGCAATATGTAAGTTCAGCACATGACAGTATGCAAAATGTAGCAACATACTTAACCGAGTGCAAAATGATATTATTGGCTTAAAAAATGACTACATCTAGAATCTATATAAAGGAAGATGAGGTAGATTTACATATGACAGCAAACATAAGGTTTTACTAAAGATGATTAGGTGGATTTCAAGTCTTTTGTTCTGATGGATGCATTAGAAATAACACGCTAAATGGAGTTATGAAATTCTGAATGCCATTACTCACTTTAGATGAACTCCTTTCCCTTTTTGATGACTCAAGACAGTGTTATATCCAATACGAAACATCCAGAAACATTATCATTTTACCGATGACTTTGAATGCACGTGTCCATGAAGAGTCCCATCAACTCATCCCATAAACATGTCAAATTACTCGATGAGAGGCACAGATGGAACACTGCCTAATCTTGATATATTCTCCTTAGTTATTCTAAATGTGATAAATCCCAATGGGGACATCTGAATTGGGGCAGAGGGTACTATGTCTATACTCCAGCAAAGGTAAGTCTTGCAGGTAGTCCTTTAGAGCACCAAATGTACCCACTACTAAAGTCGGGTGAAAGCCACAATCATTTAGTAGTGTATATGTTGGTAAAACAAATGCTAATTGCAAGAGTGGTTGGTATGGAATGATAGATGCAAGCAACAGCTTTCAGACGTGAGATTATATACCTGAATAAGTGTGGCAAAGACATCATCTTCCTTTAGTTGCGATAATTTTTCAGCCCAATCCTCCATATACCCAAATGCAGTTTTCTGCCTCACAGCCTCGAGCAAAATAGAATCACGATATATAAATCTCTGCCAGATCTTCTTGACATTTTCCAACATGAATTCTATTTCTGTCTCATTGAATCCCTACAGGAGTGGAGAGAACCAAACATTTAATTTCTACCAAACTGAAGCCCCGATTTATTGTCAAACTGAAGGTAGCATCAGCAAGCAATTTTATCTTCGTTTATAATTCTTTCGTTTTATATTGGTAAGTGATGACATAAATTACCCGGAGAATATTGATCATATTCGGTATTTCATCTTCCCTTATCCGAACAGCAAAGCTTTCATAGTTGAGCACATTCTCATATGGTAGGAAGATCCCATCCTGAAGACATGGAAGCAAACACGAGAACTTGATATAGTAAATGAAACAACTAGGAACATGCTGGCATGGTTAACTTTCAAATCAAAAATTTTTATTGTATAACAGTATCTCGTAGGTGCTCAAGGCTTTTGTGTGGCGATGTATTTTGACAAAACATCCGCATTCTGAGAATTATTGAACGGCAACATGCCCAACCACTTCTCAACCAAATATCTTGAGCACTAAGCTTCAAATGCTATTCCTGAGCCATTGAGCTGGAAAGTAGCTGACAAAATATTTCTCAGGTTAGGATTTGGCGGAACAAAACATAAAAATCACTCGACCTGAATGATGACAGGGATGCACCCTTGTAAAATGCTATCTTCCATTCGGCCGCTCCACCCATCTCCAGGCATAACCCCACAGAAAATAGAACTTGCCACATCCTCATGATAATTTTCAGAACGCAGTGGGGTCACAATCACATCATCTGCACGCTGTTTACCAAGCTTCCCTTCTTTCGTAGGGCTTGATCCAAATTCTTCTGCCACTTTCTGCCTGATACCCATACTATACCTGAACAATAACACCAACAAATGATTCAGTGAAGAACAACAAAATATTAGAAAAATCTTTCAGACTGTTCTGGTAGCTAGATTATATGAAATCCACGGGAAGAAAAAAAATCTAAACCACCAATAATAAGCTTTTTAAGCACAGAAGGAGAAGCAAAATAAGCAAAAGAACAGAGACAAGTTATCCATGGCTCCCTTGAACAAACAGTTCTCATGATTTTAATTTTATTGAGCAGCCCATTTCATTATATTTCACTTTGAACTTTAGTTTGCTTACGTAGCTTCTGGTCTTCCCTTTTCATAAGCTGATCCTAAATTTCCATTGAAGTAGAAAAATGTCTTTCGCTTCTGTCTTGGCCTGCACATAATCTCCGGTGGATTTAATTTTTGTGCAATAAGAATAAATATTAAGGTGAAGACCGAGATAAATACCTAACCAACTTGATGAGACACATACCTGGCCCATAGTTTCAAACTCAGCGAATTCACGTTGGGACGCTTCCATGCAGGAAGTACTAGATCTTTATCTGGATCAAAACATGAGTGGTTGCCTCTTCTGGTAGGTGATATTTTATCCCAGTTGTCAGCCCAATATGCTGTAGTTGAATGGTTGTGCTTTGAATTTGTATTCCCCCAGTGGACCAGCATCATGCTGTTCCATATCTCCTTTGGGGCATAGCAGGCACCTTCATCCCATGAAAAAGACTGCCTTGAGATACAGAGACAACATTATTAGCATAGACCACAAACAGTATCATACTAAACAATGCTTTTTATCCCAAACAAGTTGAGGTAGGCTGAAAAATTTCCTGATCCATATCATACCCATATGTGATCTCTTCCTGATGAGCGGTTCCAGTAAGGATATTGGTTGACAATGTGAAGATATGCATTCTTATAGAAATCCAGTGTTAAAGAGCTCCTTAAGCCCATGTGTTCCTGAAATTTAAAGTCATGAACACAACAATTCTGAGACATATTAAGCTACAAAAATATATAATGTATACACATGAAAATTTATGATACGTAAGTATGTAATATTTATACATGACATTAAACCACAAAAAGAAAAATGAATTATTGACTAATTGATCCCAGGTTCTATCAGTTTAGCAACCATCAAGGTTCATGCATCCCAATTTTGTTCCCATGGCATAACCTAGACATGAATGCATCAAATATCAACTGAAATTGTAATTAATTTACAGTAACATCCCAAGCTTGGGAGAAAGTGAGACAAACACAGTAGGAGAACAAGTACTAATATGTTGAACAATAGTTCTTGTTCAACTCCCCTTCCCCTTTTCTTTAAATGAACAAGGAGAGAGATTGAGTACTGAGCTCCCCACAATAGCAAACGAAAAAAATCATGTGCTAAAAGAAAAATTACTTGTCGAAACAAAAGATTAAACTGTTCAATCAAATGCGTTACAGCCATAGAAAGAAGAGAACAAGATGAGAACAAAAGCAATCACAGATAACAGTTTAATCATTATGGCCTAGGTTGACAGGTGAAGATTGACTGAAACAAATAAATGAAAATAATTTAATAACAATCATATTAACTACATAGCTGCAGAGAATTCTCTCCCTAACATCATCATCCACTTTAAAATAATTCATAAATTTGCCCTCTGGATATACTAGAGCCCAAATAAAGGAACATGTATATTCGATCAGGTCGAAGTCCATAATCAGGTTGGTCTCCCAAGAATGTTCTGAGGACTGAGCTAAAGTTCTATGGCAGTGCCCCAACACCCTCCTTCCGCCCTCCAATTCTTACCGCAAAATTTCTTTCAAATACCTCACCAAATGTGTAGCACTGCCGCACTGGAAATATAACTATAAATCAACAAATTTTGAGACACAATCACAAAGTCATAAGTGATGCAAGAGTTCTTGCAGTAATTCTTACAAGGCATTGAAAAGTGAAGAAAGCCCCAGTTATTGTATCAAATTTGGTCAGATGCCATATCAGACACCATTGTACCGATTTAGCGAAGGATTAAGTTGTTAGGTATTGTGTCTGTGGTATATCGGACTAAGGTGATATTTGATAAAATTGAGCAATTAAGATCCGAATGTTAGTATATCTTAACAAATTAGAACATCTGAGTGAAATAGCATCTGGACCTAAAAAGTTGTTAGGTAACTAATATGTGTAAAATATTGAATTACACTATTTTACCATTTTAACTCTCTAAGCTGTTTAAAAATTTTATTTGGTACTTTTAAATATGCAATCTAATAAAAAAGCGAGTGAATAATATTGTTGAATGTATTTATATAAAAATATTCACATACTCTAGTGAACAAATATTAAACATATCACTTAAATAAATTAGCAACAATGTATAATATGAAGACTATACATTAGATAAAAAATGTATCAAATTTAATAGAACAACTTCATAACATAATAGTTCAAAAGAAGAATTATACCTCATCCGTTTCAAAATATAAGATTATTATTGACTTCTTAAATGCAATTTAAAATATTTTCAAACTCGTAATTTATTTATATGATTTTTTTTTATTTTAGCTAATACAATGATGAATATTGAAAAATATCAAAAAATAATACTAATTGTAAGATTTATTGTTTCATATTTTCTAATCATCTCAATTTTAATTTTAAAAATATCTCAAATTGACTTTTCAAAAACATCTTAGAATTTGGAATGGAGGGAGTATAATATTTATTGAGGCTATTTTTGTCCATAAATTTAAAATTTTTGATAAGAGACATCTCTTAATGGTTTGGACTTAACTTTCTATCTTACAATTTAGAGGCATTGAGATGGCTGAATTTTTTTAGTAAACAACTTCAAACCTCTTAGCGAATGAGATAGTGGACTGTTAAGATGCAATCAAACACCACGTAAAAACACTTTTACTTCAAAAAATTGCAAGCTACTGTACCAGCATGCTCAAGTGGGGAGCATCATCAGCGCGGGTTATAATGCATGAATCAAGAACCGGAACAAAGAAATAATCCGCTTCTTCTCCATTTAATGTTCGATATGGACTGGCTAATATCTGTTCATAAAGTGCCATCTGCAAACATAACCATCACTTACATAAGTTCTAAGCTATTTCAACATCAGTTTGCTAATACTTGTTAGCAGAGATCCAAGTGATACCTGTGAACCATACAGATGATCTGTCCATAAGGTAGCATTCCTATCATCATAGATTCTGTTAACACACTCGAGCTTGAAATGCCGTCCCTGCAATGCCAACAGAGAGTTCGAAAACATGGAGAACTTGCTTTATATACAGAAAGGCATCAGGAGTGACTTGTGGTAAGCATTCTGACCTCCAGTAGAAGACTGTTGAATTCTGGGGGTAAATCGTAAACATATATTAGAGGCCTTTTCTTTTCCACCACAGCAGTGAGATTGACAAGATTTTCCGTGACTTGTGCATGATCAGGAATATTAACCTGAGCTGGTCGAAGCCATTGGGGCCACTCTCTAATGGATGCCTGAATAGATGGAATACTGCAATCTGCTCCATACCAACCATTGTCACACTGCAAAAAGTAAACAAGGTTTAGCTAGTTGATTGCAACAATTGCAAGACTTACATGGTTAAGGATGAAATTTGTAACTTTCAAATTTTGGAACATTCATCTTATGAATCAGTTTAAATGTAAACGTAAAACTATGTTTACCAACTAAGCGACATTAACAAGAGTTATTACATCACTTTGAAATTTATTCTTCAAATCACTGATCTCTCCGAACTAAAACTTTAAAATGACAACAGTTTTTCATTTAATTTTGAAGAATGATTAGGAGTATTATACTTAAGTCCTACAGACAAAATGTCATGTGTGCTAAATAGTACAACTTTAAAGGTATTTTTTATGCGAGTGTAGGACTGTAATGCATTAGTCTTTAATTTTTAGTAAGTGACTTTCTTTACATCTCCCTTACCTAACTAATAATCTTCCAAATTATTTGCTCAAATTTTCAAGTTATCAAACTATTTCATAACTCATAGCTCTATCCCCCCACCCTTTTGGGGTATCATTTACTTTCCCAGAATTTTCTGCATTTCCAAATTTCTCATTACTTCTGAAATTTATTAAGTAACTCGAGCCAGATAATTATGGACTTTCCACTTTAATGATTTAATGACAAACATTTCTTAGATTTTAAGAAAAAAAAAAGCGAAAAAATTGCAGAACTCTGCAGTATGAAAGAATGTCTTGTGCTACCTGACAAAATCCACCACGGCAATATCCATGTCCAGAACATTGATTAATACAAGTACATAGCACATGCACCTCACAGAATCGTCCCCACAGACCATCATATTTACAGTCACATTCCTCTTTAAATTTCACCTTAGAAGAATAGGCTTCTATTGGATCCACATTACACCATCCAGGTTTACTAGCATTTGTTGTGAAGATATTATCCAGGTCAGCTTTTGACCAATCAGTTAGTGCAGAACCTCCAGGTTCAGAAGGTAAGCTGAAACATATGTAAAAGAGTTATGATCGGACAATATTTTGAATCATAAAGAAGGTAGCTTAGGACCCAATTTCTCTTACTTCACTTTAAACCCACATGCCTCAGCAACAGGACGACTTGGGTATTTTGTGCTTTCCCCACAGAAGCACATTGCTCTTGTTGTGTCGCAGTAAGCAGGGCATATTGAGACAACCCACCGCCCATATGGTTGCTCTTTTGATCCTGGAAAATTGCAGCTTAACTGCTGTCTTTCAGAGCATCCTTCCCCTGTTCCATCAACAGCTATTATGCATCAAGATAATCAAATTTTTTTTAATCAAACAGCAGCATTGCTTAAATTTTTGCTTCTGTTCAATAATAAACAAGAAGTATTAGTGGCAGAAAAGAAACGCTCATGCTTAAAATACTCAAAAGGATTGAAAGAAATATTTTGGCAATAATAACCTAGTTTGTTATTAATATTTGGTCCATTCTTTATGCGAGCAAGAAAAAGAAATCAGTGAATTTAACAGGTAAGAGGCATTTAAACATTAAACAATGTTAACGAGGTAAATGACACCATCAAAGGTCTCTATTTGTGGTGATGCAGCAAATTATCAAATACTATTCCTCAGCAAGACTGTAGGTGAGGACTAGTAAAACTACTCCAGAAAAATCGATTTCTTATATGAAAATTAAAAAGAAAGTAATATTAAAAGATGCTACATGGCTTAAACTTTAGTATGCCGGACAAAGAATATCATCCAACTTACCAGTGGGCCAGTGGCTGCCTAAATGCTCTTGTCATACTTGTTACAAGAGAATGGGCCATAGGGCGCATAAGCTATTTAAATTCAAGGAGACAAATGAGGTAAATTGTGGTAAATTCAAATTCCATCCAATGCAGGTTAAATAATATTCACCAAATCAGAACAATATTGTTTCTTACTTGCATCTTCCTACTTGGAATTTTAAACTGATAGATTAACAGGAAAAAAGGTGAGAAGCCGAAGTCAAAAATATACTAACCGGTGAATCCATGAAAGCAGCGACATTGACCCAATGCACGATTACATATGCCCTGGCCACTACAATCGTTCTTACAGCTTTTGCCACTGACATTCTGATAAAAGAACAACCGATTGTGAGGAAACGAAAATAAGATGTCAAATTGAAAACTTTTTGGAATCCATATATTACAAAAAAAAGAAGCTATCATGTTGATGAAGCTTCGGGTATCATCCTATGAGAAACATAGTCATCAAAGATTTAATGCAAATATGAAGATTTTAAATTCAGTCCAGCATCGGATATAAGTCAACCGCTAAAATAAAAAGAAAAAAAATCAATTTTAGAAAAAGTAACAATCAATACCTCAGAAACTTTCAGGGCAGTACTATTTGGAATACAGCCAGATAACCATCGGCCAATCTCAGCCTTCCATGGAGCACCACGATAAACCACCGCCTTGCGTAAGTCAGCAGGGAACCGAACATCTAAATTAAGCAATGGCGGTTGATTTCGCATAATGTTATCCTTTCCTTCTTCAATTGATCCATTAATGGGTTTACAAGAGTTTTGAACTTGCATAGAACCAAAGTAACTAAAATAACGCACCCCATGAAACAAGAATATATCGAGAACTGAAACTAATGCCAAAATCGAAGCTATGGTAGCCACAAGAGACCATGAGCACTTCCATTTCTGAAGAGGTAGCATATCTCAGCTACTTTCCTCCTTAGTGAGCCCAAAAGTCAAAATCCTGAAATCCAATATCCTTCTCTTTCAGCCCTTAAGCTCTATCAAAAGTGCCAGAATCTGGTCCTCTTTTATGCAGCCATCCAGAAGACCACACTCCTATCAATCAAGTAAATTGAAACACTTTATAGGAAAACACTATTTTTGACAGAAAATAACAAATTAAATACAACCCGACACCCATTTCAACAACAGATAAATCAAGCTCAATTCTCTCTCTCTTTTTTCTTTTCTTTTCTTTTCTTTTCTTTTTATATAAGTAATTTTAGCACCAAGTATGGGGATTGGAACCAGTTGAGGTTTTTCCTCGAGGCCTCTGTCATTTCTCCCATCCGTTGGGGTTAAAAACACATTCAATTCCAATGAAAATTGCCCATAAACTTTTTTCATGAATACAATGGAAAAAGATTAAAGGAAAAATTATGCAAAATAAGGTCTACAGAAAAATTTGAAAAAGGTGAAAAACCCATGAAAGATTATCAAACTACCAAATTTATACAGAGAATACGGACAACCCCGTAAAATCTGCGTAAAATTTACAAATAAGTTCAAAAATTAAAATTGATTTCCCACTTCAGAATGCTCAAGTATGTCAGCTCAATTATATAATGAATGGCATTCCATAACTTGACAGACGGGGTAACTCACCTTCACCAGATCTGAAATGGCAGCCTTTGAGATTCAGGGACCTATAACCATGAAGGAGAAGACTCAACACCAGAAAGAGACAATTGAAATTGAAAAAAAAAAATCAATCAAAATATTATACACATTTAATACGTGATTTTATATAGATACATATTAGAGAGAGAAAGAGGGAAAGAGATTACCAATTCAATAATAAGAAAAATTGGTCAATTCCAATCAGAACCAATATAGGAGTAAAATATAGGAATAAATTGTATGTAAGTAGTGGCGAAGAGAGAGAAAATGGGGAAGAAGTTGATACAGAAGCCGCCAAGGCTGTCATGGCAAGCGTTTGAACAAACTGAAAGGTGGAACTCTGAAGCATAGCTGTTAAAATGACGAAAATTGTCCTCATTTTATGTTTCATAAATCAATCACTCACTTGAGCCCGGCGACCATTTATTTTAAAATATAAATATGATTTATAACTTATTTTAAATTATAATTTATATTTAAAAGATAAGTTACAAATTAACTTAAAACAAGTTTTGAAAATTCGACTCATAATAACATATAAATTAAATTAAATATAAATTATTAAAAATAATATTAATAAAAATATTTTCAAAATAGATATTATATTTAGTCAAATTTTTAAAATAACTTAAAAGTCATTTAAAATAAATTATAAATATTTTTTTTATTTAAAAATCAATTTATAAGTAAAAAAATAATTAATTACCAAACATGAGATCGGCAAATGAGTCGCTGCCGAACAGGGTATAAAGAATGGTTACCACTAGTTATGGGTAGTTTAGTCAATTGGCACCATACATATTCCCTGAATAGAACTGGCAAGTGAAGCCCTCTTGGTGAAGGAAAAATATTACTCCGTAGAGTACTATTTTTATTACGACTTTTTTGCTAAAAGGTGAAAATACATTCCAAAAGATGTAACGAATTTTGTCCTTTTCCCTTGGTTAAAGATTGCTTTTCAATTCAAATATGGGTTTGATTCACACTCCATGTTATGAAACATAGAAGGAAAAAACTGAATTTTTGGCTAAAAAAATGCGTTGAGAAACGGTAGATGTACAAAACATTTCAACGAAATAATATTTTTTCAACTTTCTCAAAATGAAATCTATTCCAAATATATGTCATATTTCCTTACTTGGACAAAGTACAAATATCTAAATTTAATATTTTTTAGATACTTTTTCAAACGTAAAAATGAAAATTTTGTATGTTTTTATTTGTATTAATAGTAAGTGGAATCCAATCATTTAAAAAATAATTTGTAGAATTATTATTTTTATTTGTGAAAGTATTGTTTTTTTTTTATTAAAAGGTTAATATCAACTCATTTAATGAATATTTTTTGCCCAAGAATGTTTTAACAATATAAGTTGAGACATTAAATATAGTTTGAAGGTAATTGAATTGAAAATAGGAACTCACTTTTCATGTTCTCTTTATTATCCATCAAGAAACTTCAAGTTAGACAATTAATCCGGGATATAAGACTTTGTCAGCAAATGATCTGGAAAACCAAATGGATGCACAATAATACTCTTCTTATACAATAATAATATTCCAGATGGGAAAGAAATATTTAATTAAGAGTTAATTACAAAATTTTCCCTCAAAGTTTTATATATATAAAAAAATTATCCTGAAAGACTAAATTTCTCAATTGTATTCAAGTTTATTTTTTTTATAAACTTTTAGGATTACCCATTACTTAAATAGAAGTCAACTATCAACTTAGCCAAAAACTAAGCTAATTATTAAGGCGGTAAACTGAGCAAATAGTTCGGACTCGATTCGTACTCGATCTAAATTCAAATTCGATTCGAAATATAAATTATTCAAATATAAGCAAACTTTAAAGTTCGATAAATTATTCGAACCTCCTCAAATTATAATTTTTTATTGATACTCGGATCATATTCGTTCGAAACGTTCAAACTGATCGGACTCGATTAGAGATCGTGCTCGACTCGGTAGCTAAACGAACTTCAATCAAACCTTATTTTATACTCGATAAATTTTATAAACTAAATCTGAACAACTCAATACTCGACTCGACTCGACTCGAATCATTTATACCCTTACTAATTATACGGTAGGTGCTGAGTCTCTCTCTCTCTGTATATCTATTTGTTTAACATTGAGAAATTTGGTGTCTGATAATTAACTCCCACGCATATGCCACTCCATTAGTCATGTTGACAGGAAATTACATGATTGTTTCGTAATTAATGGAATATTGATCGAAGAATATTCAATTAATTTCAAACTTCTAAGATCAACCGGATTGCTCATATAAATTCCCTTTTGGCTTTTTCGTCTTTCGACAATTAAGAATTCCCTTTATTCTTTTTTTATAATTACATTTTAAAAGTAAGTACATAAATTTAGAAATAAATTTAATATTTTAATCGAGTATTGAAATATTAATATTATCATTGTAATTTGTAAAATACATTGAAAATATGAAAGAGAGAATATAGATTGTTATTTTATCGAAGTAAATTGATTAAAAAGATGAGAGTACAAATTTGCGTTTAATGTTTAGAGATAATATGAAAAATTAAATAATTAATTATTTTTTGAAACCTACAAACACGTATATAAAAAGGAATTGAAGTGGAAAACTTCTTGACAATATATTGATCAAAACCTTTTAATTATGAATTGATTCAAATATAAAACCTTTGCATTAATTATTTACACATTGAAATTTTGATTAAAAAAATATATACTTTCATCAAAATGGTGAAAAAAAATATCAAATTTCTCTTATTTTTGAAATAATTATACTACCCAGTATTATAAATTAATTGATCGATTTTAATTTTAATTATACTATTTAAAACTACGAAAATATAATGCATGAATTGAAGGAAATATGTAATAGATAGAAGTCGAGTCTATTTTTTTGGTGTGTATAAATGCATAATATTCTTCTTATAGTACAAGATTATAAATTAAATGGGAAAGCAATATTTAATTAAATACTCCTTCGTCCCAGGATAAAATTTTTTATTATTATTTCAGAAGTTAAATGTCTATTTACCTTAAATGATCTATTTTTACAATAATTTGCCTATAATATCCATATTATTAATTGTTATATTTATATTCTCTATGTATATTTATGGAGCATCACTAGTAATGTACAGAAAACTATGTAATTAAATGATAATTTAAATATGAACAATTTATCATTTTATCATATTTCTTAATATGCGTAAAAAATCAAAAGTCAACTGTCAAGTTAGCCAACAATAACTAGTTGGCCATCGGACCAATTGAAATAGGTGTTTCCATATACCACTCCATTAGTCATGTTAATAGGAAATTACTACATGATCAGTGTTTCATAGTTAATCAATCGTTATATGTTACTATTACGATATATTTGTTTGATTAATTATTAATATTTGTGTAATAATTGTAATATTATTATATTATGTTTCAGGGCCGGCCCTGGCATTTTCAAGGCTATAGGCGAAGATAAAATTTGGGGCCCCTTACATTTTAAAAAAAGTCACTTCTTCAAGAGCAACAAATGATAAAAAAAAAGACTTCAATTTTCAATATCACTTAATAGGATACTATTGAGTTCAAATAAAAATGTTACAATTACAAATATCAGTACCTGATTACTGAAAAACTACCCTTCTTGCATTTTTTGGCAGCAAAAGTTTCAATTAAGCTTGAATAGTCAAGCTTATGAACCAACTATTTTTCAATCGACAACAAAGCTAAACCGTTCAATCTTTCCTGTGACATTGTGGATCGAAGATAAGATTTGATCAACTTTAATTTTGAAAAGCTTATCTCAGCAGAGGCAACAGTAACTGGTATGGTTAATAGAATTCTATAAGCAACCCAAGTATTTGGGTAACACTCTTCTATTTGCTTCAAATAGTGCAATACATCCAGTAACCATGTAAATTTTTTCATAGCAGGTCTATTAGGGGTTTACGGTTTACCAATTATGCAAACTTAATAACAATTCCTCCAGATGCACAAACTTTCAGAAAACATATTACTATATTAGGGACTTAGGGTTTTACTGTATACAATTTCAATTGGAGCAACTGAGCAGCAAGAACCAATCTTATGGAACAAAAGTATTAAAAGTAAGAAAGAATGGAGAAATTAGTTACCTGGTAAAACAAAATTATTCTGAGAATTGGACCGGATGAAGAAGAGATGATAGTCAATACTCAATAGATGTCAAATGTGTGTGCGTCTCAGTCAATGCGATGGACGATGATCATATGCAGTACAGCAGCAGCCAGCAGGAGAAGTGCGATGGCCGATGATCATATACATATTAAAAAAAATATTTGGGGCTCCAAAATTTTTGGGGCTCTAGGCCCATGCCTCTTGGGCCTATGCCCAGGGCCGGCCCTGTTATGTTTAAAATTGTGTTTGTTTACTAAATTATGATTGTATATAATGAATAAAATAAATTATAAGTCAAAATATCAAATTAATTGAATATAATACTTTGTCTTATTACACCTGTTGCATTACATAATGAAATCGGCTAATACATCCGATGGATGGATGGTAGTCGTAATGAAAAACTAAAAAATAATTATAATAGCATTACTTCCGCAATGAGCTAATACATATAATATGTGAAACAAACAATATATATATATATATATATGTGTGTGTGTGTGTGTGTGTGTGTGTGTGTGTGTGTGTGTGTGTGTGTGTGTGTGTTAACGCCAAGATCTTTGATGACGTCCCAATCACGTAAGACGCCCTAATCCTGCACAGAAAACACGATCAACACCAAAAGCTTGACGGCTGGACCGTCGGGGGATAGCTCCGGCGTGAGAGTCAATACAGGTGTTCAAGGTTTAACAATGGAGGGTGTAAAAATGTCTAGTGTGTTGAGCTAGATAGAAAGTGTATGCGTACGTTTTGTTAGGAGACCCCCTTGCTAGGTTATACTCTCATACTCGGTTTTTTGTGCCACCAACCATGATCTAACACAGCCCCCTGCTTCTCTCTGGTCTCAGCCGTGTGCATGCAGGTTGTCACCTTTTTTGTACTATACCTGCCGCCGGCTGGATAAAATCCCATCCACATTAATGATATGCAGACTTTTGGTCAACTGCTCTTCCTTTTCATCATTACAAGTCAAGGGTCTAGATATTAAAAGATTTAAGGGACCAGCCGCTTGACCCAGCCCATTATTAAGGAGATACAATAAAGGTAATATAAATGTTAAGCCCAATGACTATAAGACTTAATAGTAAAGGTCCACTAGGCTAATTAAATGGGGAGGCCCAATCCGCCCGGCCCAGTAGAGAAAATATCGTGACCCAACATTGCCCCCCAGTCTTTTATTAAACAGGATGTTTAATGAAAGAGTATAAATAGCATCGGGAAAGAGTATAAATGGCATCGGTCCAAGGCAAAAGGATTTATAATAAAGTCAATAAAGGCCCAAAATATAGCTTACCGAAGCCCATCTGATGAACATCAAATAACAACATAAATTAAGATTGGAAGTCCATTTAAAGAGCCTACTCCAGCCGAACATACAACAACAAATATTTCACCGCCTCTCGAACAATTCAGACCTTCGCCACAAAAACCATCCTAATCTGGATCCAGGCTCGAAGCTGTGGCGACACCGATGATCATCGGTCCGGCAATAATTCCATCATGGAACTGATGGGTGAAGGAGTGAAATATCAGACTAAAGGAAGTTGGTATTTGACCATCAGTTTGAACTGATTGATTAATATTGACCATCTGCAAGCAAACGCTATCTTCGGATACCTCCGTCTCAAATACAAAGAAGCCGAAGAGGATACCGAAGAGAATATCGCCCGAAGGGAGAAAGACATTCTGAAGTCTATGTTGGCAAAAGAAAGAAGCAACCTTGACATTGCTCTTCTCAACAATGAAGGACTTCGGAAGGATCTCGACAAGGTCAAAAAAGAGTTGGAGACGATCAAGGCCACACATCGGGTCATCACAGATATAAATGTCGACCTGTTTCCGAAGAATGAAATTTTGACGAAGAAGAATGAAGATCTAGCCGAGTCCAATCAGAGACTGGCGAAGCAAAATAACAATATCCACGCTAAAGAGGCAGGATATATAGCACTTCGTCAAAAGCTTTGAAGAGGGACTCCGATAACTTCGGGCCCTTGGGAACTTGGATCTGCCACTGACCGAAGATATTTGTAAGGAGATCCAAACAGAATACAGAAAACCCGCCAAGCTGAACGATGAGATCTTCCATATATATGCCAAATGATATGAAATCTGCCGAAGTAAAGGCAAGAAAAAGCTCGGGCCAATGTAGATCCATCTCTTCTAGACTCTTCAGATGGTGACGATGACAAGGACGAAGCCTGAAGATGACCTCTCCTCATCTTTAGCTATAGAACTTTCTGTAAAAATTCTAACTGGTTGTGAACAGTTAATATTAAAATATCAACTTCATGCCTTATTACTTCTGAGTGAACATTTCCTGTTAATAATTGATCATCAATGAACTTGAAAACTGTTCAAGTGCCTCTTATCTTAAACCGTTAGTCAATAATCAAGCAAATTATATAACAGTTAAGAAAAATGACAATATAATCCGAACTCAACTGTAAGACCCCAAATTATTAATAAATGAAATTTAAATTCCCTCTATTTATTATTTTGAAATAGTAAGTGTTAAATTGATTAATGAGGTTAGTTATGGGTAAAATGCGTAAATATTTTAAATAAGCAAGTGGTTATAAAATATTCATTGTTGTCGGGGAATATTCGTTTGGTCGTGGAATATTCTTCCTGTCGGGGAATATTCGTACGACGGCGCAGTCTTTTGTGGGCCCCATAACGGAAAGCGATTGGATGAAGAAAACGACAAGTATATGTTTTTATTAATAACAACGTAGTTGTTACCGTTAATACTGTTGGAATACCCGGTGGTTAAAACACAGTAATACGCGTTGTTACACAGTAGCACACTGTATTGCACCAATTATTGATTCTTACGTAAGAAGGCACTACTCAATAATGGTTACAGTAATTACTGTTCAGTATTTTATTTTATTGATTCAATAATTGCTGCGTTGATATTTTATATTACTGTTGTTTCAATAATTGTCACTACACAGTATTTCCCATTATCAGATCAATAATTCATATTATTTGAATAATATTATTAGATAACATTATTGGCAATGTCTAGAAAGTTCTGTCTAAGGAGAGGTTTGGTCATCTAATTGCGTGCCAGTAAGGAGAAATCCTTATTGGAAAGCCCCCTCTTTCCTGGGAACGGCCTGGTTGTCATAAATGTGATTCTGTAATATTATTTGTAAATAATTAATTATTGATTCATATGATAAGGAAATATTTATTTTTGTGGATATAAATGAGGGATATATTTTTGTGGTTAAAAATGAAGGAGTTAATGTTGAGGTTTTTATCAGTATTTTTGTCGGAATGGAGGTATTAAAAATCAGGATTTTTGAGATATTTTGCGGGAGTTATAATTTTTAATCCGACCGTTGGATCGTGGTAATTTTTGGATATGTTATACATATATAAGTTGAGTATATGTCCACAAATTTTGAACCGTTAAAAATGAACGTATGATTTATTATGAATTTTACGAGATGACTGGTTCAGAAATTGTTGAATTTTCGGAGTTAATCATTTTGGTAGAAAATTCTAGAATTGGTGGGCCCCACTCTTGGTTGGTGAAGAAATGTGCTGAGATTTTTATTCAAATGTGGTGGGTGGGAATAGTAGCAGGTAAAGCTGTAAGACCCCGAATTTTATGAAATAAAAGTATTCAATTTTTCTTATAATTACTATTCAGTAAATGGTTAAATTGATAAAAGTTTAAAGTTATGGGTGAAATGTGAATATTTTTTTCAAAATAAGCAAGTGGTTATAAAATAATCATTGTTGTCGGGGAATATTCGTTTGGTCGTAGAATATTCTTTCTGTCGGGGAATATTCGTACGACGGCGCATCTATTTGTGGGCCCCATAACGAATAACTGTCGGATGACGATAACGACAAAAATTTGAGTTTTTACAAATAACGACGTAGTTGTTACCGTTAACACTGTTGGAATACCCGGTGGTTAAAATACAGTAATACGCGTTATTGCACAGTAGCACACGGTATTGCATAGTATTTTTGAAATTATTGATTCTTATGTAAGAAGGCACTACTCAATAATTGTTACAGTAATTACTGTTTAATATTTTATTTTATTGATTCAATAATTGCTACGTTGAAATTTTATATTATTGTTGTTCAATAATTGTCACTGCACAGTATTTTCCATTATCAGATCAATAATTCATATTATTTGAATAATATTATTAGATAACATTATTGGCAATGTCTAGAAAGTTCTGTCTAAGGAGAGGTTTGGTCATCTAATTGCGCGCCAGTAAGGAAAAATTCTTATTGGAAAGCCCCCTCTTTCCTGGAAACGGCCTGGTTGCCATAAATGTGATTCTGTAATATTATTTGTGAATAATTAATTATTGATTCATATGATAAGAAAATATTTATTTTATGTGGATATAAATGAGGGATATATTTTTGTGGTTAAAAAATGAAGGAGTTAATGTTGAGATTTTTATCCGTATTTTTGTCGGAATGGAGGTATTAAAAATCAGGATTTTTGAGATATTTTGCGGGGGTTATAATTTTTAATCCGACTATTGGATCGTGGTAATTTTTGGATATGTTATACATATATAAGTTGAGTATATGCCCACAAATTTTGAACAGTTAAAAATGAACGTATGATTTATTATGAATTTTACGAGATGACTGGTTCAGAAATTGTTGAATTTTTAGAGTTTATCATTTTGGTGGAAAATTCTAGAATTGGTGAGCCCCACTTGTGGTTGGTGAAGAAATGTGCTGAATTATATTTCAAATGTGGCGGGTGAGAATAGTAGCACCTAAAGCCATCAGGTTGCAGGTCAAACCTACCAAAATTTTCCTATAAATAGAGGGCTAAGTTAGAATTGAAAATCACACCAGAAACATAAGCTTTCTCTTTTTCTCTCTCTATATTATGAAGCATATTTTGTGAGTATTTAGATACTTTGAGAGTTGTTATTCAGTGCAAGTTTCCTTCGGCTTTGCATACCGATCAGAAGTACTGCTCTTTTAAGGTAAGGGATTGTAAGTGATAGTAAGGGATTTTAAGGGTTGTTATGATTTTCAGTTTCGTAATTTTTCTGAACTTCAAAAATTCTGGAAAAATTTGAAATGATATTTTGATGAGTTTTCTTGATTGTGTCCAAAAATGGTGATTTTTGGATGTATAGATTGAGAGTTATGAATTTTATGAGAAAAGACTATTTTAAAAGTAACCGCTTATAATTCCTTGTGGTTAACTCCAAAATTGATGAGATTTTTATTGGGAGTACATGTGTATGATAGAAGTATACTCTGTAAATTTCAGAATTTTTGGACAAAAGTATAATTTTTGATAAATGTCTAAATATTCGGTGGTTTTGGCCATATGAAAAATAGTAAATGAGTTTTAAAAATTCTGAGAAAAATGTATGTTCAATATTGGACTATATTATGCTAAATCCCAGAAAAGAAATATTTTTGGAACTGATTTGATATTTTTCATGAAAATGAACTAGTTATAAGTAAATGAATTAAATATGTTATGTGAAGTAAGAAAATTGGAAAATAGGATTTTATGGCTTGAGAATCCTATATGAGGTATATGCAGATTTTTGATGAGGGTTTTGATTATTGGTGATAAAATTTTATGAGTTTGGTATTTTAGAATGATTAAATGCATTATTTAGTAAAGTGTAAACAATTTAAATAAATTGTTTATAAGCTTAAGAAATATTATTCTTTCAATATCATTATACCGAAATATTGGTATGTATATTATTGTGGAATTTCTACCTTTTTCATGTCGAGTTACTATTCATGAGTTACTATTCACGATTTACTATTCATGAGTTACGAATATTACTCTTGAGATTAAAACTATATGTTGATCATATTATTTTTATCATCATATATAATATTTTTATAACCCTGATGTTGAAATTCTCTTTCACTGGAGTGTAAAGATGGATAGATTATTGGTATGATCATGACTAGGGTTCTCTTTGGCCTGTAGTGCAAAGTTGAATTGTGACTGGTATGATCATGACCATTGAATTTATAATTGAATATCTTAAGCTTAAGTGCAAAGGTGAATTGATCAACATGGTTATAATTATTGTTTATATAAATTCTGAAATGATTATATATTTCTTTGAGATATGAATATATTTGGCCTGTAGTGCAAATATAAATTGTTGATGAATATCTTTGGCATGTAGTGCAAAGATGGCCTGTTGATGAATATCTTTGGCCTGTAGTGCAAAGATGAACTGTTGTTGAATATCTTTGGCCCGTAGTGCAAAGATGGTTTGTTGATGAATATCTTTGGCCCGTAGTGCAAAGATGGTTTGTTAATGAATATCTTTGGCCCGTAGTGCAAAGATGGATTTGTTAGTATGATTATAAACAGGAATTGTGATTTGGTATAACCATGATCTTTGATGTTTCAGGTAAAGACAGGTGATGAAAATATTCTTCGTCCTGGGTGCGAAGAAAAATTTATAGTCACAATTATGATTATGAGTTATTCATATGATTGTGGAAAGGAACTGTTGTGTGATGCTACATGGATAAAACATTGTTGGTGAATTTTTAACATGGAGAAGATAATAGACTTTATAGTCTATTTGACTCTTCTAATGGATTGCTCATTCCGCTGCAACTATGATTGAAATTTTTATCATTTACCATATGTTCTAAATCTCTGATTTATTATTGATGAAGGCTATTGATAATTGAATTATCTTTAGTCATGATATTCTTTACTGAGCTAGTTGTGCTCACCCTTTTGCTTCACAATTCCTTTCAGGTAATAAGAGTGTAGCTGGATCGAGCGGGGGTAACAAGGGAATAGAACGGTGGTCATCATTTAGTAGTTATATTTGGTAAAGAAAATAGGGTGAGGCGAACCCAACGTTGGAAGGGTGTTTTGTCACTATCATACAAGATGTCTAATGACATACAACCTCGTGTCATCATAAGACAGGGTTGTGCTCATCCACTTGCTGAGTATATCTATGGGCACTACCTATATAATCTTGGTGTTTGTTTGAAGTATAATTCTCAATTAGAGACAGTGGAGATAATGATAAGTCAAGAGAAGACTCACCATTGGGAAGAATACGATAGTAATCTTCTCGTTTTTCTTTGGGGTCTATTGGGTAGACCAAGGATAATTCTGTGGCCATATGATATCTATCATAACCTAGACGCGTGGCCTCCCATGTACGAAGGTTTCCTTGAGCTCTTCCCAAAGATTCTAATTTCTAAAACAATTTTTGACTATACCTTTATGTAAGGTGTTATTGTGAGGTGATGTCCACGGTTGGAACATGAGTCACATTTGGTATATATTTGTATCCAAACTCACAGCATATGTGTTGTTGTATTTTGCACGACAATTGTTGTAATAAAGTTGTAGTTGTTTTCTGTACCATGTATTTGGCGACTCAGAATAGGTTGGATGGAATGAACCTATTTTGGGGTTGTCACAGGTGGTATCAGAGCTTAGGGATATGATCTCTGGCGGAGATCGGGGAATACAACTAGGAGGGGAGAGATGAGTAAATCCTTCGCTAGTGTGTCCTACCTAAGCTTATTTGTTGGTCAGTCATAATATCGGGATATTATGTGATATGTTAATTTGTTAAATTAACACTTGTTTTGAAGCTGTATTCTAGAATGTTATTTGAAATACAGGAGATGAGCAATGGAGAAATTATGATGACAGAGAAGATGGAATTTGAAATGAAAGGAAGGTATTCTCAACTTTTTGAAATACCAGGTACGTAAATTTCGGGGACGAAATTTCATAAGGAGGGGAGATTGTAAGACCCCGAATTTTATGAAATAAAAGTATTCAATTTTTCTTATAATTACTATTCAGTAAATGGTTAAATTGATAAAAGTTTAAAGTTATGGGTGAAATGTGAATATTTTTTTCAAAATAAGCAAGTGGTTATAAAATAATCATTGTTGTCGGGGAATATTCGTTTGGTCGTAGAATATTCTTTCTGTCGGGGAATATTCGTACGACGGCGCATCTATTTGTGGGCCCCATAACGAATAACTGTCGGATGACGATAACGACAAAAATTTGAGTTTTTACAAATAACGGCGTAGTTGTTACCGTTAACACTGTTGGAATACCCGGTGGTTAAAATACAGTAATACGCGTTATTGCACAGTAGCACACGGTATTGCATAGTATTTTTGAAATTATTGATTCTTATGTAAGAAGGCACTACTCAATAATTGTTACAGTAATTACTGTTTAATATTTTATTTTATTGATTCAATAATTGCTACGTTGAAATTTTATATTATTGTTGTTCAATAATTGTCACTGCACAATATTTTCCATTATCAGATCAATAATTCATATTATTTGAATAATATTATTAGATAACATTATTGGCAATGTCTAGAAAGTTCTGTCTAAGGAGAGGTTTGGTCATCTAATTGCGCGCCAGTAAGGAAAAATTCTTATTGGAAAGCCCCCTCTTTCCTGGGAACGGCCTGATTGCCATAAATGTGATTCTGTAATATTATTTGTGAATAATTAATTATTGATTCATATGATAAGAAAATATTTATTTTATGTGGATATAAATGAGGGATATATTTTTGTGGTTAAAAAATGAAGGAGTTAATGTTGAGATTTTTATCCGTATTTTTGTCGGAATGGAGGTATTAAAAATCAGGATTTTTGAGATATTTTGCGGGGGTTATAATTTTTAATCCGACTATTGGATCGTGGTAATTTTTGGATATGTTATACATATATAAGTTGAGTATATGCCCACAAATTTTGAACAGTTAAAAATGAACGTATGATTTATTATGAATTTTACGAGATGACTGGTTCAGAAATTGTTGAATTTTTAGAGTTTATCATTTTGGTGGAAAATTCTAGAATTGGTGAGCCCCACTTGTGGTTGGTGAAGAAATGTGCTGAATTATATTTCAAATGTGGCGGGTGGGAATAGTAGCAGCTAAAGCCATCAGGTTGCAGGTCAAACCTACCAAAATTTTCCTATAAATAGAGGGCTAAGTTAGAATTGAAAATCACACCAGAAACATAAGCTTTCTCTTTTTCTCTCTCTATATTATGAAGCATATTTTGTGAGTATTTAGATACTTTGAGAGTTGTTATTCAGTGCAAGTTTCCTTCGGCTTTGCATACCGATCAGAAGTACTGCTCTTTTAAGGTAAGGGATTGTAAGTGATAGTAAGGGATTTTAAGGGTTGTTATGATTTTCAGTTTCGTAATTTTTCTGAACTTCAAAAATTTTGGAAAAATTTGAAATGATATTTTGATGAGTTTTCTTGATTGTGTCTAAAAATGGTAATTTTTTGATGTATAGATTGAGAGTTATGAATTTTATGAGAAAAGACTATTTTAAAAGTAACCGCTTATAATTCCTTGTGGTTAACTCCAAAATTGATGAAATTTTTATTGGGAGTACATGTGTATGATAGAAGTATACTCTGTAAATTTCAGAATTTTTGGACAAAAGTATAATTTTTGATAAATGTCTAAATATTCGGTGGTTTTGGCCATATGAAAAATAGTAAATGAGTTTTAAAAATTTGAGAAAAATATATGTTCAATATTGGACTATATTATGCTAAATCCCAGAAAAGAAATATTTTTGGAACTGATTTGATATTTTTCATGAAAATGAACTAGTTATAAGTAAATGAATTAAATATGTTATGTGAAGTAAGAAAATTGGAAAATAGGATTTTATGGCTTGAGAATCCTATATGAGGTATATGCAGATTTTTGATGAGGGTTTTGATTATTGGTGATAAAATTTTATGAGTTTGGTATTTTAGAATGATTAAATGCATTATTTAGTAAAGTGTAAACAATTTAAATAAATTGTTTATAAGCTTAAGAAATATTATTCTTTCAATATCATTATACCGAAATATTGGTATGTATATTATTGTGGAATTTCTACCTTTTTCATGTCGAGTTACTATTCATGAGTTACTATTCACGATTTACTATTCATGAGTTACGAATATTACTCTTGAGATTAAAACTATATGTTGATCATATTATTTTTATCATCATATATAATATTTTTATAACCCTGATGTTGAAATTCTCTTTCACTGGAGTGTAAAGATGGATAGATTATTGGTATGATCATGACTAGGGTTCTCTTTGGCCTGTAGTGCAAAGTTGAATTGTGACTGGTATGATCATGACCATTGAATTTATAATTGAATATCTTAAGCTTAAGTGCAAAGGTGAATTGATCAACATGGTTATAATTATTGTTTATATAAATTCTGAAATGATTATATATTTCTTTGAGATATGAATATATTTGGCCTGTAGTGCAAATATAAATTGTTGATGAATATCTTTGGCATGTAGTGCAAAGATGGCCTGTTGATGAATATCTTTGGCCTGTAGTGCAAAGATGAACTGTTGTTGAATATCTTTGGCCCGTAGTGCAAAGATGGTTTGTTGATGAATATCTTTGGCCCGTAGTGCAAAGATGGTTTGTTAATGAATATCTTTGGCCCGTAGTGCAAAGATGGATTTGTTAATATGATTATAAACAGGAATTGTGATTTGGTATAACCATGATCTTTGATGTTTCAGGTAAAGACAGGTGATGAAAATATTCTTCGTCCTGGGTGCGAAGAAAAATTTATAGTCACAATTATGATTATGAGTTATTCATATGATTGTGGAAAGGAACTGTTGTGTGATGCTACATGGATAAAACATTGTTGGTGGATTTTTAACATGGAGAAGATAATAGACTTTATAGTCTATTTGACTCTTCTAATGGATTGCTCGTTCCGCTGCAACTATGGTTGAAATTTTTATCATTTACCATATGTTCTAAATCTCTGATTTATTATTGATGAAGGCTATTGATAATTGAATTATCTTTAGTCATGATATTCTTTACTGAGCTAGTTGTGCTCACCCTTTTGCTTCACAATTCCTTTCAGGTAATAAGAGTGTAGCTGGATCGAGCGGGGGTAACAAGGGAATAGAACGGTGGTCATCATTTAGTAGTTATATTTGGTGAAGAAAATAGGGTGAGGTGAACCCAACGTTGGAAGGGTGTTTTGTCACTATCATACAAGATGTCTAATGACATACAACCTCGTGTCATCATAAGACAGGGTTGTGCTCATCCACTTGCTGAGTATATCTATGGGCACTACCTATATAATCTTGGTGTTTGTTTGAAGTATAATTCTCAATTAGAGACAGTGGAGATAATGATAAGTCAAGAGAAGACTCACCATTGGGAAGAATACGATAGTAATCTTCTCGTTTTTCTTTGGGGTCTATTGGGTAGACCAAGGATAATTCTGTGGCCATATGATATCTATCATAACCTAGACGCGTGGCCTCCCATGTACGAAGGTTTCCTTGAGCTCTTCCCAAATATTCTAATTTCTAAAACAGTTTTTGACTATACCTTTATGTAAGGTGTTATTGTGAGGTGATGTCCACGGTTGGAACATGAGTCACATTTGGTATATATTTGTATCCAAACTCACAGCATATGTGTTGTTGTATTTTGCACGACAATTGTTGTAATAAAGTTGTAGTTGTTTTCTGTACTATGTATTTGGCGACTCAGAATAGGTTGGATGGAATGAACCTATTTTGGGGTTGTCACAAAAGCCATCAGGTTGCAGGTTAAGTCTGCTTCGGCGTGCTAACATTTCCCTATAAATAGAGGGCTAAGTTAGAATTGAAAATCACACCAGAAACAAGTTTTCTCTCTTTCTCTCTCTAGATTATTGAGTGTATTTTGTGAGTATTTCGATACTTTGAGAGTTTCTATTCATCAGAGCAAGTGTCTTTCAGCCTTATACCGGTATTCCGACCAGAAGTACTGTCTGTACGAGGTAAGGGATGTTATTTTATTCAAAAATGATATTATTTCTTCAATATCATTATGCCGAAATATTGGTTGGAAATTTTTATCAAATTTGGAACTTTTCACGTCGGGGTTACTATTCATGAGTTACTATTCACGAGTTACTATTCACGAGTTACTATTCACCGAAAAATAAAATTTCTTCTTTTCGTCCAAAATATCTATTCTGGGTACTAGCTTTGATTGTATCCATGTTTTGATCATTCTTGAATTCTACTTCACTATGAATAATTATAAGGTATTTTTAGACATGGATAAATCGAAATACGAATCCTTAATATTTGTTATTTTGTTTCACTGGATTCGTTTTCTTTAATATATTTTTCATCATCCTCAGTCCTAAATGATGATATTACTGAATATCTTTGGCCGTAGTGCAAAGATGAATGATTAACTGATGAATATCTTTGGCCCGTAGTGCAAAGATGAACAGGTGTTGAGATGAACATGACCGACTGGTGATACAAATGAATATCTTTGGCCTGTAGTGCAAAGATGAATATTTGATTAAAGATGGTTATTGATTGTTGTTACAGGGATAAAATATTGATGATGGACTTTTAAATCTTAGAAGATAGTAGAACTCATTCTCTACTTGACTCTTCTAATGGTTTGCTGTTTCCGCTGCAGTTATTGATTTAAAACTTGTTGTCTATTGTATTCTATTAGATTTTTCCCTGTTGAAGACTAACGATAATTTGTTCTGTATTATCTTAGTCATAATGTTCTTTACTGGGCTAGTTGAGCTCACCCTTTTCCTTTTTGTTCCATTTGTCTCAGGAGGCGAGAATGTAGCGAGTACTAGTCGGGGTATGGAATGATGGTTCTAGAAGTTACTTTAGTAGTCCTCACTATTTTTGTGAAATAATGTATCAATAATTGTAATGAGGGCTTATTTGAGTGTGGATATTGTCTAAATGACAATATTTGTATTTAAACTCACAGTTCTTGTGTTGTAATAATAAAGATGTAGTTGTTTCTGTACTATGTATTTTGGCGACTCAGAATGGGTGTTGTATACCTATTTTGGGGGCGTCACAGTTGGTATCAGAGCTTAGGGATATGATCTCTGGCGGAGATCGGGGAATAGAACTAGGAGGGGAGAGACGAATCCTTCGCTAGTGTGTCCTACCTAAGCTTATTTATTGGTCAGTCATAATATAGGGGTATTATGTGATTTGTTAATTTATTTAATTAACCCTTGTTTTATGGCAGTATTTGAGAATGTCGACTGAGAATGTTAATAGTGGAGTAAATGAGACCGTGGAGACACCGGTGCTTACCAACGAGGAGAACGTGCAACAGGCTGGCAATGTTCCTCCTGTGAACAACACCAATGAGTAGATGATGAACGATAGAATGTTTAGAAGTTTTTTGCAATTCATGCAAAACCAGACAAGGAAGACTCGTGTTCAAAATACAGGAGGAAATGATAGCAATTCACGGTTTGTCACAGCCAAACAGTTCAAAGAATTGGGACCACCAGAATTTAAGGGAAAGCCGGATCCGATCATGGCGGAAACGTGGGTCAAGCAAATTACCAAGATATTCGATGTCTTGGGATGCACGGAGGAACAGAAGGTTCCATTCGCCACCTTTATGTTCCGTGGCGAGGCAGATTACTGGTGGGAGTCTGTGAAGCGTACCCATCCAACCGCACTCAGCATGTCTTGGGAGACATTTCAAAAACTGTTCAATGACAAGTACTTTCCTGAAAGTATTCGTCATATGAAGGAGGTAGAGTTTATTAGACTAGAGCAGAATAATATGACGGTATCTCAGTACGAGGCAAAGTTTGCAGAGTTGTCCAGGTTTGCACCTCATTTGGTGGAGAATGAGGAACGTATGACGAGGATGTTTCTGAGAGGTTTGAAACCCGGCATACGTCAATATCTCATTTCTCATAAATTTTCTCTCTATTCAGATGTTGTCAACAGGGCTCAATTATTAGAGCGAGATAACGAGTACGGTCAACTGAGGGATCACAACCAGGATCATATCGGTGACAGCAGTCATCAGAACAATGATAACCAGCGGAGAAAGAAAAATACAGACAAGAACGGCAACCACTCTGGTGGTAATCGTGGCTATGAAAATAGAAGAAGCGAGTCGGGAGGAGATTTTAAAAAGAGGAGATTCAACAATGACAATACGAAGACGTCAGCACCAACAGCAATTGGTTCCAAGGGAGGAGAACGACCACCGGTTATATGCTATAAGTGCGGAAAAGAAGGACATATCAGCCCAAACTGCCCACAACAGTTTAAGGTATGTTATAATTGTGGAAAGGAAGGACATATCGCTCGAGATTGCACTGTAGCAAAACCAAGTCCAGCGGGGATGGTGACTCAAAAAGCTGTCCCAGAAAAGATAAAGTCAACGGTTCCTGGAAGAGCGTTTGTCGTGACTGGTCAACATGCGAGGAACCCAAACGAGGTGATCACGGGTAAGCTAATCATAAATTCATGCGAAGTTTATACCTTATTAGATACCGGTTCTACCCATTCTTTTATCTCTCCTGCTTGTGCTCAACGTTTAAACTTGACTCCGGAGAAGTTAGACTTTGATTTATCTGTGGAGACTCCGTTAGGAGAAACTTTCATCACATCCACTGTTTATAAATCTTGTGTGATCCAAGTTGGTACCATCACCTTACCTGTTGACCTTATCTCTTTAAAGATACTTGCTTTTGATGTGATTTTAGGGATTGATTGGCTAACTACTCATCATGCCAAAATTGATTGTTTTCGTAAGGTTGTTAGTTTTCATATTCCTAACCAACCTGTTGTACGAATTCAAACAACTAAGCCATTAAAATCAATCACTGTTATATCAAGCCATAAAGCCATTCGTTTATTAAAAAACGGATGTCAAGCTTTCTTAGCCCATGTTATGGATTTGAATAAAGACACGTCAAATTTGAATAATATTCCTGTTGTTATTGACTTTCCTGACGTATTTCCTGAAGAACTTCCCGGTCTACCCCCGGAACGAGAAATTGAATTCTTTATTGATCTTGAACCTGGTACAAAGCCCATTTCTAAAACCCCATATCGAATGGCTCCTATTGAACTTCAGGAGTTAAAGGTCCAACTACAAGAGTTGTTGGACATCGGTTTCATTCGTCCTAGTACATCTCCTTGGGGTGCTCCTGTTTTATTTGTAAAGAAGAAAGACGGGAGTATGCGACTTTGTATTGATTACCGGGAATTAAACCATGTCACTATTAAGAATAGGTATCCGCTACCTCGTATTGATGACCTGTTTGACCAGTTACAAGGAGCACAGTTCTTTTCAAAGATCGATCTTCGTTCTGGATATCATCAGCTGAAGGTTAAAACTGAGGATATTCCAAAGACTGCCTTCAGAACTCGGTACGGGCATTATGAGTTCCTAGTTATGTCTTTTGGATTGACTAATGCTCCTGCGGCTTTCATGGATATGATGAACCGAGTATTTAAGGATTATTTGGATCAGTTCGTTGTTGTCTTTATTGATGACATCCTCATATATTCCAAAAGCCGTGAAGATCATGAGCATCATTTGAAGCTGGTACTCCAAAGGCTGCGTGAAAATAAGTTATATGCCAAGTTGAAGAAATGCGAGTTCTGGCTTGAGGAAGTAGCTTTCCTAGGGCACGTGGTGTCAAAACATGGAGTATCTGTTGACCCGGCGAAGATTGAAGCAATACAAAGTTGGGAGCAACCAAAGACGGTGACCGAAGTACGTAGCTTTCTAGGCTTAGCTGGTTATTATCGAAGATTCGTGGAAGGGTTTTCTCGAATCGCTACCCCGTTAACTCAGCTGACTCGGAAAGATATCAAATTCGTATGGAGCGAGGAATGCGAGAAGAGTTTTCAAGAGCTTAAGAGGAGACTCATTTCGGCACCTGTTCTGACAATACCATCTGGTTCGGATGGATTTGTTATCTACAGTGATGCTTCAGGCAAAGGGTTAGGATGTGTTCTCATGCAACATGGGAAAGTCATAGCCTATGCCTCGCGACAACTCAAAGAATATGAGAGGAATTATCCTACTCATGATTTGGAGTTGGCAGCAGTAGTTTTCGCGTTGAAGATCTGGAGACACTACCTGTATGGGGAGAAAGTGGAGATCTATACAGATCATAAAAGCCTTAAATATTTCTTCACCCAAAAGGAACTCAACATGCGGCAGCGACGTTGGCTCGAGCTGTTGAAAGATTACGATCATACCATCCAATATCATCCTGGAAAAGCAAACGTAGTAGCTGACGCATTGAGTAGAAGATCATATGCGGGTACGAGTGCAATGTTGTTAACACAAAGGCCCATTTTGTATGACTTGCAAAGGATGGAGATAGAGATGAAGGCTCCAAGTACCCACATGATGATATCAAATATACGAGTAGAACCGACTTTAATCGATAAAGTTAAAGCTGCTCAAGCTACGGACATAGAGCTGATGCGTATGAAGAAGAAAGTGCAAGTGACCTTAGGGCATACCTCCTTACTTCATTGTGACCTCCTTACTTCATTGTGACCTTAGGGCAAAGACGAAGAGGACCAGTTGTGAAAAAGTGAATTTTTTGTGCTGAATTTGAACTTGACAGCCTGCCGCATTGATTGTCCGAAGTAGAATATTTGTCTACACCCAACATCCATGAGCTCTGCTTCTGCTAATTGGGACATAAACCTCCTCAAAGCTTCTTCTGAACGGCCCGGTCTTTTGCAGCTTTAGATGAATTTCTCCGAAGATAAGTACCCCCAGGGCGGTGTGCCCTCAGTGGATTCCCGTGAGTGTGATTTCTGGATCTATTTCGGTGGAGATTTTTGTCACTGTGGTGAGAATACTCGAGGCAGAATGCTTTATTTGTATTATAAGGTACTCTCTGGATCAACTTATTCGTCTGCTGCAACCATAATCCCGAGAACCGACATAGTGAGGTACCCTCTTCGGATGCTCAGGAGTATGGTTCCTTGGTCTTCTTCGATCATGAGGATCATCTTGAGACATGCCTTCAAAGTGTATAGACTGCTTTACTACGTCTCTCAGGCTGGACATAATTGGACGCCTCGTCCTTCAGCTCTGCCGTCCGAAGCATCTGCTCCAGCTCTGGCATCCAAAGGATCTGCACCAACTCTGCCAACCGAAGGATCTGCACCAACTTTGCCATCCGAGGGATCTGCACCGAGTTTTCCATCCGAAGGACCTGCTCCAGCTCTGCCAACCGAAGGATCTGCACCAACTTTGCTATCCGAAAGATCTGCACCAACTCTGCCATCCGAAGGATCTGCTTCGGCTCTGCCATCCGAAGGACCTGCTTCGGCTCTGCCATCCGAAGGACCTGCTCCAGTTCTGCCATCCGAAGGATCTGCTTCGTCCGCCATCTTCGCCAGCTTGGCAGCCTTGTCGTCCTGATCACTTCGGTGCCGAGTTCCAGGTGGGGTGCCTTCTACTCGCCTTCGGCCATGATCACGTTCCTTGTCAGCCGCAAAGACCAACCTCCTTCGGGCTTCACTACGGGCTCTCGAACGAGAACCCCCTGAATCACGCTTGAAAGCCATACTCTCAAGAGTATTTTTGAAAGGACCCAAATGATCCTTAACTGGAACACGAGGCAAGGGCGAACTTACAGCCATCGGTTGTCCCTCCGGTGTACTAGTTCTACTCCTCACCATTCTTTTCGACGTAGAACAAATGAAACTTTGTGATTGAAAGCTCTGAAACACTAGAACTCAGCCCTCCTTCTAGCGCCAATGTTAACGCCAAGATCTTTGATGACGTCCCAATCACGTAAGACGCCCTAATCCTGCACAGAAAACACGATCAACACCAAAAGCTTGACGGCTGGACCGTCGGGGGATAGCTTCGGCGTGAGAGTCAATACAGGTGTTCAAGGTTTAACAATGGAGGGTGTAAAAATGTCTAGTGTGTTGAGCTAGATAGAAAGTGTATGCGTACGTTTTGTTAGGAGACCCCCTTGCTAGGTTATACTCTCATACTCGGTTTTTTGTGCCACCAACCATGATCTGACACAGCCCCCTGCTTCTCTCTGGTCTCAGCCGTGTGCATGCAGGTTGTCACCTTTTTTGTACTATACCTGCCGCCGGCTGGATAAAATCCCATTCACATTAATGATATGCAGACTTTTGGTCAACTGCTCTTCCTTTTCATCGTTACAAGTCAAGGGTCTAGATATTAAAAGATTTAAGGGACCGGCCGCTTGACCCAGCCCATTATTAAGGAGATACAATAAAGATAATATAAATGTTAAGCCCAATGACTATAAGACTTAATAGTAAAGGTCCACTAGGCTAATTAAATGGGGAGGCCCAATCCGCCCGGCCCAGTAGAGAAAATATCGTGACCCAACAATATATATGTTAAATCAATGTAATAACTTATTGTATTATACTTCTTGCGTTTCATAATATATGACGTTTTAGAGTTATGTATAAGAATTAAAGAAATAATTGTATAATATTAAATATAATATCAATTGTTTATAATATTCTTAAATTTTCATAATTATTATACTTATCTCATGCTCTCTCTTATCTGTAACATTTTTCTATGAGGGTTAGTCTTAAAAAGATTTTAATTAATTATTTTAAATTATATAAAATGATAAATAATTTTAAAAAAATAAAATCGTTTTACATATATTATGAGACAAATGGAGTAAAATTATTAGATTGATTTCCCTAGTTAATTGATGGCAGCTAAAGTAATTATGTTCAAAATATGCGTAAATGGCAAAGTTGGCAGGCAGGCAGACAACCCGAATAAAAGGTGAGTTAGGCAGACAGATGTTTACCCAATCACAACCCAAAATGAGAGGTAGTGTAGGCGATCCAACCGTTAACTAATTTATATTGTCACCTAGTACAATTTTGTAGGGAATTAAATGCCAGCTTCATACTCCTATGTGACAAATATTTCCTCCCTAACATAAAATATTGTCCAAGAAATATGAATTACAATATTAATTATTATTTTTGGTAATAATGAATTCAAAAACGTTTTTTTAGGAGTAATTTTTTTCCCACCACTAATCATGGATCACTTTACTTTCTATTTTTAAATTTTATATTTTGAGACGGAAGTAATATGTATTTTTTTTACTCACAATACTTTGGGGATGTTTAATTTGAAAAGTAAATTTTGTGACTGAAAATTTTATATTGTTAAAATAAACTTATAAATTCAAATGGAATTTTGTTTTAAAACTTATTAGAGAGTATTTATGGGAGCTTTTTTTTTGTTTGGGTGGGGGGCCGAATTCCTGCAACACACAATTTTTGTTTCAGTAAATGAAATTAGTATGCATAAGCATAAAAAACCTTTTATATCCGAACCGAACCGAACCGAACCGAACCGAACCGAGGGTAATTTTTATTACTGTGGTCATAATCATTTACTTTCCAAACAAAAACAGGGTAAAAAATAGTATTCCAAAACTGGTAGTAACCTGTAAACCTTGAAAAAGGGGGCCGAATTCACACATGCCATGCCATGCCAGTGTACTTTGTTTGAATGCAAACTTATTGCTACAGTGTCACCGGTCTCCGTTCCTATATAATATATAAAAATATATATAAGCATCCATTACTCCCAATTCCCATATACTCCTGTATGTATACGCATAATAAGGAGGACTAGTATTTGATTTGATCCATTTTCTCAAAATTTTCAATTTCAGTCCATCTTTCTCACTCTAAATTTCCCGTACCCTTCTCTATCTATCTGTTTGTCTCTCTCCTGCTGCTCGGCCATGGCGATTGCAGCGGCAGCTGTTATAGTTCCCTTGGGCGTTCTCTTCTTTATATCAGGTCTAGTCGTCAATCTCATTCAGGTAACTTTTCGAATGGTTTCTGATTACTATTTCATATACAGAAGGTTCGATTTAGGAAATTTAATAAGTACTGATTTTAGCTGATGAGCTCTATTATTTATTACTTAGCCTGAGGATTTGGGGATTTTTTTGGTCTAGTGGTTGTAAATTTTACTGTTTCCTTTATTATTTTTTTGTGTCGTATACTGATTATGGATTATTTTTTAGGTTTTTGTGATGTGCGATGATTTGTTTGCTTGAAATTCAGTTGCGCATGTCTTTTGGTCTTCACTATAGTTCTGCAAACGCAGTCAGTCTCTTCACATTTTCTCTTAACGTGTTTTTTTTCAGGCATTCTTTTTCGTCCTTGTGCGGCCTTTTTCCAAGAATACTTACAGAAGGATTAACAGAGTGGTTGCAGAATTGCTGTGGCTGGAACTCATATGGCTCATTGATTGGTGGGCTGGGGTTAAGGTAATTATAGATCCCCATCCCTACGATATACTGTGCCTTTTATCTGTGTTCATGTTTTTCTGGTTGGTTGTAGTCTTTCCCATTTAGATGCTATGTATTAATAATCTTCGAGCACTGCACTTAACAATATTAATAGGCATGCTTATAGTTTCGAGGAGTTTGATTTATTAATTCCGCTCATGTTTATATTGCAGTGAGATAAATCCTTCACACACACACACATGTGCAATGCAATATACTATCCTATAATATACAACCGAAACAATTTCAATTTGGTAGTGCATATCACTCATTGTAAGTGATCTTCGCACACACACACATAATTATTGGCCACTTATTAATAATCCACAAATACAAGAATTTTCTTTTTAAGTAGCACCTTTTGCAATAGATGGTTTTGAGGCAATGCTTTAAATAAAAATTTCCCTTTTAATTATTTTCTCCGGTCTCTTAGACCAGTTGGATACTTGTTATATCATTTGCTAGTTGGCATTACTAATGGATAACGTTTTTCCTCCTTAATTTTCTTTTTTTTTCTAAGATATGTAGTTGGTCATTTTGAACCAAGAAGGCAAGTAATTGCCATTTTGTTTGCACCAATTAAGACTGTTTTCCCTATTAGTTTTGGCACTATTTCAAACTAATTCTGTATAACAGTTGCTCCAATGAAGAATCTATATCATGCTAGTTTTGAAATGACATTAGATAACCAAAGTTAGTATGACTATGAGATATTGAAAGAGTAATAGGAGCTTTAAAAGGTCTTGTTTCTTGTTTTATGCTTCAAGCATTAGCAGGTTCATGTGTAACACGTTGTGACCACGTTGGGACCTTAACGTGACGCATATACTAATTACGAAAGCGGACCTTAATGTAACATGTTTTAATATTCTATAGTGGTTATAGATTCTGTTGTTTTATTCAAGTTTCTCAATCTTACCAAATAGGAAATATAAGGGCCCATCTTTTGTTGAACAAAAATAGCCCATGTTTCAATGTGCAGTTTGGCATGTTAATTAAGGTGTCATAATTTTGTTGAATTGCTTGCTCGAATACCTTTGACTCTGACACCATAGCCACTTGACATGACTTGGATACACACCGTACTTCGCTTATTGAGAAATTTTATTAGTGCTATATAATTTCTATTTATTTATTTTATTCCATTTTTCTTATGGGTAACTTAACCATTTCTCATTAATAATAATATTATATATATATATATATATATATATATATAATAAATTGCACATTTTGTACTTAAAAAAGAAGTAGCTGAGTTAGTAGCATTACTGGCCTTACAACTTTATATGCTATTATTAAATCTGTAGTAGCTGGGGATTCCACTATGATTAATGAAATGCTTCTTGTTTCAGGTTAAAATTTATACAGACCCGGAAACATTTAAATTGATGGGTAAGGGCAACAATTTCTTAGTCGAGTGTAATGTGCTTCTTTCCTTGTAAGAAAAGCCCTTTCTTATGCTAAAATTTTGAATTTATGCAATTAAACCTTCCAGGGAAAGAACACGCACTTGTCATATGCAACCACAAAAGTGACATTGATTGGCTAGTTGGATGGATTTTGGCTGAGGTTCGTATCTATAAATTTCTTTCTTATATACATGTATATGAATGCTCACAGAAATGTACACACCATGCATGTGAATTCATTAATATAGTTGTGTACATGTTCCAATCTAGTTAGGTTAGTGTTCAGATGTAAATATTTTTGAATTTAGATGTGCTTCATGGCTCATGCAAATGAAAGACGTACACTTGCAATACTGTCTAATTTAGGAATGGTTTCTATTCTTGTCTTTGCTATATGTTGTGTCCTCTGCTTGCTAATTATTGTTTCCTATAACAGCGATCAGGTTGCCTTGGTAGTGCATTAGCCGTGATGAAGAAATCATCCAAATTCCTTCCAGTAAGTGCTAAAACTCATTGTTCTATAATTTGACTGTGTGAAGGCATTCAACTTAATCTTGAGCTATATTTGGACTATAAACTCTTAATGAAAATTGTATCACACTACATTTATCCGTTGGAGAATCGACGTTAACATGTAGATTCATTAAGTTAATACTTATCCAAAAAAATATATGAAGTTAGTCAAAAAGGAATTGGCTATGAGAATTTAATCCCTGCAGTTGGGATGCATATCCGGGTTTCCAAGCCTTGTGTGTTATCCCAGGCTTCACCCACCTCCTTCCTTCAGTTTCTTTCATTTTGCTATTTTCCTATATAAAAAAGAAGAGAATATAGTCCTCTGGTAAAGGCATGCATGCATCTCCCAGGGTTTATTGAATGCTGGTGTATCCTAAACCATTTGACTATGAGTTCAATAGACCAAATACCATATATGGGTTGTGAGGCTTTATTTTACTAAACGAGGCTAGTGTGAGTTGTTAAAGTATCCCGCGCCAAACTCATCTAGCAACCTTCATCCTTAAAAGTATGTTTGAAGTTAAATTATTTTTTGTCATGTTCACAATCCAAAGATGTAATACTTGTGGATTGTGGACCCCACTTAAATTAATTATCCTATCAAAACAACTAAAAACTCGTTCTAGAGAAGTATTATTATTTTTCTGGCAAATACAATACATTTCTTGTTGGGGTCCACTTTTCAAGAATTGAGTGTTGGCTTTATTAATTTGCATGAAAAATGTGCTTAAGACATTCTTTCAAGTATGAAGGCTTATTCAAAATGACTTAAAAGTTTAGATAAAAGTTATAAAATCATACAAGATGCATGATATATGGATGAAATTTAAATTTGAAAATGATATTTATCACTTATGTATGGTCATATAAAAATTTAACTTGATGTTCAAACTTGGCTCACTTGTATATGAGCCTTAAAATAGATTCAAGTCGAGCTTCAACTGCACCAAACACGGAGCTGTTTAATGAACAGCCGGGTTTATTTACAGCCCTAGACAGAGGAGCTCATAAATATATACTAGCCTGGGAAGCTAAATTTGACCAGTGTTGGATAGTGTTCTCACAGGGGGGGCATGCTAAGATCTCTTCAAAAGGGACAAGTTGTTTCATATCCTTCATATCCTGTTGCATGACTAGTAGATCTAAGTAACCCGGGACCACTGGGGACAATCATGGGGTTTGCTATTGATGTTTTTCAGGATTATAGGGCCCCTAATACATCAGTGGTTCATTTGTTTATTGGGTTATAGGCAGGTAGGGACAAGAAATGTAAGAATATGGAAATGACTCATCCTTGATGTCTGTGGTGCACCTGGAAATGGCCATAGGTGTGGAGTCATAGTTGAAGATGTTGATCTTTGCTTTTCTTTAATTTAGTTGGTGCGCGGAAAGCGGTGAATCTTTACCTCACACTTTTGAATGGGTTCATATTGTTATCTTATTAGTGAAGATAGTTAAAGATGTTTAATTGTTATCATTTATAACGTTTAAAGTTTTAGATCAATTGTTTCAAGTGACTCCTCACTGTGCTCTTTATTTTTATTTACTAGTTATTTTCTAATCCTTCTGTTCTCAATACCTGAGGCTTTCAGAATTATACAGTGTGATTCAGCATTGCTCAATATGCGCAGGTCATAGGTTGGTCAATGTGGTTTTCTGAGTATCTCTTTCTTGAAAGGAGCTGGGCCAAGGATGAAAATACACTCAAGGTATGGATGTGTATATAGATGTGATTATGTGAATAAATTAGACGTGTGCAAATAAATGCATGTTTTCCTCGCTCGTTCTATGTGAATGTGTTTTTTGGTCCTTTGATTATTTCTTTTGGAATTCTTGATTTTCTTTAAATTTTGCGGGGTTGTTTCTGCAGTTCGGTCTTCAACGCCTAAGGGATTTCCCACACGCTTTTTGGCTGGCACTTTTTGTTGAGGGTACTCGCTTTACACAGGCAAAACTTTTAGCTGCTCAGGAGTATGCTTCTTCAATGGGATTGCCTGCTCCTAGAAATGTTCTGATTCCACGAACTAAGGTTAGGAGTCTGTTTCACTCATGGACTTCAACTTCCTTTTATTTCCCATGTCGACGCGTATCATGATAAACTGTGTATTTTGTGTTTCTTATTAATTTCAGAAATTTGCTTTGTTGCTCATCTTAGAGCTCCAACCTTTCGACATCCTGAGCCCATTTTATGTCCAACAGTAGTTGGCTTCCAAATTCTTTTCTGTATACCTAATTGATTGCCTCATAAGAATTAATTGCACCGATGTTATTGTGTGATCTTTGTTTCATATTTATGTAGGGATCGGAGAGTTGCACTTTTTTGGATGAAGTGCTTACCTTTTCCATTTTCAATTGTTCTGTTCGGCTGACTTCTCTTGTATTTTGTCTTACTATCAGTAAATTTTCTTTCCTATCGAAAAATGAAAACTATGACCTCTTAGAAGCACAAGAGTGCTCTTCGTTTACGTAATTGTAGCATGCTTTGTCAGCACATTTTCTTATCAACAAATTTGTACATATCATTGTTATTGTCGTTATTGTTTTTGTTTTGATATCCTTGGTGCTCATTAGGAATCTATTTTAATTAGGTGGCTTAGCGAGACACTAGCCCTGACAATCATTTATTTGAATACATTTTGTTTATTGGTTATTCCAGTTCTTCTGAGTTCTAACTAACTAGTGCTATGTTTGCATTTGGTGATGAGTTACTAGATGTTTACTAGAAGAATAGACTTTTGCTTACTTTGTTTCTAATCAAAATTTTTAAAAGTAGGGGAGCTGTGTAAAATTTAAAGGAAGTTTTAAATCTACCCTACCAAACTTTAAGACAAAGGGTAACTGGGCAAAGAATAGGGGAGCTTTGTTTCTGAACAGTAAAAAAGAAGGGGAAGCAAATAATATCAGATGGAGGAAGTACCATCTTATCAGTTTCCTGTGTAGAGTTGGACAAAATTAGCCACCAAGATTTTTAGGTAACATTTTTGGGTATGAATCATCCTTTTTCTAATTATGGAGGGAATTATTTTTGATCAAGAGAATTGGGGGATCCTGAGGGGGATCCCGAATTTAAGAATTTTTAGTGAGTGCACGTATAATTCAACTGAAATGGGGTAGAAAAGGTGGTCTTTTATTTTCTTATTTATTACTATCTGTAGCTGAGTTATTTTCTTGTGGATTTGCCGGTCTGATTTAAGATGCCCTTGGTTAATGTTGAAACATCCAAGATGACTGTCATATGAGAACTGCATGCACTTTTGTGTTGATTTCAACATTAGGAGTTACCTTATGGAAAGCTTAATAGATGTTGAAAATATTAGTCGTGCTGGTCATTCTGTTATGAGGAGGTGAGATGATTAGGTATTAGCTTTGAGCTATCGTTGAATTCTTATTTTGAAACAATGTTTGAACAAAACACATACCAACATGGACACATGCAAGGGTGTGTAACATTGCCACCACAAAATTACAGATATAAATCTTTTTTGGTTTGTTATTGATAGATTACTATGATTCCAGCGTAGCATCTTGTAGAGTTATGATAATTTCTTTTGGATTTCAAACTCATGTATGGTGTTGTACATGGTTGGCTTCTGATAATGATTTAAAACTGTACCAATGCAATCTAGGATCTATAGATTTCTTTCACCTACTCTCCTGTGTACCTCCCTGCAAGCTTCTTTTTTGTATTTCCTGACCATATTATTGGAATTGGTCTAGATCATTTAATTTATAAGCTGTTATTTTCAGGGTTTTGTTACAGCAGTAAGTCACATGCGTGCATTTGTTCCCGCTGTTTATGATGTAACACTTGCTATTCCCAAAAGTTCGCCTCCACCTACAATGCTAAGACTCTTTAAGGGTCAGTCTTCTGTGGTAAGTCAACTGAACTTGAGAGCTTTGAGCAGTTGAATTGAACAGTTTGCATATGTGGTAGTGGTAGCCATTGGATTATATTTTCAATTTTCTTTCACATTGTTTCTCCTTACGTGTAAATATGTGTAACAGAATCCTTATGCTATGTCCTTATGTTAAGGTATCGTTTATACCTGTACCTTTTTTAAGAATAAAAGGTTGTGCCATTTTTTATTAGTGGTATGTTATAATTTATACCCCCTCCATTGTAATAGTCGTTTTATTCATGCACGTGGATTAAGAAAGTCATTTAATACTATCATTTAATAATTAAAATTTGTGTGAAATTTCATCACTATCCCTTTATAGAAAGTTGAAAACTACTAATACAAGAGTTAAAATAAATTGGAACAAAATTTTTCTTCTAAAAAGTCTATTATTATGGAATGGAGAGAGTAGTATTGTAGCTTCAAATCACTGGAGGGATTCTCAAAGTTCATCCTAAAGGGGTAGAAAGGTAGATTGTGATTTTTCTTTCTTTTACAGAAAAGAAATTTTTAATAGATGAATAGAGAGAAAGGTTGATTATCACGTGTCAGTGTAACATTCGGTGGTTACTTTTTATTAGAACTTATGTGATGATAACTAGTACTCCAGATGAATGACTGGGAATAGAGTCTCTCTGATTGTTTTGCTTTTGTACTAAAGTTGTGGGATGTGCTAGCAAGGTTAGGAGTTGGGAAATCTTGTGATTGTGTTTGGTACTGAAATCATGTGATTGGATTTAGGCCAAAATTGGGTTTTATTTGATAATTCAGAACTACTGTATGTATAGTGTTAAGAGAGTAAACTGATGTGTTGTTATTTCCTGGTATGGGTCAGTCCTCTCTCTCCCACAATTTTTACAGCCCTCTCTCTTCTTTACTTCCCTTCATCTCCTATGTTCTTATATGTCTATTTCCTAATGTCATTGTTTTGATTCTCTCTTTTACTTTTAAATTCTTCTTGACCTTTTGTCTTTCACAACATACTCTTCATTTATGTCCTATTTGTAAGCTCATATTTTTATTTACAAAGTTTGTAATTTATTTGTGAAGACTATTATAGTGCCTAGCTATAGTGTGTACAATCCTTGTGAGAAGTTTTGATTCGTTTTTGTGATTCAAATGTTAGAAAACTTGGTAATAAGAAAAATGTTGTCTTATCTTTTGACCATTTGGGCAATTATACAAACCCTTAATGAAGTTGAGCATGGATAAAGCAATACATATAAAAGGATAACCTAGGGAAAATCAGAACTTCATTTCTTGAATCATTAAATAATTCCGAATTGTCATGATAATTAGATATTGATAAATGAATATTTGCGATACAATTATATCTAAAAGATAAAATCCTTGTGATACAATTATGTTATATCAGTTCAATGGGCGAAGTTACCTAAAAAGTTGCTAAATGTATAATAATATAGTTTCCTTTTTTATTTTCCCAGTGTGCATAATTTTCTGCTGTGCAGGTGCACGTCCACATCAAGCGGCACTTGATGAAAGATTTACCTGAAACAGATGATTCTGTTGCGCAATGGTGTAAAGATGTCTTTGTGGTCAAGGTGATAACTTTTATTTCTTATGCATATTGGCTCATTAAGTACGATGCTTTCCAATCATCTTAACTGCATCATATGTTTAGATCATGTTTCGATGGGATAGTTATTAGGAAAAATGTGGACAATTTTCTTATTATCCTCCTATGCCTCCTTTCAAATTCTTTTAAATTTTTTTTATAGCCCTACCCTTTTTTTGTTATATAAAAAATGTAATTTCAGACAAGTGCTATCTTTTTAACCCATTTCCTTTCTCACCCTTCTTAAGTGTTTGAGAGTACTTATTTAATTTCATTGATGTCTTCAAATTCTGGTACGGTGGGGTAATTGCGATCATTGAAATCTCGTATAGAAAGGGAAAAATTTGAATAGAACCCATTGTTAGTGGAATTTTGTACTTGTTGGTAAAGCATAAATTTATGAAGGTTTTCTTTGTCTAGCAAAACAACTTGACGGTAATCATGAGAAAGCAGTACTACTTATCTCTTGAATGATGATAGCTGATTTCATGGAGGATTTTCTCCAGAATTTGTCACTAATAAAGTGATGGAAATGCCTATGTAAAATGGAAAGAAGCTGGTTTCCTGAAAAGTGAAGATAAAACGAATAGGTAACAACAATCCATAAGATAATAATTACTCTCTCTGTCCTCAAAAGGATGACTAAAGGTACAAATTTTTTGTGTACATAAAGTGAAGGGTAATTAAGTCATTTAGTGGGGTCCATTAGTATAAAAAAAATAAAAATACTCGTCACTTTATATAATAATCTTGTGTGGTCACTAAGGATGAATTTAAAACTTTTTTACTCACTTTCCTCTAATTTTACTTTTGTGTGCAAATTGTATTTTGGTCATCTTTTTGGGGACGAGGGAGTAGTAATTATAATAAACGGCAAACTATATATGTTCCTACATGCTTGTGTAATTTGCAACTTTTCCATGATGTATATCTGTTGGACTGAGTTGGTGAATAATTTTTTTGTAGTTCAGATTATTCTGTGTCAAAACTGAGATTTATCTGTTCTGATTTGGATCGCTAGGATGATTTATTGGATAAGCATAAAGCTGATGATACTTTTGTTGACGGAGAACTGCACGACACTGGTCGGCCATTGAAGTCTCTTGTGGTGAGAGAGATAAATGTTCAATTTATTTCCAGACTTGCATTATCCAATCCTTCCCAAATTTTTTGTGGTATTAATGGGTGTATGTGGAGCTAACACTTGTTTGCAACAGGTTGTCATCTCTTGGGCATGTCTGCTCATTTTGGGGGCCTTAAAATTCTTTCAATGGTCTTCACTTCTATCTTCTTGGAAGGGTCTCACGTTGTCAGCAGTTGGCTTGGCCGTTGTTACTGTTCTTATGCAGATTTTGATTCAATTTTCTCAGTCTGAACGCTCAAATGCAAGATCCTCTAAACCTCCAAGGTCACCCCAGTGAAGCCCAAGAGCGAGCAGGCGAGAACCTTTAGAGACGATCTTTTGACAGAATTGGCCACGGTTCCATAGTGGAAAGATGATATATGTACTATGTATGATCTTCATGAACCTTGTAGGGGGTACCCATTTTGAACCCTTAATTATTGTCCCAGTATACTCGTCAGTGACCAATTTTTGTACATGAAAGTGCGGATTGTAGGCATATCAATTCATTAATTGCTGTCGAGTTGTGATAAATTAGCATTTGTACACACACTTGTACCTTAATGGGCAGAGTCTGCTGGTGGTGGTTTGATTTTCTCACTTTGATTCGTAGGAATGTGAAAATTCCTGATGTGAATTAGAAAATTTCATAATCCATGCTTGTGATTTTAAAATACGAGTAGGATATGGAAATCTTGCTAAATCTGATAGAAGTGGAATATTTATCTTTCCATCCATAACTAGGATTTCTTATAATATTTTTTATGTTTGTATAATACGATACATTCCTAGTTATATTATAATTTGGAACAATTCGTTAAATCCTATTTAATACGTTCTCTCCCCCATAACTCAGTTTAATCTCAAACCCCCAACTTCAATCGACTCCTATTAAATTTCATGGGGTGTCGACGTGGTAAATCAAGAAAAAGTTCAGAGTGCCGTCGTTTCGACCTCTTTTGGCAACCAATAATCAGGAAACCGAGGACCAAAACAGTGACGACAAGAGTTAAAAAATACTATTTTGTTGGAGATGATGTTAAAGAAGAGAATAAAGAAATATTTCCATCGTGGTCAAATTCCCTACCATGCCTATCAGAAATTGAAATTCCAGGGCCTATTCCTGATCTTGATGCTATTATTAATGATCACAATTTATTAAGAAACTTTTTTTCTAGTATTCCAGATACAGATGATGATGATGATGATTAATTCATGTATGTAAAAGACACGATCGCTAGAATTTCAATGACAAAAGTTGGTCTTGATTGCTCGGCATAAATAATTATTTATTATATTAGTTATTAAGATAATCAATTAAATATTTAATTATGATTTTGATAACATAGCTATAGTTATTAAATTATTATCTATTTATTTAAGCAATAAATTGTTGAGTTATATATTAAAGGTTTGAATAATGCTAGAGACACAAATTATTCTACAAATATTTTACAAACTGCTGATGTGTCATACTCCACCTCAGCATATTGTGTGGGGCCGAAGACTATATTGAAATAATTTGTTAATCAATATGGTGAGATGGAGTATGACACATCAACAGTTTGTAAAATGTTTGTAAAATAGTTTGTGTCTGTAGTATTATTCTAAAGGTTTATTTGATCCTAAATATATGAGTGCAATACAACTTTATTGAGTTACTATTATGAGCCGATGATGAAATCTTAGTATTAGTCGGGTAAGTTTATTTATTTCTGAAATTTGTTTTCTTTTTATGTGATGCTTGTTGGTGAGTTTATTTCGAGTTTTGATTGCTTCTTGAAATTGTAAGAATGATGACATTGATTATGAAATTATATTATATTTCCCAAAAAGAAAAAATTATGATTAAGAGCAAACAATTATTTTAATTTTATTGAAGTTTTTAATGGGATTCTACATTAGCGTTTATATTAACAAAATTTACTTAAAATTCTAATATGAATATAACTTGAAATACAAACTTTAATAAGTTTTAGTTTAGTTATGACAATTAGTTAGTAATGAAACCACTTTAATTTCTCAACTAATTTTATAGTTATTATATTTAAAAAAAATCACATATATTATTAATATAATGATCGTGCGATTTGGTAAATTGCAAGTTTTAATAAATTAAATTACGTGATATATTAAGAGATTTATTTTACATGTTGTAATAATATAATTATCCTGTACAAAATTTGTTAATATATATTATCTTACATTGTGATTAAAAAATGTTTTAAAATTTTGTGACGCCCCCAAAATAGGTATACATCAATTATTCTGAGTCGTCAACTACATGGTTTAAAATAAATAAAACTTAATTATACAACTGTCGTGTAAAATACGACAAAACATAAGCTGTGAGTTTAAATACAACACTTTCTTCTAAACAGGATTCAAACTCAAAATAAGTTCTCAATAAATTTATTTTCACACTATTTCATAGAATAGTGAGGACTACTAATGTTATCATCTGAATCGTCACTCCGTTCCCCGACTAGTCCCCGCTACGTTCTCATTTTCTGAAGAGAACAATGAAAGCAAAAGGGTGAGCTCAACTAGCCCAGTAAGAAATATTATGACTAAGATAATGCAGAATAAATTATCGTTAGCCTTCAACAGTGTTAAGCTGATAAAATATAACAAACATCAAGTTTAACTGCAGCGGAACAAGCAATCCATTAAAAGAGTCAAGTATAGAATAAAATCTACTATCTTTTATAATTTAAAAGATTTTTCATCACTTTCAGCTTAATAAATAATTCACATCATCCCTGCACTACGGCCAATGATATTCATTAGTATCACAACCCCAAATTATCCATGCATCACAGCCAAGAATATTCGTGTATTCATCAATGGTTATGATCATGCCAACAACTGTCCATCAATGCACTACGGGCCAATGACGATTTTTACCACATCATTTGTAACATTACGGTCATGATTACACCGAATAATCCCTGGTTATAATCATACCAAGTCCATCTATGCACAACATGCCATAGATAACTTTCAACAAAATATAAACATGAGGATGATGACAATGATATAAGAATTCAATAAAACAAGTTCAAGAATTAATTAATCCAAGAACCAATAACGTCCAAATTGTCAACATGATACTGCTTTATGCAGTAAAATTCAAGAATGCTCAGAAGAATATTTCCATGAAAATATACTGGATGAAGCGCAAATATCAAGGATATTCCACTAATTTTATGGAGTATAAAAGCCAAAACTTTAACCAACTGAGTATAATAAAGAATGAAATAACAAAAGAAGTCACCAGGCATGCGATGGACCGCACAGACAGGTTATTCCAACATAATAATAAATAACAGAACCAGGTCATGCGTAAACGCACTGACAGGATATTCCGATAGAATAATAAATAATGGAACCAGGTTCGGCGTAAACGCACAGACAGGATATTTCGACTGAATAATAAATAATGGAACCAGGTCCGGCGTAAACGTACAGACAGGATGTTCCAACAGAATAATAAAGAATGGAATAACAGAAGAATTTCACCAAGTATAGGGTAGCCCACGTATATAGGTTATTCAAACAGAATAATAAATAATGGAATAACAGAAGTTCTCTTCATGAATACAAAAGAAATAATACCCTTACCTTAAGAAGAAGAATACTGGATATATGACTAGTGCAGTAGCAGAATACTTTTCTTTTTTCTCTCTATAACTTCTCTCTCTAGAGTTTCAGTGAATTCGTAAGAAATAATGAAGGAATGAACTTCTATTTATAGAAGAATGGACTGCATAGTAACTAATTTATAAACGGTCCAGATTGATTTACTTTAATCTGACGGTCCATATTTAAAGCAAAATCTTTTAAATAAAATATAATATATTTTATTTATAATAAAACGAATAACTTTATAAAAGATTTTACTATGCAAATACTATGCATGCACTATGCAAATACTATGCATAATAAAATATAATATATTCTAATTATTGTCTAATAAAACAGATAACTTTATAAAAGTATTCTGTTTTATATAAAAAGATTTTACTATTAGCCTAATAAAACGAATAACTTTATAAAAGTATTCTGTTTTATATAAAAAGCTTTTCTGTTTTATTACATTAATAATACCAATAAAACAAAACTGAGTGACTTATCACGTAAATATCAATAATCAATACCGTGTACTACTATGCAACCATGCGTATTACTGTACTTTTACTACCGAGTAATTCAACAGTATTAATGGTAAAACTTCCGCCGTTATTTTCATAAAGTATTTTTGTCGTTTTCTCAATCCGACAATAATTTCGCTGTGGGGTCCACCAATGATTGTGTCGTCGTACGAATATTCCCTGTTAAAACGAATATTCCCCGACCAATCGAATATTATATAGCAACTTGCATACTTTACAAAATTTATAAATATTACCCACAACTATAACATTATATCAATTTCACTCCATAATATTCAAAAATGAAATTTATAGAAAATTCATCTTTATTTATAAAAGTTGGGGTCTTACAAATTTAATTGATAGAAATTTGTATAGTATTTATGTGACGCCCCCAAAATTAGGTATACATCACCCATCTTGGGTCGTCAGATACATAGTACAGAATACAAATACAACTTAATAATACAACTGTCGGGTACAATACGACAAAACATAAACTGTGAGTTTGAATACAAATATTATCTTCTAGAGAGTATTCATACTCAAAAAGAGTCCTCATTACATTTATTAACACACCATTACATAGAATAGTGAGGACTACTAACTAATACTATCATTCGGACCATCACTCCGTACCCCGACTTGTCCCAGCTACGTTCTCATTTCCTGAAGAGAACAGTGAAAGAAAGGGTGAGCTCAACTAGCCCAGTAAGAAATATTATGACTAAGATAATGCAGAATAAATTATCATTAGCCTTCAACAATGTTAAACTGATAAAATATAATAGACATCAAGTTTAACTGTAGCGGAATAAGCAATCCATTAAAAGAGTCAAGTAGAAAATAAACTCTACTATCTTTATGATTTAAAAGATTTTCCAACACTTTGATCGCTGAGACTCAGCTTAATAAAATAATCCACATCATCGAATCACCCCTGCACTACGGCCAAGGATATTCGTATATTCATTAATGGTCATGATCATGCCAACAACTGTCCATCAATGCACTACGGGCCAATGAGGACTTTTACCACATCATTTGTAACATTACGGTCATGATTACACCGAATAATCCCTGGTCATAATCATACCAAGTCCATCTATGCACTACAGGCCACAGATGACTTTCAACAGAATATAAACATGAGGATGATGACAATGATATAAGAATTCAATAAAACAAGTTCAAGAATTAATTTATCCAAGAATTAACAACGTCCAAATTGTCAACATGATACTACTTTGTGGAGTAAAATTCAAGAATGATCAGGAGAATATTTTCATGAATAGATACTGGATGAAACGCAATTATCAAGGATATTTCACAAATTTCATGGAGTATAGAAGTCAAAACTTAACCAACTGAGTACAATAAAGAATGGAATAACAAAAAAATCACCATGCATGCGATAGACCGCACAGACAGGTTATTCCAACAGAATAATAAATAATGGAACCAGGTCCGGCGTAAACGCACAGACAGGATATTCCGACAGAATAATAAATAATGGAACCAGGTCCGGCGTAAACGCACAGACAGGATATTCCGACAGAATAATAAAGAACAGTATAATAAATAATGGAACCAGGTCCGGTGTAAAACACACAGACAGGATGTTCCAACAGAATAATAATAAAGACGGAACCAGGTCCGGTGTAAAACACACAGACAGGATGTTCCAACAGAATAATAGAAGAATGTCACCAAGTATAGGGTATTCCGCATATACAGGTTATTCCAACAGAATAATAAAGAAATGGAATAACAGAAATTCTCTTCATGAATACAAAAGAATAATATCCCTTACCGTTTTAAAGAAGAGCTGAAGTAAGGAAGTAGTTAAGTAGCAGAATACTCTTCTTCTCTCTCTCTATAGTTTCTCTCTCTAGAGTTCAGTGAATTCGTAAGAAATAATGAAGGAATGAGCTGCTATTTATAGAAAAATAGAATGCATAGTAACTAATCCATGAACGGTCCAGATTGATTACTTTAATCTGACGGTCCATATTTAAAGAAAAATCTTTTAAATAAAATAAAATATATTCTATTTATAGAATAACTTTAATAAAGTATTTTGTTTTATATAAAAAGATGTTTCTGTTTTATTACGTTAATAATACGAATAAAACAAAACGTCATTATCACTAAATAATTCATATTATTAACTGACAATAATAGAATCAAACTGAGTGACTTCTCACATAAGCATTAATAATCAATACCGTGTGCTACTATGCAACCACACGTATTACTGTACTTTTACTACCGAGTAGTTCAACAGTAACAATGGTAAAATTTCCGCCGTTATTTTTATAGAAAGATAATTCTGTCGTTTTCTCAATCCGACAATAATTCCGTTGTGGGGTCCACCAATGATTGTGCCGTCGTACGAATATTCCCCGACAAAAAGAATATTCTCCGACCAAACGAATATTTTATAACAACTTGCTTACTTTGCAAAATTTATAAATATTACCCACAACTATAACATTATATCAAATTAACTCCATAATATTCAAAAATGATATTTATAGAAAATTCATCTTTATTTATAAAAGTTGGGGTCTTACAACCTCCCCTTCTTATGAAATTTCGCCCTCGAAATTAGGGTACGTACCTGGTATGTCGAAGAGGTAAGGATACCTTGATTTCATTTCTGATTCTAACTCCCAAGTCATTTCCTCAACATCGTGGTTTCTCCACAAAACTTTGACTTGAGGTATAACCTTGGAGCGTAGAATATGTTCCTTCTTATCCAAGATTTGAACAGGAACTTCTTCATACGTCAAATCCTCCGCTATTTCGTCCGGTTCTAACTCAATAATGTGGTTCGGGTCTTCCACATATTTGCGTAACATGGATATGTGAAAAACGTTATGAACACGAGACATACTTGGCGGTAAAGCGAGTCTATAAGCCACAGTTCCTACTCGATCGAGGATTAAAAATGGACCGATGAATCGAGGATTTAGCTTTCCTCTCTTTCCAAATCTCGTAACTCCTTTCCATGGAGCAACACGTAAGAACACATGATCTCCTACATCAAATTCCACGTCCTTTCGATGAAGATCAGCATAACTCTTTTGTCGATCTTGTGAGGTTTTTATACGTTGTCGGATCGTTTGAATCTTTTCTGTAGTCATACGTACCAACTCCGGTCCCAACAACGTTGCTTCGCCCACCTCATCCCAGCATACTGGAGAACGACATTTTCTTCCATACAATGCTTCGAATGGAGCCATGCCAATACTTGCTTGATAACTGTTGTTGTAGGAAAACTCCACCAATGGTAAGAACTTGTCCCAACTTCCCTTGAAGTCAAAGACACAGAGTCTTAATAGATCTTCAAGAGTTTGAATAGTCCTCTCTGATTGTCCGTCCGTCTGAGGATGATATGCTGAACTAAATCGTAACTCCGTGCCCATAGCTTTTTGTAAACTAACCCAAAATCGTGAAGTGAATCTTGGGTCTCGATCAGAAATTATGGATACTGGCATACCATGCAGTCTTACAATCTCGTTTATGTACATACGAGCAAGACGTTCAAGTGTATAAGTTTCTCGTATCGGTAAGAAATGAGCAGACTTGGTCAATCTATCAACAATGACCCAAATCGCATCAATACCTTGAGAAACCCTAGGAAGACCGGTAACGAAATCCATGGTAATGTGCTCCCACTTCCATTCTGGAATTTCAAGTGGTTGCAATGGACCTTTTGGTACTTGATGCTCCGCTTTGACTCGTTGACAAGTTAGACACCTTGAGATAAACAACGCTATCTCTCTCTTCATATTGCTCCACCAAAATGTATGACGAAGATCATGATACATTTTGGTACTTCCAGGATGGATTGCAAACGGTGTGTTGTGCGCCTCCATCATGATTTCATACTTTAAATCAGGGTTGTTAGGAACACAAAGTCTGGAGTTGACTCGAAGTATTCCTTCCTCATCGATTCTTGCTTCCGGCATAACACCTTCTTGCACTTTCTTCCTCATACGCATCAGCTCCAGGTCTGTAGCTTGAGCAGCTTTAACTTTATCGATTAAAGTCGGTTCTACTCGTATATTCGCCATCATCACATGGGTCCCTGGAGTCTTCAACTCTATCTCCATCCTTTGCAAGTCACACAAAATGGGCCTTTGCGTTGTTAATATTGCACTTGTACCCGCATATGATCTTCTACTCAATGCGTCAGCTACCACGTTCGCTTTTCCAGGATGGTATTGAATGGTATGATCATAATCTTTCAACAGTTCAAGCCAACGTCGTTGTCGCATGTTGAGTTCCTTTTGAGTGAAGAAATATTTGAGGCTTTTATGATCCGTAAAGATCTCCACTTTCTCCCCATACAAGTAATGCCTCCAAATTTTAAGTGCAAAGACAACAGCTGCCAACTCTAGATCATGAGTAGGATAATTCCTCTCATATTCCTTGAGTTGTCTTGATGCATAGGCTATGACTTTTCCATGTTGCATGAGAACACATCCCAACCCTTTGCTCGAAGCATCACTGTAGATGACAAATCCCTCCGAGCCAGATGGTATTGTTAGAACAGGTGCTGAAATGAGTCTCCTCTTGAGTTCTTGAAAACTCTGCTCACATTCTTCGCTCCAACCAAACTTTGTATCTTTCCGAGTCAGCTGAGTTAATGGAGTAGCGATTCGAGAAAATCCTTCCACGAATCTCCGATAATAACCAGCTAAACCAAGAAAGCTACGTACCTCGGTCACTGATTTAGGTTGCTCCCAGCTTTGAATAGCTTCAATCTTTGCCGGGTCAACCGATATTCCACGACTTGATACTACGTGCCCAAGGAATGCTACCTCCTCCAGCCAGAACTCGCATTTCTTCAACTTGGCATAAAGCTTGTATTCACGAAGCTTTTGGAGTACCAGCCTCAAGTGTTGCTCATGATCTTCACGGCTTTTGGAATAAATAAGGATGTCATCAATAAAGACGACCACAAAGTGATCCAAATATTCCTTGAATACCCGGTTCATCATATCCATGAAGGCAGCAGGAGCATTAGTCAATCCAAAGGACATGACTAGGAATTCATAATGCCCGTACCGAGTTCTAAAAGCCGTCTTTGGAATATCCTCAGTTCTAACCTTCAGCTGATGATATCCAGAACGAAGATCGATCTTTGAAAAGAATTGTGCTCCTTGCAACTGGTCAAACAGGTCATCAATACGTGGCAATGGGTACCTGTTTTTGATGGTGACATGATTCAACTCCCGATAATCAATACAAAGTCGCATACTTCCATCTTTCTTCTTCACGAACAGAACAGGAGCACCCCAAGGAGAAGTACTAGGACGAATAAAACCAATGTCTAACAATTCCTGCAGTTGGGTCTTTAACTCCTGAAGTTCAATAGGAGCCATTCGATATGGGGCTTTGGAAATGGGTTTTGTACCGGGTTCAAGGTCGATACAAAATTCAATTTCACGCTCTGGGGGTAGGCCAGGAAGTTCTTCAGGGAATACGTCAGGGAATTTATTAACAATAGAAATATCATTCAAAACTGACGTATTTTTGTTTAGATCTGTGACATGAGCTAAGAAAGCTTGACATCCGTTTTTCAATAAACGAATAGCTTTATGGCTTGAGATGACAGCGATTGATTTTAATGGTTTGGTTGCTTGAATTCGCATAATAGGTCGATTAGGAATATGAAAGCTAACAACCTTACGAAAACAATCAATTTTTGCATGATGAGTAGTTAACCAATCAATCCCTAGAATCACGTCAAATGCAAGTATTTTTAATGAAATAAGATCGACAGGTAATGTGTGGGTACCAACTTGAACCAAACAAGACTTATAAACCGTGGATGTAATGAAGGTTTCTCCCAATGGAGTTTCAACTGCTAAGTCAAAGTCTAATTTCTCCGGAATCAAATTTAATCGATGAGCGCAAGTAGGAGAAATAAAAGAATGGGTTGAACCGGTATCAAATAAAGTATAGACTTCGTTAGAGTTTATGATAAGCTTACCCGTGATGACCTCATTCGGGTTCCTTGCGTTCTGGGAGGTCACAACAAACGCTCTCCCTTGCACAACCGGTTTTGACTTTTCTGGGACGGCCTTTGGTGCCTCCATCCTAGCTGAATTTGTCTTCGGTAAACGACAAAATCGGGCTAAATGACCTTCTCTTCCACAATTATAACATGCTTTGGACGGCATCGCGCAGTTTGGACTGATGTGCCCCTCCCCTCCGCATTTGAAACATATGATAGGTGGTCGTTCTCCTTCCTTAACGACAGGTGCTGGTGCTGACGTCTTTCCATCATTGTTGAATCTCCTCTTCTTGAAATGTCCATTCTTATTGTTTTGGCCCTGATTACCACCGAAGTGGTTACCATTTCTGGCCTGTTGATTCCCTCCACGCTTGTTGTCACCGCTTCGATGACTGCTCTCACTGGTATTATCATTTTGCCGGCTGCTCTCTTTTGGTTGCGTTATCTCGTTATCGCGCTCCACCAACTGAGCCCTATTTACAACATCTGAATACAAACACAGTTTATGAGAAACAAGATGTTGACGTATCTCCGGCTTCAAACCTCTTAAAAACATCCGCGTCATTCTTTCTTCATTATCCACCAGGTGGGACGCAAACCGGGATAACTCCGCAAATTTTGCCTCGTACTGCGACACGGTCATATTATTCTGCTCCAATTTGATGAACTCCACCTCCTTCATGTGACGAATACTCTCGGGAAAGTATTTGTCGTTAAACAGCTCTTGAAACTTCTCCCAAGACATCTTCAGTGCGGCAGGTTGAGTACGCTTTATCGATTCCCACCAGTAATCTGCCTCTCCTCGCAACATAAAGGCGGCAAAGGGAACCTTTTGCTCCTCGGAGCAACCCAAGACATCAAATATCTTGGTGATCTGCTTTATCCATGTTTCAGCTACAAGTGGTTTGGGTTCTCCCTTAAACTCCGGTGGTCCCAGCTCCTTAAACTGTTTAGCGGTGACCGCCTGAGAGTTTCCAGTATTTCCACCTACGTTGTGGACAGGAGCCGCTTTCACCTGTTGTTGCATGAATTGCATAAAGCCTCTGAACATTTGATCATTCATCATTTGGTCAGTGTTGTTGTTTGCATGAGGATTGTCACCTTCCTGATGCACATTATCCTGATTATTGATATGTGGTGAATCAACAGTCGTCTGTGCTCCATTGCTATTCTCAACATTCTCAGATGCCATTTTCAGATACTGCCACAAAATAAAAATTAATTGATATGTCATATATTATCCTTATATTATGACCGACCAATTAAATACCATGCAAATAAACTTAGGTATGTCATACTAGCGAAGGAATTCCCCGTCTCTCCCCTCCTAGTTCTATTCTCACATCTTAGCCAGGGATCATATCCCTAAGCTCTGATACCAACTGTGACGCCCCCAAAATTAGGTATACATCACCCATCTTGGGTCGTCAGATACATAGTACAGAATACAAATACAACTTAATAATACAACTGTCGTGTACAATACGACAAAACATAAACTGTGAGTTTGAATACAAATATTATCTTCTAGAGAGTATTCATACTCAAAAGGAGTCCTCATTACATTTATTAACACACCATTACATAGAATAGTGAGGACTACTAACTAATACTATCATTCGGACCATCACTCCGTTCCCCGACTTGTCCCAGCTACGTTCTCATTTCCTGAAGAGAACAGTGAAAGAAAGGGTGAGCTCAACTAGCCCAGTAAGAAATATTATGACTAAGATAATGCAGAATAAATTATCATTAGCCTTCAACAATGTTAAACTGATAAAATATAATAGACATCAAGTTTAACTGTAGCGGAACAAGCAATCCATTAAAAGAGTCAAGTAGAAAATAAACTCTACTATCTTTTATGATTTAAAAGATTTTCCAACACTTTGATCGCTGAGACTCAGCTTAATAAAATAATCCACATCATCGAATCACCCCTGCACTACGGCCAAGGATATTCGTATATTCATTAATGGTCATGATCATGCCAACAACTGTCCATCAATGCACTACGGGCCAATGAGGACTTTTACCACATCATTTGTAACATTACGGTCATGATTACACCGAATAATCCCTGGTCATAATCATACCAAGTCCATCTATGCACTACAGGCCACAGATGACTTTCAACAGAATATAAACATGAGGATGATGACAATGATATAAGAATTCAATAAAACAAGTTCAAGAATTAATTTATCCAAGAATTAACAACGTCCAAATTGTCAACATGATACTGCTTTGTGGAGTAAAATTCAAGAATGATCAGGAGAATATTTTCATGAAAAGATACTGGATGAAACGCAATTATCAAGGATATTCCACAAATTTCATGGAGTATAGAAGTCAAAACTTAACCAACTGAGTACAATAAAGAATGGAATAACAAAAAAATCACCATGCATGCGATAGACCGCACAGACAGGTTATTCCAACAGAATAATAAATAATGGAACCAGGTCCGGCGTAAACGCACAGACAGGATATTCCGACAGAATAATAAATAATGGAACCAGGTCCGGCGTAAACGCACAGACAGGATATTCCGACAGAATAATAAAGAATATAATAAATAATGGAACCAGGTCCGGTGTAAAACACACAGACAGGATGTTCCAACAGAATAATAATAAAGACGGAACCAGGTCCGGTGTAAAACACACAGACAGGATATTCCAACAGAATAATAATAAAGACGGAACCAGGTCCGGTGTAAAACACACAGACAGGATGTTCCAACAGAATAATAGAAGAATGTCACCAAGTATAGGGTATTCCGCATATACAGGTTATTCCAACAGAATAATAAAGAAATGGAATAACAGAAATTCTCTTCTTGAATAAAAAGAATAATATCCCTTACCGTTTTAAAGAAGAGCTGAAGTAAGGAAGTAGTTAAGTAGCAGAATACTCTTCTTCTCTCTCTCTATAGTTTCTCTCTATAGTTTCTCTCTCTAGAGTTCAGTGAATTCGTAAGAAATAATGAAGGAATGAGCTGCTATTTATAGAAAAATAGAATGCATAGTAACTAATCCATGAACGGTCCAGATTGATTACTTTAATCTGACGGTCCATATTTAAAGAAAAATCTTTTAAATAAAATAAAATATATTCTATTTATAGAATAACTTTAATAAAGTATTTTGTTTTATATAAAAAGATGTTTCTGTTTTATTACGTTAATAATACGAATAAAACAAAACGTCATTATCGCTAAATAATTCATATTATTAACTGACAATAATAGAATCAAACTGAGTGACTTCTCACATAAGCATTAATAATCAATACCGTGTGCTACTATGCAACCACACGTATTACTGTACTTTTACTACCGAGTAGTTCAACAGTAACAATGGTAAAATTTCCGCCGTTATTTTTATAGAAAGATAATTTTGTCGTTTTCTCAATCCGACAATAATTCCGTTGTGGGGTCCACCAATGATTGTGCCGTCGTACGAATATTCCCCGTTAAAAAGAATATTCTCCGACCAAACGAATATTTTATAACAACTTGCTTACTTTGCAAAATTTATAAATATTACCCACAACTATAACATTATATCAAATTAACTCCATAATATTCAAAAATGATATTTATAGAAAATTCATCTTTATTTATAAAAGTTGGGGTATTACAATTTATACAAATTTGAATAGGAAAGAAAAAGATCTTCCTTTTTTCTATTCTTATTAGAGGTATGAATTTTTTAATTTTGGATAGTATTTAATTGATACAAATTAAATTCGGATAATACTTATGAGAATAGGAAAACAGAACAAAATTGGTGAAATCAAACCAAGTCTGCGTTTATAAAAATGTCCATATTATTACTTCCTTCGTAACCAAATATAAGAGTATTATTGTCTTTTTGAAGAGAGGTTTTTATACTCAAAATTGATATAATTATATATATATATATATATATAGTATCAATATTATAAATTATCTAAAAAATACTGTTAATTATAAGACTTATTATTTCATAATTTTCAATGAATCACCTCAAATTTAAATTTAAAAATGTCTCAAATTTACTTTCAAAATTCAATAATAATGTTTTAATTTAGAACAGATGAAGCATTTATTAGATAGTGTGTTTATTATAGGAGAATGAAAGGGAATGGCTCCAATTTTATTCTAGGGTATAATTCAATGAAATGTGTAATTCGATTTCATTGTGACCTAAAATAATTTTATATAACCAAACGGAAAATAATTTTTTCCCTACAAGTTCAATCATCATATTTTGACTACTCTGGTCTCTGGCCATGAGAATAGAATACAGGTGTATTAAATGACCAGTAGCCGTAAAAGACTCCCTTACCCCATTAACTAGCAGGGTTTCTTGCCGTGAAGATGCATGAAATTCTTCACTACTATTAGAAGCCAAATCGGTGAAATCGAGCAAAAGGCCACAATTACATTCCTGGACAATCATGTACAACTGAGGAAGATCACATAAAAAGAAGTCCTAAATGCATACTCTCTAGTCTCTAGTAGTTCACAAAAAACAAGCATGATACATGTACAAAATTTTATCAATGATTCAATCATGAGAGAAGCTTCGGATCAGTTTGGAGTGGATTCAGCCCCATCGTGTAGAGCGCAGCAAACCGATGCTTTGTGGTGACCTTGATACACTCTTATGTCTTCACCAGTAGACACTGACCAAAGTCTAGCTGTTGCATCAGAGGAAGCTGCATGGGGGTAAAAACAAGAAAAGGTTGAAAATATATATACTAGAAGGGTTTCTGAAGTAACAAGGCTCAATTGAGAAATGAAATATTCAAATGGACCAGGACTAAATGAATAATCAGCAGGCAGGACCAAAATACTCGATGCAGAAAAGATCTATTCGGAATAAATGGTTCACAGTTTTTACGTTGTCAAAATTTTGATCCATTAGAGATAGCAGGTCGGAAAAAGTGTCCTGAAATAGCATAATCACTCTCAATGAAGTGGAAAGGCAGAAACAGAATGATTTCTTTGTTTTTTCTAGATCAGCAGTGGAAGTAAACATAAGAAACCACACTACCAAACCGCCATCAAGAAGCTCCTTTAAATTGATTTGTAGCCAAGACATCATTTTGGTTCTGATTTAGTATATGTTAGTCACTTTGAAATTGAAGAAGGTGCTTGTTAAGTTAACTATCTAGATTTCAAGTTTTGCCTCGCTAAATTAAATTACCTGTGATAAGATAAGCTCCATCGACAGAGAATACACAATCCCACACCCAACGTTGGTGTCCTGGAAAACACAATAATTTTATTCATCTCATACAGCTTAATAAGTGAGAGACAAATTTAAAAAGAAAGAGAATTTGGTTGAGGCTCATGCAGACCTACTAAAGTTCTCTCTAAGGTGAAGCCATCAACATTCCATATCTTTACAGTATGGTCAGAAGATGCAGTGGCTAGATACCTAGAAACATCATCGTCACATAAACAAAATCATTACAAGTCTCATATGTAACAACAATTCAGGGCAAGGATGGAAGCTGGAAACACAATAATAACTTGATACAAATGTTAATTATGAAATTAAGACTGGAAAAAGGGAAGGTTAGAGTAATCTAACCGGCAGGGCTCACAGAACTCTGGGGAAAGGAGACACTTAAGAATGTACCCTTCGTGAGCCTGCAGTTTATGTAGTGGCTCAAAATTGGTCATAGTCTGCAACAAGGGAAAAATGGGTATAATTTTCTTTTTAGATTAGTACAAATTCGGTATATTATCGTATAATTCTAATCATAGATTTGCAGTCTGTTGCTAAGGGTTTATAACAACATTTTTTAAATATTTATGAAGATAATACCTGGGTTCCTCGCAGCAAACGCCAAACATAGCATGTTCCACGGTTGTTTGCAGCTACAACCATGCTTCCATCCCACATTACCGTTAAAGATCTGACAGCTGTATCTACCTCTGGTACCTGAGTTCAGGCCACACATGATGACAACAATTTTATACATAACCACTTCTTCATATATATATATATGTGTGTGTGTGTGTGTGTGTGTGTGTGTGTGTGTATTATATATATATATAAAGAAAAGGGACTCACATGAAAATGAAACAGTAAACTAGATGCGAGAGCCTGTTTTTCCTTTCCAACATGCAGAAGAATAAAGATTTATATTCATACATGATGCCTGATTTTAACACCAATGGGTTGATTGAATACAATTAACTGCATAATCTTCAACACTTCTACAAATCTTTAGAATGTGTTGCTATGTCATTTTATCAGCCTGATTGTTTTAATCTACTAATTGCACATGAACTACAGCAAAAATCCTTATGACTGGAAACAGGCTCAACTCAATTACCTTATTTGTTTCTGATCTGAAATATAAACAAATACATACCAATTCACAGCTGCATGAATTTGCAGTCAAATCCCATACACGAATATTGCCATTTTGGTCTCCAGATATCAGCTCTGTCTGCAAAGCCAGAAAAGTACAGTGAGATTAACATAGTAGAGTACTTAAAGCAGTATGGTATAAAATCTAACTGTATCTAGGTAAAAGTTTATGTGCAAGACAACAACAATTATACTTTCCTTCTGTGATGCAGTATCAAGATCCTATTAACCGCCACATAGTCAAAAGTCGTGCAAGCTGATTCAATATAATGTCACTTCAGTGAACTTACTCTTCAGCCAATTCAGAGAAATAGGTGCCTACTCTATAAGACTATAACATGCAAGTCACTTTATATGCAAAGCTTTAATACAATTGCTGACATATTTTATCGCAAACGAAATGATATCATATTTGATATTACATTCCCCTTATAAGAGACAAAAGTTGAATCCCCCCAGAAATACACAATTATATAATTTAAAGAAAAAAGTACAACCGCTTGAGAAAGGGGAACAGAAAAAACACCTGATTTGGATGCAAAACAACTGTATTAACAGCTGCACGGCTTTCATATTCCCTCTGACAACCTGGAGCCCTGCACTTTTCAAATGCAAACATATCTATTTCTCTAACAATAAGGGCTCATAACATGAAAAAATAAATCTATTTGTATGTACCTTAAGTCCCAAATCCTTACTGTACCATCTTCAGAACCTGAATACATCCAGTTTCCATCAGATTGAAACCCCACTGCTGTAACATTGTTAGTATGTGAATCATAGCTCATTACCTGTCAATTGCCATGGTGGCAAAAAATTGTGCGTTAAACACGAAATCTATTGAAGCCTGAAATGAAAAAAGAAGAAACACAAAACCCAGAGATATTAAGGTGATAAAGACGTACAGGCTGAGGGCTGTTGGAATTAACATCAAATAATCGAATGTGGGGGTTTCCAGCTGCAGCCAGGTACCGCTTATCTGGAGTTATCTCAAGCCGGTTAACTTGCTGCGCACAGAACATTGGTAAATCAGATTCCATGTATTAACAGATGAGATTTTCTTAATTTACAGAATAAGTACAACAGAAACAAGAATGACACGATACTTTTTTTTTATAAACTTTATGAGTCGCTACTTAATGATATCCTAGCATAGAAACAGAATGGAGGCACATGCTCTACATGTGATGGGGCATTTCAGAATCCAGTAAAGGATTTTGATTTCTTTGTCTTTTTAATGGTTCTGTGTGTAAGGAGAATAATGGTATGTAATATGATAAAAATACATACAAAGTATCTAGAATGTGAATGTGAATGTAAATGTACCAAGATTATGCACTAACTGCCTACATGCGCAACGTGTTTGTAGAAATAGAGGTGCTAAAGCATGTAATGAGAAAGGGTCAAGTGCTTTGTGGTGCAGCATTAAGCAATGGTAGACTGTTGGCGTGTGGCATTGGTATTGGGATAATAGATGTGAGGCAACAATGGCAACAAAAAGTCACAGATAAAGGAAACATGTATATCTAAAGTACTCATTTTCAATTCCTCTTATATATTTCACAGAAATTAAAATTTTCACATCACTTTGCTAAGTCACAATTAAGTTTATCAAACACCTAAACCTCGGTAATAAAAAGTTTATATTTATGGGAAAAAAAACAACCATGTGTTTCAACAAAGAGTAGTACTGAAATAAGCTGATCACTCACTAATTCACATATACAAAAAACATCATTTATGTATACATTAACAACTAAGATGTGCATATATAGTTCTAATCAAAATTGTACGCACAATAATTGGTTTCTAAATACATACAGATTCTGGGTATTGGATAGTCCGATAACAACGTCCACTTGTAGCCTCCCAGAATCGAATCGTGTGATCATAACTGGCCGTTGCCAGGATCACCGACGGTTGTTGGCTCATCTCTTGATCTTCCCCAAATCAACAAAATTATTGAGTGATAGAGCAACTACTAGTATAAAAAAACATACATATACCTGGAATACCTCAAAAATAATCAAACACTGATGAATTTAATAATCGGATGTTGACTGATAGTAACAAAAAGAGATAATAAAAGTGTAGGTGTAAAAAAGTAAGAATTTACCACAAAACTTGTGTTTAAAACATTGAAAGAAATTAGGGTTTTCAATAAAACAAACTTAAATTTGGTGGAGGGGAATTTGGAGCATAAGGGGTTTATGCCATGTTTACTGGGTTTTGCCGGCTAAATCGACTTCGCATAGATTTGAGAGTAGAGGTGGCTAGTTGCGACTCCTTAACAATTAAGGCAGCGTTTGGAAGAGTTTTTTAAGGTGGCTTGTCGGGTGTTTGAATGGAGCTGAATCGATCAGTTATGTGTGTATATTTTGAATAAAAATAATTTAAATAATGTAAATTTTTTTTTCTAAATAGGTCGAAAGATAGTTATCTTATGACAAAAAAAATAGTTATCTTAGAGATTACCACATCTTAGTTATCTTTATATATTTTATAATCAAAAATATCCTTCATAATTTAATAAATTAAAAATAAATATCTTTATTTACGCATGATTACCCATTTTCATTCCATTATAACTAACGTTTTAGCTTAATTTGTATATTCCAAAATAATTGTCGTTTGCACATATATAGGAGAATTTTAAATTATCTTTCTTATAATACCCATATTAATATCCTCTTTTTAAATATATTTAATACAATTAAACAACTAATCTTTTTCCTCTCTCCTTTTTCCAATAAAGGATAATAGTGACAATTTTTTTATTCATTTTCCTCTCAAAACTAAGCTATTAAATATTAATTGTTATACTTATTAAGTTTGCATATTTTTAAGTGACATAAAATATAGATTGAAGGGAGTATGCAAATTTTACCAAGCAAATACCTATATATCAAACACACTATTCTTTATTTGGATATAAATATTTTAATTTGTTCTTATCCATCTTATTTTATTGTTTATTATTGTTAGTTTAATTTATTATCGAGCTTAAATTTACTTAACTAATTAATCTTTATTTATGTATTAATAATTGAATATATTATAAATTATTATTTTACAAAAGTAATAAAATTTTAAATATATTTTATTAAATAATATTAAATTAACTAGTTGGACAAGGGCCTTTAATTTTATTTGACAAAAAATTATTGGTGAATTATTTAACATAAAGTAGTATATGAGACAATTTAGTAAAAGAAAAATATTAAAAAAAATATACCCATTAATCTTAAATTCATATCAAAAGCTTACGATAATTGTTATCAATAATTAAATAATTTATACCAAACGAAAATACTAAGATATAACTAATTTTATTATCAATAATTTAAAATTCGGTGAATATCTTACATTTAATTTCTTATATATAAACAATTTTTTCTATATGTTTTGGTATCAGATTAAGATATTACATGCAGAAAAATTTACTTTTACTTTAAACTAAAAGTTAAAACTATGAGCATGCACTTACCAATACACTATTATCTTTTATTTTCATTTATCATATTTGATTATCTCGATTCATATTTAATTAATCACATTTATGTTTTAAATTTGTTTTTTAACGAAATGCATGTCCACCAGAACTCTTAAGAGTGTAAACTATAAAAGTTACACCTTGTTTGAAAATGATAGTTTTATATTCTTTTTCAAAATTAAGATTTGCATTTGATATATTTATTTATAGGAGATAAAATTAAATATTATAAATAAATTATTTACAAAAATGTTTGAACCTCAGAGAAGACGTCTACTTTTGTTTTAATTCAGACTCTCGCTTTCTCAAGTTCGAACCGCAGGAAAAAACTCTTGGTCCAGGTGTACCCAAACATTTGAGGCTCTCAGACCGACCCATGATTCAACTGGATCCCACCAGAATCACAACATAAAGAAACAGAATACCAAAAAACAAGAGGAGAAAGATTCACCACCCAGAATCAGAGCGGAGAATATGGAAAAACTTTGCCCATTTGATCTTAACCCACCACACATTTCTCCAATATCTACAAAATTCCAAAAACCCACTTCAGTATTGTGCTATACCTCTCGAATTTTGTGCTCAAATCGTAGTGAATACCATAAATGTAAAGTATCCACCATACCTCAAACTTCAGCAGCAAAAAATCCAACTTCCCAACTTAGTAATAACGATAATAAAGATTTGACAAGGGTTATTGGAAGAGGACTTGTTGGTTTTGCTGCTGCACTTGCGGTTTGTATTAATTCTCCAGCTTTAGCAGAATCTCTAACTGTGGCGTTCCCTGTTTCTCGTGCTCATGAGGTGATTCATTTGGGTGTGTTTAGTTATGTAGTTTTAGTATGTTGTTATGTATTTGAGAGTTTACAAGTCAAATTTTCTTTGTTTGGTAGGTAAATAGAGTTCAAAGAACCCTTGTGGAGGCTTGGGGCTTGATTAGAGAAACCTTTGTTGATCCAACTTTTAATCATCAAGGTAACCAACACTTTATAGAATTTCCTATCTTATATATATAGTTGTCAGGAATTGAGCTCAATGTTTGTATGTATGTTTAGTGCATGCTTGGTTATTTGGAGCATTAAGAAATCCAACGCACTTGAAAATCTTGTTTTTTTCAAATGGAGCTAATTTCACTAAAAAAAATGCAGCGTTTGGGCTCACGCACCAAATTTGGTACGGTGCATTTGGAGGTCCAAACTCTGCAACCAAACAACCTTCTTTTAGTTTATGAGTTATGTGAGGTAAAAGGTAGAAGGAAGAAAAATTTGAAGGAATCATGATATCCCTTACCACCTTTCTCATTTTAAGAGGTTCAAACTCAACTTTCTCTAAGATTATCAGAAGTCTCAAAAAGTAAAATAACAACTGACTTGCTAAAATTGGGTACAGACTAAAGCAAATCTCTTGCCTGATCTCATATAGTAGTTATTAATTTTAAGAGTGATCATTTAAGTATGCTTTTCCTTTCATTCAATAACATTAAGTAGTAAAGTTTATTCTCAAAAAATTCCTTGTTTATATAGATTGGGATATGAAGCTTCAACAAACAATGGTAGAAATGTTTCCTCTCAGCTCAGCTGATGCTGCATATAAGAAGATCAGCGGAATGCTTGCTACTCTTGGGGATCCCTTTACTCGCATCATCAGTCCAAAGGTCTAAATAACGAGTTATTTAACTTCTCATATCCTCGTGAATGTTATGTAGGCTAATTTTTTTTTTTCATGTCACTGTGCAAGGGATTTAAAATATGTGTGTTTTGTCTTTGTCTAATACTTGAGTCTAGATGATTTATGTTCTTTTTCCTTAATCATCCTATTCAGCTCGAGCTTTACATGTAAATATCTATCCATGCCATAGTGCTTTTATCGGGGGGGGGGGGGTTCGTTTCCTTTTATATTCATAGTGATTATTAATGGATCAACTTGTTTTTTACCTGCAGGAGTACCAAAGTTTCAGAATTGGAAGTGACGGGAATTTGCAAGGAGTCGGTCTCTTCATAAATGTTGAACCTAAAACTGGGCATCTGGTTGGTGAAATCTATTTTATGAAAATTTCTTTTCATCTTCCACGTGGTGTCTAAAAATATTATTTTCTGCCAACAAGCATCTCACAACCTGTGTTTGCCAGATTAATTTTCTTAAAATAGTTGATTGTTCTGTTGAATAGTTGATCCTTATTTTAAATGAAGATAATAAGCTCAACAATTCCACTTGTATGCATGTTATAAGGTTTTCCAGATATCGCAGCTGTGAGATCCTTTCCATCTACCTAATCTCATGAGTATCTAACTTATCTCATGTTTAAGATCTAACTTTTGTAAGCATTCAGACTACATAAGCTCTCTATTTAGTCCTACAGTAGGGACATGTCGATACTTTGGAAAATTAAGAAACATAAAAATATTAACGAAGTTGGGAAATTTAAGGTGATGTATTTATTGATGGCAACTTATGGAAAGAACCGATCGGTTACCCAACTTTAACATCATAATGTATGCATAATCTTGTGAGAGAGGAAGTGACTAGCGGAGGGAAGGATTTTTTTTGGAGGAGCTTTGACACATATGTTCATTGTGAAATCATAGAATGATGTGTCCTAGATATTCTTCTACTTTAGAATGAAGAACATTGTTTTTCTTTCTCCTATGAAATCTGCAAATACTACTATTGAACTTGAAACTCTAAAACATCATATGAAAAATTATGCAACATATGTACATGTTAGAAGCTTGTGTAAGATTTCTAGATTTTCAAGATGGCAAACAACACTATTAATGTTAGTTGTGAAATCTGGATAACATCATTCCCTATATTCATGAAGCTATGCAAGGAAGTGACAGCCATACTTCCTCTTTAGCATATTTTGTCTGTGATTCAGGTTGTTATGTCTTGCGTAGAGGGTAGCCCGGCAGCTCGTGCTGGTATACATGAAGGAGATGAGTTGGTTGAGATCAATGGTATGTTAAACTGTTCATGATCAAGTTTTGATCTTATTAATTTGGGAACCTGAAATCGGATGTCTGAATAGCATATACTATCTACTGTGTTATATGAAAATGATATTCTTGAAAAATAATATTTCAAAGCAATTCAAGGAAAAGTTTTAGTATTTTAAATTCCTAGTAGTGGCTGCAGCTTTTAGACCCTTTCATTTGTTTGTTGATACCATGAAAGGAAACAATAGAATCAAGAAAATGATTAGACAAAACATAAGGAGTAGTGGAGTACATCCCGTGACCGCCCAAAGCAGACATTTGTCGCTGAACTGCAAACAAAACATAACAAAGGACATTTTAGGAACTTTCACAGACCAATCTGTCTTATGAAAACATCGTGAAAAACAAATATGAAATGATGATAAAAGCTTCAGTCATCAGCAAGGAACCCTTGAACTGGCCAATTCGCTATGTGAAGTTTATCAATTGTATCCACATCCAATGTAGTACTATACAAACTAAATTATCTTGATCTTTTGTTTGTGTGGGACTTTAGGGGAGAGACTTGATGGTATTAGCAGCGAAGGAGCAGCACAGAAGCTCAGAGGGCGAGTTGGAACAACTGTTACAGTAAAAGTTTCCAGTGTAAACATACTACTCCTCTTCTGACCAATATACACATCTTTTAATGGTTCAAGAATATCCTCACTGGATATTAAATTGACCATAAATTTTTTCTGAGCTAATGTTTGGAAAAATAGGTATGTTCGTTGAGCAAAATGTGCATTTAGATGTAAAATTGTGCAACTTCTTAAAATTTTGAACTGTTGAATTTCAACTTTTTGTACGTACTCTTTAACTTTTTACTAAACAAAGAGGAAAAAGGAGAAAAGCTCCAACAAACGGAGACTTACTGATCTCTTGTATATCAATTTTGTACTTGTATAATGTATTACCAACCTAACTATTATTCCTAGAAACTCCAGGAATTTTCACCTAAATTGTAGATGTTAGACAAGCTCTACTGAACTAGAAAATAGTAGGAAAAGCGTCTAAACTGAGTTAATGATATGGTTAAATCCTAAAGCGGAAACTGATACTCTTTTCTAATTGAAAAGTTTTATATTGCACTTATTTTGTGTTTTGCTCTCCAGGGTAATGATTCAGGAAGTAATTATAGCTTCAGAGAGGTATTCATTCTAAAGTAGTCCATCTTTACTATTATGTGTAATAGTCTAGACTTCCGCACAATCTAGAGTTCTGCGCAGTCTAGAGTTCTATAACATTTTGATATTGAAGCATAATTCATTTCATGAAGGTTAATCTACCTCGCGAGTTTATTAAGCTTTCCCCTATATCAAGTGCCATCATTCCTCATAGAACTTCTGATGGTCATCTGTCAAAGACTGGGTATGTTAAGTTGTTAGCCTTCTCTCAGGTACTTGCAGTATTACTCATGTCTTTCTTTTGAGATGATTTTTTTCTTAACATTTCTTTCTGATTGTTATTTAAACTTTTGCTACACATTCATGAAAGCAACAATATTCGAATTCTTTTGAAATTGTATCATGGATAACAACTTCTGTTTTAATTATATGACAGACTGCTGCTTCTGATATGGAAAATGCAATCAATGAGTTGGAGAATCAGGGTGTACAGTCATACATACTGGATCTTCGGAACAACCCGGCAAGTTTCTAATTGTCTTGTTAATTTGAAAAGATTAATAAAAACTCATTTGAGTTGGCCTCCTTTTTTCAGTTATTCAAGTGACTTTTCTTTCTAATGCAAGTTAGTTTGCAGGGAGGTTTGGTAAAAGCAGGGCTCGATGTTGCCCAAATATGGCTAGATGGAGATGAGACTCTTGTGAACACTATCGATAGGGATGGAAATATGTTACCTATCAACATGGTCAACGGGCATGCTCTAACACGTAATCCGCTTGTTGTGCTCGTAAGTTTAGGGCATGTTATTAATTAACTTTCCTTTTAGTATTTAGTATGAACATACATATTATAACATCTTAAGTTAGATCAGTTGTTGCTCCAAAAGCATAAGTTGTTCCACTTGTCCATGTGGTTTTATATGATATTGGGTAGTTGTTACCACGATAAACAAATGACCTAAAGCTCTTTGTCCAATGGCTGATATTTTTGATCATCCAAATCTTTTTACTTTCTTTGTACCATTAAAACAGCATTAAGGATTTGGTTCCGAAATAGGTGAATGAGGGGAGCGCGAGCGCAAGTGAGATCCTAGCAGGTGCACTCCACGACAATGGCAGAGCTAAACTTGTAGGACGTAGAACCTTTGGGAAAGGAAAAATTCAGGTATTATTTGTCACAATATAATATTTTCATCAGCAAATGGACACTGTTTGTTCGAGTTTTAACCCCTTGCAGATCACTCGAGTGCAGAGCGTTACAGAGCTGCACGACGGATCAGCTTTATTTATCACCGTGGCAAAGTATTTGTCACCAGCACTTCATGACATTGATCAAGTTGGTATAGCACCCGATGTTCAGTGTACGACTGAGATGCTGAATTCACCAAAAGAATCATCCTTGATGAAAAATAAGAGCACGGCCGCCTCGTCTTTGGAAGCAGATTCTTGTATTATGGTGGCTGAGCATGAATTGGACATTCAAGAATCCAGAGGCTCTGCCTCTTGAAACAAAACAGGGGACGCTGCTGTCCTTTTATTCTTATCACAGTATCACCCTGTCTATTATTTATTTGTAGATATAGAATGTATTAATGTTAATGAATCACTGAATAAATCAATTTAAAAGGAAAACAAGCAAGTGGTGTGGTGTAGATTCAATATATTATTAATAAAATTTTCATTATTTTTTACAAGGAGTAATAGAAATCAGAAATCGATCTCAATCATGTCAAATAAATAACGAATCATCCGAAAGTAGGAATAAGAATATAGTAGCAATATCCATGACTCAGTGCCTCAAGAGAGTAAGGAGAGAGAAAAGTAGAGAAGCCCCCATCAAGGCGCTGGAAATGGGGACGGAGAAAGCTGAGCTGACACGGTGGCAGCACCAGATACGACGGCAATGATGAAAACGAGTACGACTATGCTGATAACTTGCGCCATTGGTGATTGATAGTACAAATAAACAAACGGCAGTTGAATTGTAAATTGAAATACTCGTACGACCTAGACTTGAATTTGGGTTTTGATGAGAGGATGAATCAAGGTTGGTCTGTATTTATAGGAATTAATTATAAACCGTGTTATTGGTGGCCCGCTAGCGCTAGCTGGCAGTTGATTAGTTTAGCGAACGGCTCTAATTTGAATAATGAGATTTGCTTCTAATATATATATATATATATATATATATATATATATATATATATATATATATATATATATATATCGGTCCGGATCTTAAGCTCACCCCTTATTCAACTCACCCGAGCTCACGTTTATACTTTTAGCGACGCTATATATTGTCCGTAGCTAAAAGTATAGACGACGGTTGAATGACCGAACCGTCGTCGGGTCCGTCGCTAAAGGGGGTGAGCTCGGGTGAGTTGGATAAAGAGTGAGCTTAAGATCCGGACTATATATATATATATATATATAATGAGTATATACATACATACTAAAGCACCATTATTTTCTGTGTTTCAAACTTTAATTGGTGTTTCATTTGCATTTCATTATACAAGTCCTTGATTGCCAATCTGTTCCAAATTTTAAACAAGTGACTAAAAGAAATAAATCCAACTAAACTAACAAATCTTAAACATGTAACATTTAGTTCTCAATTGAGCAATTATATTGAAATTTTGCTCACAAGTGGCAAACAGATTGAACTTCAACTATGCCCAGCCTAGACAGGGGAATCTTAAAGACAAGACCATATATAAGGTAAAACAATACTAGGTGGTAGCCTAAATCAAACTAGGAATATGGAGGACATCAAAAGATAAGAAGGCACAGAAAGATTTAAGTTGTAAGGTATTCAAGTACCCACGACTTTAGTTAAGACATGATTTCAGATATTATCTGGACTTATATAATCACCAAAATAATACCATAATATGATTCTACTATGTTTTAGCCAACAATTGATATACCAAATCAAATTAATCAGTAACCCAAATTTGAAGCCTGCAAGTCAAAAAATAAAAGCCCCAACTTTATTGCACATATTTATGTAGAAAAATTAGTGGGGAAAGGGAGGATTAAGATAGGAGAACATTCAATTAGAGATCCATATGTATATCGCAAATGATTTGATAAAAAAATTGGTGATAAAGAAGGAGAAAAGACGTACCTGCGAAATTGAGAGAAGAAGTGAGGGAGGAAGCCAGAGAGGGAAGAACTGAAATCTTCAGTATAGAGATAGGATATTAAATGTAATTTTTATTCAACAATCAAACAATCTACAATCTACAATCTACGTTACTGAATCAGCCAAAAATTTGAAGCCAATTCGTTCAGACCATTTTCATTCAATTAACAATCTGAATGACTTCGTGATTCAGATTTGAAGTCATTCAAATCCATTAAGTTCTAATCAAACAACCCCTAAGTTTTGGAAGGAAGGATTGTTGAAAGGAAAGGCATTATATAGAACTTAAATTAACAGATGTAGGTTCATAGCTGAAATCAGAATTCTCTTTATTTATGGCATAACAAAGGCCATCGTTTGCGCTTACGCCAAGTGAAAAAGAATCATTCATGAACACTTCCCCCTGGTAAAGATATTTGCCCCACCCCACCCCAAATATCTCTCAAGTTTTCCATTGAAATTAAATGTACTGGAATTCCCTTACCCTTACACATACTCCTGATTTCTCTTATTTTATCTTCAACCAAAATAAACACTTACTTAATAAATTCCTAGTTTAATCAAACTTCTAATATTAAATTTTTTTCGAAAAAATAATTCTGAGAGATTCTGAATAATGAATTTCTCACAATGTGTAAATGAGTATTCATTACCTCCCAATTGGACTTGCTGTCCATTATGTTTCACACCGGATGACATGGAAACTATGATTGTGTGTATTTGAACATTGCAAACCCATTTCTATAATCTCTTAATAAACAGGGAATTTTTTCCATCATCACGTTACATAATCAGATACAAAAGCGCACAGCAAACAAGCATCACACCCCTTAAAAACAAAACGTAGTTATAAAAGTATGATTGTGTGTATTTAAACATTGCAAACCCATTTCTATAATCTCTTTAATATACAAGGAAAGTGAGAAGTGTAAATCCATCACATTGGCTACCCAGTCTCGTCAGGTGTCCCATATCATCACTACAGCAATCACCCCAACACCAAACAAGACTGCCAAAAACTTGTAATGGGGAGTATCGAATGACACCAACTTGAGTGGGACGTAACCTTTGGATAGGAGATGGTTAATGGAAACGTAGATGAACACCCCACAAGCAACGCCCATTGATATGGCATAAATCCAATCTGCCAGAGCACCCTCAGTTGTGGCATCTATTATGATTCCAATGGCCACGCCAATCGGACTTGAAATGGCAAAGGCAAAAGCATAGGCCACGCAGGACAGGAGGGGCCGATCAGGAATCATCCTAAGAAGAGCTATTCCCATTGCTATGGCCGCGAATATCTTGTGCAAACATACCGTCCATAGAGCTTTCCAGGCATCAGCTTCTGTCTCTGCAACCCCAATCGCAATTCCCTCAAAGATAGAGTGGAAACACAATGCAACAATCAATAAGATGCTATCCCCAAGTGAAGAAGCAGCTGAAACTTGGCCTTTCACAAATTGCTCGCCCGTACTATCATGACCCTGATAATAAACAAAAAGAAAAAAGCGCACAAGCAGGTACTCTTTAAATGCCCAACCACAAAAATGCTACTACGCTATTCTAAATAATTGACTAGATCGTCGAGGATTGGAACCGAACAACAAACCTCCCTCGTCCCATAAAAAGATGTTGATTGAAATATTAGCAAGTCTTACAAGTTTGTCTACTGTGTCTCACCTGAAAACGGGACGGTGGTGATGCTCTCCCGTCGTCACTCACTTTTCCAGTCTGAACATTACCTGCCCCAACATAAATAAATAAATAGGTTTGGACAATTAGCCTTAACTTGCTAGAACAAAGGAATGGTTTCTAATCAGTAACAAGTAAACTAAAACTCAATTATCCTCTGAAATTGAGGGATCATATGTCAACTGAATCTGGAAAACAAATAACACGATTGAATTTTTTTTTTTCTGTATAGGAGGAGAGAGAAAGCACAAACCTTGAAGCTCATCATCACTAGGCGGATTGCTATGTTTTCTGTAGACATAAGAAATGATGGAATCAGCGAGCATGGTAAGCAAATAACCTGCGTTGGCCAACATGAAAGCGAAAGGGTACTCTTTGCTCGTCAAATCCCCAAAAGTCTCATTCGAATCGCTCAGAAAATGCATCAGAGCCGTCCCCAAAAACACGCCGCCGGCGAACTGCGTCCCAATTACCAAAAAAATCTCGTTCCACTTCATAAAGTAGGGAGATATCCCTCCGATGAATGTCCCGATAAACACCAGAATCAAACACCATATCTTCACCAGAATTAAGGGTCTGGCTCTGAGGTCGGGTTTTTCCGAAGGGGAGGATGAGTCGTCGTCGTGGGAGCCGCCGTGAGCGGCGGCGGAGACGATGAGGAAGAGGAGGAGTGCGGTAGAGAGAAGGAGGGATTGAGCCATGGAATTGGTGAATGGGGGAGGCGAGTAGCATTGTGGAGGGATTTCTAAGGTTTCAAAATAATAAATAGGAATAGCGACAGATACGGTAATTGTACTGCACACATTGAAAGAGACAACAGACAGAGAGAGATAGAAGAAGGGCCGGACGAAATTTAGGAAAGGGTAGTACAATTAAACGTTGTACTACTAAGTACTGACCGAACGATGATGATTTGGGGGATGCCTACTCCATACCCAGTCCACCCCACCCCAACCTTTATGGATCGTGTTGACCACCGTTGTAAGTTAACATTGGGGGTGGGGGATGACAATGCCAACTTATTTTAAAGAGAATTGATATACTACTGCCTGCAACTTATTTTGTTATAAATACTGTAATAAATAACAAAATAGACAACACTTTGCAATGTTTTTAATTAAATAAAAAAGATTGAATACATGTATGAATCATTATTATTAATTAATTTAACGACTGAAAGATCAGAGACAAGAAAATAAATCGATACTAGTTACTAATAATTAATCATGTTCAGGTAACCAACAAACTTAATTTCAAACTTAAAATAAAACCTATGTGACAATAGATAGATAGATAAATAGATAGATATCTGTGAGACATATATGGGTCTTTCTCCAATTACATGCATGTGCATCCATTCTCGATCAGTATGAACTACGGTGATTGTGGTGGAAGAATCCAGTATTCCTGCATGCGTACACATTTAATTGTAAAAGCATCAATCATGAATATACATGGTCAGAATCAATCAATTAAGAGATCCGGCCATATATATATAGGAATAATCAATCATATATATCCTTGTCTATTGAATAATCAATTAGTATTTGATTGTGTGTGTAACATATATATAATGCTGTTATATTCCTATGATATAACTAAAAGCTTAATTATTACCCAAATTAACACTTTGAAAAATAATAATTATAGCATATATATACCAGGGCGGGGGCAGAGGAGGAGCATAGTGATGATGCGTTGTGGTGGTACTCCTTCGTCGGGTATACCAATAAGTGTTATTAGTAGTACTGGTATGACGAACGAATGACGACAACTCTGGAACCAGCAGATTTCTTTCATATCAGTAGGGATTATTGATTGGATACCCACCACCACCACCACCACCACCACCACCACCAATATTATTATAGCCATAACCATAAGGATCATAATTATTTATCATAGCATAATTATTACTCCTAAGGATAACTGAATCTGGTTAATGCTGGATGCTGGAGTTTCACCCAAACCAACTCTACATGTTACCCCGATTGTGCTAATGCATACAAAACTACGTTTGGATCCACCTCTCCATTTATATCTGCTATTCCAGTTTGCGCATCTATGGTCATCGTATAAGTTCCTATATACATACATACATATTATGATCAATACATACATATATATATAGAGTTCGGATCTTAAGCTCACCCCTTATCTAACTCACCCGAGCTCACCCCCCTTTAGCGACGGATCCGGCGACGGTTCGGTCATACAACCGTCGCATATACTTTTAGCGACGGACAACATATAACGTCGTTAAAAGTATAGGCGACGGTTGTATGATCGAACCGTCGCTGGGTCCGTCGCTAAATGGGAGGTGAGCTTGGGTGAGTTAAATAAGGGGTGAGCTTAAGATCCGGACCGTGTATATATATATATATATATATATATATATATATATATATATATATACCCTTATCTTACTCACCCGTACTCACTAAAAGTATAGACGACGGTTGTATGACCGAAACCGTCGCCTAAAGGGAGGTGAGCACGGGTGAGTAAGATAAGGGGTATGCACTTGATCCTTATATTATATATATATATATATATATATATATATATATATATATATTTGTGTGTGTGGTCACACGTATATACAAACATAATACAAATTAAAACGTACGTACGTACCACAAATGGAACTTAACACTTCCAATATCACCTTCATCTTGCATCCATCACATCTGACATTCACTTTCAGAACACAACCCTACGAAATTATCATTCCAAAACACGAAACTTAACTTATTCACTTTGCTTTTAATAAAGTAAAACAAAAGTGTTTATTATGTATATATATGATCGATCTAGAAAGAAATTAAGAAATACAAATATTAATTATATAATAGCATGGTAGAGCAACTAAATAATTAATTAGGGTTAACTGGATGAGCTCAATTACTTATGAGAGAGTACTACGTAAGAGAGGCAGTTTAACATTACGACTATATAGAGAGAGAGAGAAATATATATGGTAATTAAATTGTAATCACTCCTTTCATAAAAGGAATTAAGTACGTAGAATCTCATTAAAATCATTTTACCTACTATCGTCTATCTATGTTCATTTGTTAGTAATCATATTTATATAGATAGATATTTTCAAACATAATTAAATATATATATTTTCATGTTCAAAATAAGTTTATTTAACTTTTAAAAGTAATAATTTTATTATTTAGTAGCTTTTGAAAAGTTTGAATTAAATATTCTCATAACTATATTAATTGTCAAAAATAAATGAAATATTTCATAACAATTTTTAAATTTAAAAATATGTTAATAATATTTAACTTTAAATATAACTTGCAGTTAATCTATTAGTGGTTAATTTACACCATTCAATGTACTCTAATATGTCAGGTAGATAATTTAGGAGAAAATTAGGGATTCCAAAGATAGTATAATTAATTAAAAAATTCTTACTATTGATATAATACTGACTACTAATATTTTTATAACTGAAAATTATAGTAGTACTTAGTTTTATAAGGTGGTACTCATATAAATACTGTAATAAATAAAATCCATACACTCATATGAGAGTAAATTTGTATAAACATTAAAATATTTTTATAAAAATATCAATTCTCTTTTTCTAAAATTTAAAGCTGTAATAGCAGGGGTATATGTGGAACTGAAAAGGATTTATCACCATCAATGCCTTCAAAAAAATTGTGGAAATTAAAACTGAAGAAAATTTGAGAATAAAAGCTAAAGAAAATAGAATAACAAGTTAATAACTGTGAGGCTTTTCTGTAATTATTACTAATCTCATGTATGCATGTATGTATGTATTGATAAGTTTGGCAATTATAATTTAACATAAATTTATCGATATATATATATATATATATATATATATATATATATATATATATATATATATATATATATATATATATGGTAAAAATAGAGGTACACAGCCGTGTAACTTTTAAAGTTATACGGTCTACGATCGTAGAGTGATTTCACTCAACGATCGTAGAGTGATTTCACTCAACGATCGTAGAGTAGTTACTCTATGATTTGTGAATTCACTCTACGATCGTGGAGTACTCTACGATCGTAGAGTGAATTCACTCTACTATCTGGAGACTACTCTACGATCGTAGAGTGAAATCACTCTACGATCGTAGATCGTGTAATTTTAAAAGTTACACGGCTGTGTACTTTCATATTCCCCTATATATATATATCATTTAGAAAAGTTTATACTGTTTTTACGAGTTAAATTGACCGATCCATTGTTTTCTCTTACGGTCATCACCGGTTAAATGACAGTTTTTTAAATTTATTTTCCAAATTTATTGATTTATTCTAAAGTCTAATAAATTTCCTACCCGGTTAGGTTACAAAAGAATGTGGTTTCAAATAAATGGCATTAGTTATGGGAGCTGGATTCTCACTCAAGCCTCCTCCAAAAATTGTATGGTACTTAATAGAATGTTGTTTTTAATAGTACCCAAAAAAAAAAAGAATTTGCAAAAACAGGGTAGGCAAAAAAGTAAGGCTTAGGTTGGGCCATTTGGAAAACAATTTAGGATGAATTACATATTCTATTACATTTTTGAAAATAATTACAACAATAATGTACTTATAAAATATTTACACAATTAATACAATTTTATATTTATTTACAATATTAGTACAATTAAGATTCCTTAATTTAGGAAATTAGTTTGCAATTAGAGCATTAATAACAATTTCTCTAATTAATTCTCTATCCTCAATTTTGAAGAATACATCAACAAATCATTATCCAACAGTTTCTTTATCCTTATTTGACTCTCTATTTTATTCACTATATATGATTTTACTCCCCAGTGTTAGGGAATCAAAAGACCGTTCTCTATATATACAAAATGACATTTCACACTCTCATTTAAGTGGACAACTCATCAATCATACACATATTGACATTGTTTTAGTACTTCATTTTCAAATTATAAACTTAATATTGACTTTTAAAAAAAAATTAATTTCAAACATATTCAAATTTAAAATTGATATAAATTTATTTAATTTATGTCAATATAATTATAAATATTATAAAATTACTATTTATTATAAAATTTATTATTTTCAAAATTTAAATGAATCATATTAAATTTAAATTTAAAAATTTCACAAATTAACTTTTTAAATGTTAATATTGATCTTATGTACATTTACAACTATAATCCATTCAATACTCTCTCCATAAATTATTTAAAATTTAAAATAAAATAAAAATTATTTTACAGTGGAGTATAATTGATAAATTATACTATCTCTTTTATAAATTATAAGATTATTATTAATTTGATATTTTGACTGTTGGAACTTTTAAATTTTAAATTTCATTATTTAAGAAATCAATATAAGGAACCTGTTGGGTACATAGTGAAAAAATTGAATCCCTATTTTGCAGAATGACCTAATAACATTGCAGAGTAAGGATAAAGATAAAGAAACTGTTGTGAATGCTCTTAAGATTCCTTAATTTAGGGATTAGTTATCCACATGGCTTCTTCTCTCTCTCCTCATCTAGAACAATTGCATTAGTTAGTCATCACCCTTCTTCTTCATTCAACGTACGTATTCTTTCAAGAAAAAGAAACCAATTACCAAATTTTGACAATTCAATCACAACAAAATTGAATAAATTTTTAACATTTACGATGAATCATCCTCCTCCTCCCCACCACCACCATAGTACGGATCATGCCGAAACAGATCGTACGACGACCACAAGCTATCCAACGGACACGGCTCCTTCATGTCCAATCTCAGCCATGACTTCTCTTTCCCACTCCAATGCAGCAAACTAACTGGCCCCGGATGAAGATCTCTGCATAACCCTTCAAGATTATCCCTACCAAGCCCATGTTGATTCCATTTGTGCTCAACTCCTTCCACATTCCCAGCAAAAACAAGCAAAAATGGTGGCAAAGAACCTAATTCATAGACTCTGTATCTCTTTTGTATTATGCATTAGTTGGTGGGAGGCACACAACAAACGAGTTGGTGAGAGACTTGCACAGAAAATGATTTTGTGGCAGAGGCGTGGTTTATTTTTTATGAATATTTGGTTACCCACAAAAATTAAAATTATTACCTTTGTATGAAGGTTTGGCTACCAACTGCACCATATTCATAATAATTTTATTTTTAAAATGTTATTTATAAGTTGGTAGACAAACTTTCATAAAAAGGTAACCAATTCAGTTTTATTGGGTTACCAACTAATTATAAAAAAATTAAGAACAATTTCCAAGTGTTACGTGCAGATGGCATCTGAAATGCCATATATAAGTTTCCATTTATGTAGCTGTTAGTTACTTATAAATAACCTTTTAAAAATAAAATTATTTTGAATATGGTGCAGTTGGTAGCCAAACCTTCATACAAAGGTAACCATTTTTGTTTTTGTGGGTAACCAATATTCATAAAAAAAACTTGTTCGTGATTTCCTCTTTGTTCGGCTACTCCGAACTCGTTTTGGATCTGTTCTTGCTAGTTTGGTAACTCCGACTTCTTCTTCTTTGATTTGTTTTGGTAACTCCGACTTCTTTTTCTTCTTCAATTTGTTTTGTTTTGGTTGTTAGTGATTTCCTCTTTATTCGGCTACTCTGAATTCGTTTGTTATTGCTGGTTTGGTAACTTTGACTTTTTCTTTTTCGATTTGTTTTGGTTGTTCGTGATTTCCTCTTTGTTTTGTTTTCGATTTGTTTGGTAACTTTAAATATTTGAATTTGAATTATTATTTTGAATTTGAATTTATTTTTGTTGTTAGATCCAAGATATTTGAATTTGAATTATTATTTATGGTAGTTATTTCTCTTTGATTTTAGATTTTCTTATTATTATGAATTGAATGTTGTGACGCCCCCAAAATTAGGTATACATCACCCATCTTGGGTCGCGAGATACATGGTACAGAATTTAAATACAACTTACTAATACAACTGTCGTGTACAATACGACAAAACATAAACTATGAGTTTGAATACAAATATTGTCTTCTAGAGAGTATCCATACTCAAAAGGAGTCCTCATTACAATTATTATCACACTATTACATAGAATAGTGAGGACTACTAATGCTATCATCTAGTCCATCACTCCGTTTCCCGACTCGTCCCAGCTATATTCTCATTTCCTGAAGAGAACCGTGAAAGAAAGGGTGAGCTCAACTAACCCAGTAAGAAATATTATGACTAAGATAATGCAGAATAAATTATCATTAGTATTCAACAATGTTAAACTGATAAAATACAATAGATATCAAGTTTAACTGCAGCAGATCAAGCAATCCATTAAAAGAGTCAAGTAAATAAAATCTACTATCTTTTATGATTTAAAAGGTTTTTCATGACTTTTATCGCTAGGACTCAGCTTAATAAATAATCCACATCATCAAATCACCCCTGCACTACGGCCAATGATATTCTTTAGTATCACGACCACGAATTATTCATGCACTACGGTTAAAGATAATCATGTTTTCATCAACGGTCCTGATCATGCCATAAAATAATTCATCTCTGCACTACGGCCAAAGAGAATCCATAGCCATAATCATACCAAAAACTATCCATCAATGCACTACGGGCCAATGAGAACTTTTTCCACATCATTTGTAATATTACGGTCATGATTACACCGATTAATCCCTGGTCATAATCATACCAAGTTCATCTATGCACTACAGGCCATAGATGACTTTCAACAAAATATAAGCATGAGGATGATGACAATGATATAAGAATTCAATAAAACAAGTTCAAGAATTAATTTTTCCAGGAACCAATAACGTCCAAATTGTCAACATGATACTTTTGTGTAGAGTAAAAATTCAAGAATGCTCAGAAGAATATTTCCATGAAAAGATACTGGATGAAGCGCAAATATCAAGGATATTCTACTAATTTCATGGAGTATAGAAGTCAAAACTTTAACCAACTGAGTATAATAAAGAATAGAATAACAAAAGAAATAACCATGCATGCGATACTTCGCATAGACAGGTTATTCCAACAGAATAATAATAACGGAACCAGGTCAGGTGAAATTCACACCGATAGGATATTCCAACAGAATAATAATAAAGACGGAACCAGGTCCGGTGTAAAACACACAGACAGGATGTTCCAACAGAATAATAATAAAGACGGAACCAGGTCCGGTGTAAAACACACAGACATGATGTTCCAACAGAATAATAGAAGAATGTCACCAAGTATAGGGTAGACCGCGTATACAGGTTATTTCAACAGAATAATAAATAATGGAATAACAGAAGTTCTCTTCATGAATACAAAAGAAATAATACCCCTTACGGGTACAACAAATAATATCCCATACCGTTTTAAAGAAGAACTGATATAAAAAAATAGTTAAGTAGCAGAATACTTTTCTTCTTTCTCTCTATAGAGTTTTAGTGAATTCGTAAGAAAATAATGAAGGAATGAGCTTCTATTTATAGGAAAATAGAATGCATAGTAACTAATCCATGAACAGTCCAGATTGATTTACTTTAATCTGACGGTTCATATTTAAAGAAAAATCTTTTAAATAAAATATAATATATTCTATTTATAGAATAACTTTAATAAAGTTTTCTGTTTTATATAAAAAGATGTTTCTGTTTTATTACGTTAATAATACGAATAAAACAAAACTTCATTATCGCTAAATAATTCATATTATTAATTGACAATAATTGAATCAAACTGAGTGACTTCTCACATAAGCATTAATAATCAATACCGTGTGTTACTTTGCAACCACACGTATTACTGTACTTTTACTACCGAGTAGTTCAACAGTATCAACGATAAAACTTCCGCCGTTATTTTTAATAAAATATTTTTGTCGTTTTCTTAATCCGACAATAATTCCGTTGTGGGGTCCACCAATAATTGTGCTGTCGTACGAATATTCTCCGACAAAAATAATATTCTCCGACCAATCGAATATAATACAATAACTTGCATACTTTGCAAAATTTATAAATACTACCCACAACTATAACATTATCTCAAATTCACACCATAATATTTAAAAAAATATTTCGAAAAAATTAAATCTTTATTCATAAAATCTGGGGTTTCACAAATGCTATACTAATTCTCTAAATTAAGGAATCCTAATTGTACTAATATTGTAAATAAATATGGGAAAATGTATTATTTTTATAATTATTTTTTGATGCACTAATGGTGTAATTACTTTCTAATTGTTGTATATTTCTGTAAAGATACGTGTTCATGTCCGAGTCCAAACGATGTTGATTGATCTATTTCAAGCCCAATTTCCAATTTTAAGAAATGGACTTAATGATGTACTCTTTTAGGTTTTAATAGAAACGAAGATTTGTTTGTGCGATGGAAAAAATATACGTATAAATATTCCTCTACTAAGTTCTATAGTGGCAGAATATATATATATATATATATATATATATATATATATATATATATATATATATGTAACGACCCCAAAATAGGTCCATTCCATCCAACCTATTCTGAGTCGCCAAATACATGGTATAGAAAACAACTGTAATTTTATTACAACAATTGTCGTGCAAAATACAACAACACATATGCTATAAGTTTGGATACAAATATATACCAAATGTGACTCATGTTCTAACCGTGGAGATCACCTCACAATGACACCTTACATAAAGGTATAGTCAAAAACTGTTCTAGAAATTAATGTCATTAGACATCTTGTATGATAGTGACAAAACACCCTTCCAACGTTGGGTTCGCCTCACCCTATTTTCTTCACCAAATATAACTACTAAATGATGACCACCGTTCTATTCCCTTGTTACTCCCGCTCGACCCAGCTACACTCTTATTACCTGAAAGGAATTGTGAAGCAAAAGGGTGAGCACAACTAGCTCAGTAAAAAATATCATGACTAAAGATAATTAAATTATCAATAGCATTCATCAATAATAAATCAGAGATTTAGAACATATGGTAAATGATAAAAATTTCAACCATAGTTGCAGCGGAACGAGCAATCCATTAGAAGAGTCAAATAAACTATAAAGTCTATTATCTTCTCCATGTTAAAAATCCACCAACAAAATTTTATCCCTGTAACATCAATCAACAGTTCTGGTCCACAATCATATAAATAACTCATAATCATAATTATGATTCTAAATTCCTCTTCTCATCCAGGACAAAGATAATTTTCATCACTTGTCTTTACCTGAAATATCAAAGATCATGGTTATACCAAATCACAATTCCTGTTCATAATCATACTAATAATTTCATCTTTGTACTACGGGCCAAAGATATTCGTCAACAATTTATCTTTGCACTGCTGGCCAAAGATATTCAACAACAGTTCATCTTTGCACTACAGGCCAAAGATATTCAACAACATATCATCTTTGCACTACAGGCCAAAGATATTCATCAACAGTTCATATTTGCACTACAGGCCAAATATATTCATCAACAGTTCATATTTGCACTACATGCCAAATATATTAATATCTCAAAGAATTATAATCATTTTAGAATTTATATAAACAATAATTATAACCATGTTGATCAATTCACCTTTGCACTTAAGCTTAAGATATTCAATTATAAATTCAATGGTCATGATCATACCAGTCACAATTCAACTTTGTACTACAGGCCAAAGAGAACCCTAGTCATAATCATACCAATAATCTACCCATCTTTACACTCTAGTGAAAGAGAATTTCAACATCAGGGTTATAAAAATGTTATATATGATAATAAAATCAATATAATCAATACATAGTTTTAATCTCAAGAGTAATATTCATAACTCAACTATAATTTGGTTAGAAAAAGAAACCAATTTTTATCGTGAATAATAACTCGTGAATAGTAACTCATGAATAGTAACTCGTGAATAGTAACTCATAAATAGTAAACTCGACACAAAAAGGTAGAAATTCCACAATAAAATCCATACCAGTATTTCGGTATAATGATATTGAAAGAATAATATTTTTTAAGCTTATAAACAATTTATTTAAATTGTTTACACTTTACTAAATAATGCATTTAATCATTCTAAAATACCAAACTCATAAGATTTTATCACCAATAATCAAAACCCTCATCAAAAATCTGCATATACCTCATATAGGATTCTCAAGCCATAAAATCCTATTTTCTAATTTTCTTACTTCACATAACATATTTAATTCATTTTCTCATAACTAGACTATTTTCATGAAAAATACCAAATCCGTTCCAAAAATATTTCTTTTCTGGGATTTAGCATAATATAGTCCAATATTGAACATATATTTTTCTCAGAATTTTTAAAAGTCATTTACTATTTTTCATATGGCCAAAATAGCCGAATATTTAGACATTTATCAAAAATTTTACTTTTATCTAAAAATTCTGAAATTCACAGTGTATACTCCTTTCATATACATGTACTCCCAATAAAAATTTCATCAATTTTGGAGTTAACCACAAGAAATTATAAGCTGTTACTTTTAAAATAGTCTTTTCTCATAAAATTCATAACTCTCAATCTATACATCCAAAAATCACCATTTTTGGACACAATCAAGAAAACTCATCAAAATATCGTTTCAAATTTTTCCAGAATTTTTGAAGGTCAGAAAAATTACGAAACTGGAAAATATAACAACCCTTAAAATTCCTTACTATCCCTTACTATCCCTTACCTCAAAAGAGCAGTACTTCTGATCGGTATAAGGCTGAAGGAAACTTGCACTGATGAATAGAAACTCACAGAGTATCTAAATACTCACAAAATACACTCAATAATCTAGAGAGAGAAAGAGAGAAAACTTATGTTTCTGGTGTGATTTTTAATTCTAACTTAGCCCTCTATTTATAGGAAAATTTTGGTAGGTTTGACCTGCAACCTGGTGGCTTTACCTGCTACTATTCCCACCCACCACATTTGAAATATAATTCAGCACATTTCTTCACCAACCACAAGTGGGGCCCACCAATTCTAGAATTTTCCACCAAAATGATAAACTCCGAAAATTCAACAATTTCTGAACCAGTCATCTCATAAAATTCATAATAAATCATACGTTCATTTTTAACGGTTCACAATTTGTGGGCATATACTCAACTTATATATGTATAACATATCCAAAAATTACCACGATCCAACGGTCGGATTAAAAATTATAACCCCCGCAAAATATTTCAAAAACCCTGATTTTTAATACCTCCATTCCGACAAAAATACTGATAAAAATCTCAACATTAACTCCTTCATTTTTAACCACAAAAATATATCCCTCATTTATATCCACATAAAATAAATATTTTCTTATCATATAAATCAATAATTAATTATTCATAAATAATATTACAGAATCACATTTATGACAACCAGACCGTTCCCAGGAAAGAGGGGGCTTTCCAATAAGGATTTCTCCTTACTGGCGCGCAATTAGATGACCAAACCTCTCCTTAGACAGAACTTTCTAGACATTGCCAATAATGCTATCTAATAATACTATTCAAATAATATGAATTATTGATCTGATAATGGAAAATACTGTGCAGTGACAATTATTGAACAACAATAATATAAAACTTCAACGTAGCAATTATTGAATCAATAAAATAAAATATTGAACAGTAATTACTGTAACTGTAACGACCCCAAAATAGATCCATTCCATCCAACCTATTCTGAGTCGCCAAATACATGGTACAGAAAACAACTATAACTTTATTACAACAATTGTCGTGCAAAATACAACAACACATATGCTGTGAGTTTGGATACAAATATATACCAAATGTGACTCATGTTCCAACCGTGGACATCACCTCACAATAACACCTTACATAAAGGTATAGTCAAAAACTGTTTTAGAAATTAGAATCTTTGGGAAGTGCTCAAGGAAACCTTCGTACATGGGAGGCCACGCGTCTAGGTTATGATAGATATCATATGGCCACAGAATTATCCTTGGTTGACCCAATAGACCCCAAAGAAAAACGAGAAGATTACTATCATATTCTTCCCAATGGTGAGTCTTCTCTTGACATATCATTATCTCTACTGTCTCTAATTGAGAATTATACTTTAAACAAACACCAAGATTATATAGGTAGTGCTCGTATATATACCCACCAAGTGGATGAGCACATCCCTGTCTTATGATGACACGAGGTTGTATGTCGTTAGACATCTTGTATGATAGTGGCAAACCACCCTTCCAACGTTGGGTACACCTTACCCTATTGGATTCACCAAATATAACTACTAAATGAACTTTTCTATACTGCTTCGGGAGAACATCCACAGCTAGAGACCACCGTTCTATTTCCCCGTTACCCTCGCTCGACCCAGCTACACTCTTATTACCTGAAAGGAATTGTGAAGCAAAAGGGTGAGCACAACTAGCTCAGTAAAGAATATCATGACTAAAGATAATTAAATTATCAATAGCCTTCATCAATAATAAATCAGAGATTTAGAACATATGGTAAATGATAAAAATTTCAACCATAGTTGCAGCGGAACGAGCAATCCATTAGAAGAGTCAAATAGACTATAAAGTCTATTATTTTCTCCATATTAAAAATCCACCAACAATGTTTTATCCCTGTAACATCAATCAACAATTCTGGTCCACAATCATATGAATAACTCATAATCATAACTGTAGTTCTAAATTCCTCTTCTCATCTAGGACGAAGATAATTTTCATCACCTGAAACATCAAACATCATGGTTATACCAAATCACAGTTCCTGTTCATAATCATACTAATAATTTCATCTTTGCACTACGGGCCAAAGATATTCATCAACAAGTCATCTTTGCACTACAGGCCAAAGATATTCATCAACAGTTCATCTTTGCATTACTGGCCAAAGATATTCATCTACAATTCATCTTTGCACTACAGGCCAAAGATATTACTCAATAATTAATATTTGCACTACAGGCCAAATATATTCATATCTCAAAGAAATATATAATCATTTCAGAATTTATATACACCATAATTATAACCATGTTAATCAATTCATCTTTACACTTAAGCTAAAGATATTCAATTATAAATTCAATGGTCATGATCATACCAGTCACAATTCAACTTTGCACTACAGGCCAAAGAGAACCCTAGTCATGATCATACCAATAATCTACCCATCTTTACACTCCAGTGAAAGATAAATTCAACATCAGGGTTATAAAAATGTTATATATGATAATAAAATCAATATAATCAACATATAGATTTAATCTCAAGAGTAATATTCATAAATCAACTATAATTTGGTTAGTAAAAGAAACCAATTTTGTCGTGAATAGTAACTCGTGAATAGTAACTCGTGAATAGTAACTCGTGAATAGTAACTCGTGAATAGTAACACCGACTCAAAAAAAAGTAGAAATTCCACAATAAAATTCATACCAATACTTCGGTATAATGATATTGAAAGAATAACATTTCTTAAGCTTATAAACAATTTATTTAAATTGTTTACACTTTACTAATTAATGCATTTAATCATCATAAAATGCCAACTCTTAAGATTTCATCATCAATAACCAAAACCCTCATCAAAAATCTGCATATACCTCATATATAGGATTCTCAAGCCATAAAATCCTATTTTCCAATTTTCTTACTTCACATAACATATTTAATTCATTTTCTCATAACTAGACTATTTTCATGAAAAATACCAAATCCGTTCCAAAAATATTTCTTTTCTGAAATTTAGCATAATATAGTCCCATAGTGAACATATATTTTTCTCAGAATTTTTAAAAGTCATTTACTATTTTTCATATGGCCAAAATAGCCGAATATTTAGACATTTATCAAAAATTATACTTTTATCTAAAAATTCTGAAATTCACAGAGTATACTCCTTTCATATACATGTACTCCCAATAAAAATTTCATCAATTTTGGAGTTAACCACAAGAAATTATAAGCTGTTACTTTTAAAATAGTCTTTTCTCATAAAATTCATAACTCTCAATCTATACATCCAAAAATCACCATTTTTGGACACAATCAAGAAAACTCATCAAAATATCATTTCAAATTTTTCCAGAATTTTTGAAGGTCAGAAAAATTACGAAACTGGAAAATATAACAACCCTTAAAATCCCTTGCTATCCCTTACAATCCCTTACTATCCCTTACAATCCCTTACCTCAAAAGAGCAGTACTTCTGATCGGTATAAGGCTGAAGGAAACTTGCACTGATGAATAACAACTCACCAAGTATCTAAATACTCACAAAATACACTCAATAATCTAGAGAGAGAAAGAGAGAAAGCTTATGTTTCTGGTGTGATTTTCAATTCTAACTTAGCCCTCTATTTATAGGAAAATTTTGGTAGGTTTGACCTGCAACCTGATGGCTTTACCTGCTACTATTCTCACCCACCACATTTGAAATATAATTCAGCACATTTCTTCACCAACCACAAGTGGGGCCCACCAATTCTAGAATTTCCACCAAAATGATAAACTCCGAAAATTCAACAATTTCTGAACCAGTCATCTCGTAAAATTCATAATAAATCATACGTTCATTTTTAACGGTTCAAAATTTGTGGACATATACTCAACTTATATATGTATAACATATCCAAAAATTACCACGATCCAACGGTCGGATTAAAAATTATAACCCCCGCAAAATATCTCAAAAACCCTGATTTTTAATACCTCCATTCCGACAAAAATACGGATAAAAACCTCAACATTAACTCCTTCATTTTTAACCACAAAAATATATCCCTCATTTATATCCACATAAAATAAATATTTCCTTATCATATGAATCAATAATTAATTATTCACAAATAATATTACAGAATCACATTTATGACAACCAGGCCGTTCCCAGGAAAGAGGGGGCTTTCCAATAAGGATTTCTCCTTACTGGCGCGCAATTAGATGACCAAACCTCTCCTTAGACAGAACTTTCTAGACATTGCTAATAATGTTATCTAATAATATTATTCAAATAATATGAATTATTGATCTGATAATGGGAAATACTGTGCAGCAACAATTATTGAACAACAATAATACAAAATTTCAACGTAGCAATTATTGAATCAATAAAATAAAATATTGAACAGTAATTACTGTAACAATTATTGAGTAGTGCCTTCTTACGTAAGAATCAATAATTTCAAAAATACTATGCAATACCGTGTGCTACTGTGCAATAACGCGTATTACTGTATTTTAACCACCGGGTATTCCAACAGTATTAACGGTAACAACTACGCCGTTATTTGTAAAAACTTAAATTTGTCGTTTTCTTCATCCGACAGTTATTCGTTATGGGGCCCACAAATAGCTGCGCCGTCGTACGAATATTCCCCGACAGAAAGAATATTCTACGACCAAACGAATATTCCCCGACAATAATGATTATTTTATAACCACTTGCTTATTTTGAAAAAAATATTCACATTTCACCCATAACTTTAAACTTTTATCAATTTAACCATTTACTGAATAGTAATTATAAGAAAAATTGAATACTTTTATTTCATAAAATTCGGGGTCTTACAATCTCCCCTCCTTATGAAATTTCGTCCCCGAAATTTACGTACCTGGTATTTCAGAGAGTTGAGAATACCTTACTTTCATTTCAGATTTCATCTTCCCTGTCCTCATGATTTCTCCATTGCTCATCTCCTGTATTTCAGATATCATTCTAGAATACTGCTTCAAAACAAAGGTTAATTGAACAAATTAACATATCACATAATATCCCGATATTATGACTGACCAACAAATAAGCTTAGGCAGGACACACTAGCGAAAGATTTACTCATCTCTCCCCTCCTAGTTTTATTCCCCGATCTCCGTCAGAGATCATATCCCTAAGCTCTGATACCAAATGTAACGACCCCAAAATAGATCCATTCCATCCAACCTATTCTGAGTCGCCAAATACATGGTACAGAAAACAACTATAACTTTATTACAACAATTGTCGTGCAAAATACAACAACACATATGCTGTGAGTTTGGATACAAATATATACCAAATGTGACTCATGTTCCAACCGTGGACATCACCTCACAATAACACCTTACATAAAGGTATAGTCAAAAACTGTTTTAGAAATTAGAATCTTTGGGAAGTGCTCAAGGAAACCTTCGTACATGGGAGGCCACGCGTCTAGGTTATGATAGATATCATATGGCCACAGAATTATCCTTGGTTGACCCAATAGACCCCAAAGAAAAACGAGAAGATTACTATCATATTCTTCCCAATGGTGAGTCTTCTCTTGACATATCATTATCTCTACTGTCTCTAATTGAGAATTATACTTTAAACAAACACCAAGATTATATAGGTAGTGCTCGTATATATACTCAGCAAGTGGATGAGCACATCCCTGTCTTATGATGACACGAGGTTGTATGTCGTTAGACATCTTGTATGATAGTGGCAAACCACCCTTCCAACGTTGGGTACACCTTACCCTATTGGATTCACCAAATATAACTACTAAATGAACTTTTCTATACTGCTTCGGGAGAACATCCACAGCTAGAGACCACCGTTCTATTTCCCCGTTACCCTCGCTCGACCCAGCTACACTCTTATTACCTGAAAGGAATTGTGAAGCAAAAGGGTGAGCACAACTAGCTCAGTAAAGAATATCATGACTAAAGATAATTAAATTATCAATAGCCTTCATCAATAATAAATCAGAGATTTAGAACATATGGTAAATGATAAAAATTTCAACCATAGTTGCAGCGGAACGAGCAATCCATTAGAAGAGTCAAATAGACTATAAAGTCTATTATTTTCTCCATGTTAAAAATCCACCAACAATGTTTTATCCCTGTAACATCAATCAACAATTCTGGTCCACAATCATATGAATAACTCATAATCATAACTGTAGTTCTAAATTCCTCTTCTCATCTAGGACGAAGATAATTTTCATCACCTGAAACATCAAACATCATGGTTATACCAAATCACAGTTCCTGTTCATAATCATACTAATAATTTCATCTTTGCACTACGGGCCAAAGATATTCATCAACAAGTCATCTTTGCACTACAGGCCAAAGATATTCATCAACAGTTCATCTTTGCACTACTGGCCAAAGATATTCATCTACAATTCATCTTTGCACTACAGGCCAAAGATATTACTCAATAATTAATATTTGCACTACAGGCCAAATATATTCATATCTCAAAGAAATATATAATCATTTCAGAATTTATATACACCATAATTATAACCATGTTAATCAATTCATCTTTACACTTAAGCTAAAGATATTCAATTGTAAATTCAATGGTCATGATCATACCAGTCACAATTCAACTTTGCACTACAGGCCAAAGAGAACCCTAGTCATGATCATACCAATAATCTACCCATCTTTACACTCCAGTGAAAGATAAATTCAACATCAGGGTTATAAAAATGTTATATATGATAATAAAATCAATATAATCAACATATAGATTTAATCTCAAGAGTAATATTCATAAATCAACTATAATTTGGTTAGTAAAAGAAACCAATTTTGTCGTGAATAGTAACTCGTGAATAGTAACTCGTGAATAGTAACTCGTGAATAGTAACTCGTGAATAGTAACACCGACTCAAAAAAAAGTAGAAATTCCACAATAAAATTCATACCAATACTTCGGTATAATGATATTGAAAGAATAACATTTCTTAAGCTTATAAACAATTTATTTAAATTGTTTACACTTTACTAATTAATGCATTTAATCATCATAAAATGCCAACTCTTAAGATTTCATCATCAATAACCAAAATCCTCATCAAAAATCTGCATATACCTCATATATAGGATTCTCAAGCCATAAAATCCTATTTTCCAATTTTCTTACTTCACATAACATATTTAATTCATTTTCTCATAACTAGACTATTTTCATGAAAAATACCAAATCAGTTCCAAAAATATTTCTTTTCTGGAATTTAGCATAATATAGTCCCATAGTGAACATATATTTTTCTCAGAATTTTTAAAAGTCATTTACTATTTTTCATATGGCCAAAATAGCCGAATATTTAGACATTTATCAAAAATTATACTTTTATCTAAAAATTCTGAAATTCATAGAGTATACTCCTTTCATATACATGTACTCCCAATAAAAATTTCATCAATTTTGGAGTTAACCACAAGAAATTATAAACTGTTACTTTTAAAATAGTCTTTTCTCATAAAATTCATAACTCTCAATCTATACATCCAAAAATCACCATTTTTGGACACAATCAAGAAAACTCATCAAAATATCGTTTCATATTTTTCCAGAATTTTTGAAGGTCAGAAAAATTACGAAACTGGAAAATATAACAACCCTTAAAATCCCTTGCTATCCCTTACAATCCCTTACTATCCCTTACAATCCCTTACCTCAAAAGAGCAGTACTTCTGATCGGTATAAGGCTGAAGAAAACTTGCACTGATGAATAACAACTCACCAAGTATCTAAATACTCACAAAATACACTCAATAATCTAGAGAGAGAAAGAGAGAAAGCTTATGTTTCTGGTGTGATTTTCAATTCTAACTTAGCCCTCTATTTATAGGAAAATTTTGGTAGGTTTGACCTGCAACCTGATGGCTTTACCTGCTACTATTCTCACCCACCACATTTGAAATATAATTCAGCACATTTCTTCACCAACCACAAGTGGGGCCCACCAATTCTAGAATTTCCACCAAAATGATAAACTCCGAAAATTCAACAATTTCTGAACCAGTCATCTCGTAAAATTCATAATAAATCATACGTTCATTTTTAACGGTTCAAAATTTGTGGACATATACTCAACTTATATATGTATAACATATCCAAAAATTACCACGATCCAACGGTCGGATTAAAAATTATAACCCCCGTAAAATATCTCAAAAATCCTGATTTTTAATACCTCCATTCCGACAAAAATATGGATAAAAACCTCAACATTAACTCCTTCATTTTTAACCACAAAAATATATCCCTCATTTATATCCACATAAAATAAATATTTCCTTATCATAGGAATCATTAATTAATTATTTACAAATAATATTACAGAATCACATTTATGACAACCAGGCCGTTCCCAGGAAAGAGGGGGCTTTCCAATAAGGATTTCTCCTTACTGGCGCACAATTAGATGACCAAACCTCTCCTTAGACAGAACTTTCTAGACATTGCCAATAATGTTATCTAATAATATTATTCAAATAATATGAATTATTGATCTGATAATGGGAAATACTGTGCAGCAACAATTATTGAACAACAATAATACAAAATTTCAACGTAGCAATTATTGAATCAATAAAATAAAATATTGAACAGTAATTACTGTAATAATTATTGAGTAGTGCCTTCTTACGTAAGAATCAATAATTTCAAAAATACTATGCAATACCGTGTGCTACTGTGCAATAACGCGTATTACTGTATTTTAACCACCGGGTATTCCAACAGTATTAACGGTAACAACTACGTCGTTATTTGTAAAAACTTAAATTTTTGTCGTTATCGTCATCCGACAGTTATTCGTTATGGGGCCCACAAATAGCTGCGCCGTCGTACGAATATTCCCCGACAGAAAGAATATTCTATGACCAAACGAATATTCCCCGACAATAATGATTATTTTATATCCACTTGCTTATTTTGAAAAAAATATTCACATTTCACCCATAACTTTAAACTTTTATCAATTTAACCATTTACTGAATAGTAATTATAAGAAAAATTGAATACTTTTATTTCATAAAATTCGGGGTCTTACAGTAACAATTATTGAGTAGTGCCTTCTTACGTAAGAATCAATAATTTCAAAAATACTATGCAATACCGTGTGCTACTGTGCAATAACGCGTATTACTGTATTTTAACCACCGGGTATTCCAACAGTGTTAACGGTAACAACTACGCCGTTATTTGTAAAAACTCAAATTTTATCGTTATCTTCATCCGACCGTTTTCCGTTATAGGGCCCACAAATAGCTGCGCCGTCGTACGAATATTCCCCGACAGAAAGAATATTCCACGACCAAACGAATATTCCCCGACATCAATGATTATTTTATAACCACTTGCTTATTTTTGAAAAAAATTCATATATCACCCTTAACTTTAACTTTTTATCAATTTAACTATTTACTAAATAGAAAAATTGAATACTTTTATTTCATAAAATTCGGGGTCTTACAATATATATATATATATAGTCCGGATCTTAGGCTCACCCCTTATTCAACTCACCCGAGCTCACCCCTCTTTAGCGACGAACCCGGCGATAGTTCGGTCATACAATCGTCGTCTATACTTTTAGCGACGCTATATGTTGTCCGTTGTTAAAAGTATAGACAACAGTTGTATGACCGAACCGTCGCTGGGTCCGTCGCTAAAGTGGGGTGAGCTCGGGTGAGTTAGATAAGGGGTGAGCTTAAGATTCGGATCATATATATATATATATATATATATATATATATATATATATATATATATATATATATATAGAGCGGATTAGGTCCGGACTCTCGCATTTTAACAAAATGCGGACTTTTTTTGCTTCTTTTTTTTTGCTTTTTTTTTAAAACATCTAATTTTTTTTTAATATTTTATGGAATTAAAATTTTTCCATAATACAGTGTTTTGGGTGTTATTTAGATACATATAACAAAATATGTCTATACAGACTGTACATATATATTTTGTTATATGTATCCAAATCACACAAAAAATACTGTATTATGAAAAAATTTCAGTTCCATAAAATATATAAAAAAAAATTAGTTGTTTAAAAAAAAAATTTGGTCCGCATTTTAATCAGGTCCGGACTCCCGGACCTGATCCTGGTTGTGTATATATATATATATATATATATATATATATATATATATATATAAATATATATATATGTATATATATATGCTATATGTATATACATAATTGTGTAGTACACAGTGTAAGACCTCGAATTTTATGAAATAAAAGTATTCAATTTTTTTATAATTATTATTCAGTAAATGGTTAAATTGATAAAAGTTAAAGTTAAGGGTGATATATGTAAAGTTTAAAAAATACGCAAGTGGTTATAAAATATTAATTGTTGTCAGGAAATATTCCGTTTAGTCATAGAATATTCTTGCTGTCGAGGAATATTCGTACGATGGCGCAGCCTTTTGTGGGCCCCAAACAGAATAACTGTCGGATGAAGAAAACGACAAGTACGAGTTTTAATAAATAATAGCGTAGTTGTTACCGTTAACACTATTAGAATACCTGGTAATTAAAATATAGTAATACGCGTGGTTGTACAGTAGCACACAGTATTACACAATATTTTTTATTCTTACGTAAAAAGGCACTACTCAATAATTGTTACAGTAATTACTATTCAATATTTTATTTTATTGATTCAGTAATTGCTACGTTGATATTCTATATTATTGTTGTTTCAATAATTGTCACTACACAGTATTTTCTATTATCAGATCAATAATTTATATTATTTAAATAATATTATTAGATAGTATTATTGACAATGTCTAGAAAGTTCTGTCTAAGGAGAGGTTTGGTCACCTAATTACGCGCCAGTAAGGAGAAATCCTTATTGGAAAGCCCCTTCTTTCCTAGGAACGGCCTGGTTGTCAGTATTGTGATTCTGTAATATCATTTGTGAATAATTAATTATTAATTTATATGATAAGAAAAATATTTATTTTATGTGAATATAGATGGAGAAAATTTTTAATGTGACAATTGTTGAAAATTGATACTTTATCTTTTCTGATAAAATAATTCATTTAAATATATTATTATATTATAATAATATTATAATGGTGATATTTTTACAATGAATGGGTGATATATGAATAAATGAGGAGAAAGAGTATTTTTGTTTCAGTAAATATTTAACACATGTTTTGTGTGTTGGTGGACCCTATTTTTGACTGAAATTTAATTTTAGCCTGTAAAATCGTCCGTATGTGAATTTCGGTCAATTTATGTTTGGAATTTGGAAAAATTTTAACTTATAAAGTTGTAGAGAATTGAATTTCCTATGGAAGGAATTAAGATTCGAATTTTTCTGATAAAAGGGCTATTTATTATGAATTATTGAAGTTCCAGAATATTGGATCTAAATTTATTTAGTTACAAAAAAATATGTAAAACATATTTTTTATTTTGGTGGACCCCACTTGCATGTGTAATGTAAGACCCCAACTTTTATAAATAAAGATAAATTTTCTATAAATATCATTTTTAAATATTATAGAGTTAATTTGATATAATGTTATAGTTGTGGGTAATATTTATAAATTTTGCAAAGTACGCAAGTTGTTATATAATATTCGATTGGTCGGGGAATATTCATTTTAACAGGGAATATTCGTACAACGGCACAATCATTGATGGACCCCACAACGGAATTATTGTCGGATTGAGAAAACGATAAAAATATTTTATTAAAAATAACGGCGGAAGTTTTACCATTGATACTGTTGAACTACTCGGTAGTAAAAGTACAGTAATACGTGTGGTTGCATAGTAGCACACGGTATTGATTATTAATGCTTATGTGAGAAGTCACTCAGTTTGATTTAATTATTGTCAGTTAATAATATGAATTATTTAGCGATAATGACGTTTTGTTTTATTCGTATTATTAACGTAATAAAACAGAAACATTTTTTTATATAAAACAGAATACTTTATTAAAGTTATTCTATAAATAGAATATATTATATTTTATTTAAAAGATTTTTCTTTAAATATGGACCGTCAGATTAAAATAATCAATCTGGACCGTTCATGGATTAGTTACTATGCATTCTATTTTTCTATAAATAGCAGCTCATTCCTTCATTAGTTCTTACGAATTCGCTGAACTCTAGAGAGATAAACTATAGAGAGAAACTATAGAGAGACAGAGAAGAAAAGTATTCTGCTACTTAACTACTTCCTTATTTCAGCTCTTCTTTAAAACGGTAAGGGGTGTTATTCTTTCTTATTCATGAAGAGAACTATTGTTATTCCATTTCTTATTATTCTGTTGGAATAACCTGTATACGCGGTCTACCCTATATTTGGTGACATTCTTCTATTATTCTGTTGGAACATCCTGTCTGTGTGTTTTACACCGGACCTAGTTCCGTCTTTATTATTATTCTGTTGGAACATTCTGTCTGTGTGTTTTACACCGGACCTGGTTCCGTCTTTATTATTATTCTGTTGGAACATCCTGTCTGTGTATTTTACACCGGACCTGGTTCTGTCTTTATTATTATTCTATTGGAATATCCTGTCTGTGCATTTTACGCCGGACCTGGTTCCATTATTTATTATTCTGTTGGAATAACCTGTCTGTGCGGTCTATCGTATGCATGGTGATTTCTTTTGTTATTCCATTCTTTATTATACTCAGTTGGTTAAGTTTTGACTTCTATACTCCATGAAATTTGTGGAATATCCTTGATAATTGCGGTTCATCCAGTATCTTTTCATGAAAATATTCTTCTAAGCATTCTTGAATTTTATTCCACAAAGCAGTATCATGTTGACAATTTGGACGTTGTTAATTCTTGGATAAATTAATTCTTGAACTTATTTTTATTGAATTCTTATATCATTGTCATCATCCTCATGTTTATAAAATGTTGAAAGTCATCTGTGGCCTGTAGTGCATAGATGGACTTGGTATGATTATGACCAGAGATTATTCGGTATAATCATGACCGTAATATTACAAATGATGTGGTGAAAGTGTCCATTGGCCCGTAGTGCATTGATGGACAGTTGTTGGCATGATCATGACCATTAATGAATACACGAATATCCTTGGCCGTAGTGCAGGGGTGATTCGATGATGTGGATTATTTTATTAAGTTGAGTCTCAGCGATAACAGTGTTGAAAAACTTTTTAAATCATAGAAGATAGTAGATTTTATTTTCTACTTGACTCATTTGATGGATTGCTTGTTCCGCTGCAGTTAAACTTGATGTTCGTTATATTTTATCAGTTTAACACTGTTGAAGGCTAATGATAATTTATTCTGCATTATCTTAGTCATAATATTTCTTACTGGGCTAGTTGAGCTCACCCTTTCTTTCACTATTCTCTTCAGGAAATGAGAACTAGCTGGGGCAAGTCAGGGAACGGAGTGATGGTCCGAATGATAGTATTAGTTAGTAGTCCTCACTATTCTATGTAATGGTGTGTTAATAAATGTAATGAGGACTCCTTTTGAGTATGAATACTCTTTAGAAGATAATATTTGTATTCAAACTCACAGTTTATGTTTTGTCGTATTGTACACGACAGTTGTATTAGTAAGTTATATTTGTATTCTGTACTATGTATCTGACGACCCAAGATGGGTGATGTATACCTAATTTTGGGGGGTGTCATATGTAAGATGCTGAATTCAGAATTCTTGGTGTGCGTAGGAAATTTATATATAAATAATAATATTTTATTAAATTTTTTGTTTTGGTGTTCTAAGCATTTTCCTATAAATAGGGTGCTTAGGTTAGAATTAAAAATCACACCAGAAACTGAAGTATTATTCTTTTGAGGTAAGGGATGTTATTTTTTTTATAAATAATATTATTTCTTTCAATATCATTATACCGTAATATTGGTAAAATTTTTCTTGTGAAATTCTTATCCTTTCATGTCGGAGTTACTATTCACGAGTTACTATTCATGAGTTATTATTCACGAGTTACTATTTACGAGTACTATTCACGAAGCATAATGATTTTTTTTCTCGTGAAATTTCTACCTTTTAGTGTCGGAGTTACTATTCACGTATACGACACAATTCACGTATACGGCACTATTCATGAATACGACACTATTCACAGAAAAAATTAAATTTTCTTTTCTGTGTCTAAGATTGTCTGTTATGGTTCCTATCTTTGATTGGATCTATGTTTTGATCTTCATTTTTGAATTCTGCTCCACAATAGTTATTATGGAGTATTTTTAAACATGGATAAACCAAAGTACGAATCCTTACCATTTGTTCTTTTGTCTCACTGGATTTATTTTCCTTAAAATATATTTTTCATCATCCTCAGTCCTAAATGATGATATTACTGAATATCTTTGGCATGTAGTGCAAATATAAATGATTTCTTGATGAATATCTTTGGCCCGTAGTGCAAAGATGAACATGTGTTGAGATGAACATGATCGACTGATTAATATCTTTGGGCTGTAGTGCAAAGATGACTATTTGATTTAAGATGTATATTGATTGATGTTACAGGGATAAAATATCGATGATGGACTTTTAAATTCATAGATGATAGTAGATTTCATTCTCTACTTAACTCTTCTAATGAATTGTTGTTTCCGCTGCAGTTGTTGATTTAAAACTTGTTGTCTATTATATTATATCAGATTTTTTCCTGTTGAGGACTAACGATAATTTGTTCTATATTATCTTAGTCATAATATTCTTTACTGGGCTAGTTGAGCTCACCCTTTTCCTTTTTGTTTCATTTTTCTTCTCAGGAGGCGAGAATATAGCGGGTACTAGCCGGGGTATGGAATGATGGTTCAAGATAGTTGTTTTAGTAGTCCTCACTATTTTATAAAATAGTGTAATAATAATTGTAATGAGGACTCCATTTGAATTTGAATACTTTCTAGATGACAATATTTGTATTTAAACTCACAGTATATGTGTTGTCGTATTTTGCACGACAATTGTAATAATAAAGTTGTAGCTATTTTCTGTATCATGTATTTGGCGACTCAGAAAGGGTTGAGTGGAATGAACCTATTTTGGGCGCGTCACATACAGTCGTTTATGACAATAGTTTTTTTGAGCTATAGCGATGGTTATGGTGACAGGTGAACCATCGCTCTATAGCCCAAAAAATCCATTGCCATAGGCGACTATGTATTACACAGCTGTGTATATATAGTTTTTCCTATATATATATGTAAGACCCCAACTTTTTATAAATGAAATTGAATTTTCTCTATTTATTATTTTGAAATAGTAAGGGTTGATTTGATTAATGTGGTTAGTTATGGGTAAAATGTGCAAATATTTCAAATAAGCAAGTGGTTATAAAATATTCATTTTTGTCAGTGAATATTGGTTTGGTCGAAGAATATTTTTGCTGTCGGAGAATATTTATATGACGGCGCAGCCTTGTGTAGGCCCCATAACGGAAAGTGATTGAATGAGAAAAACGACAAGTATGGGTTTTTATAAATAACGGCGTAGTTGTTACTGTTAGCACTGTTGGAATACCCGGTGGTTAAAATACAGTAGCACACGGTATTGTACTAATTATTAATTCTTACGTAAGAAGACACTACTCAATAATTGTTACAATAATTACTGTTCAATATTTTATTTTATTGATTCAATAATTGCTACGTTGATATTTTATATTATTGTTATTTCAATAATTATCACTACACAGTATTTTTCATTATCAGATCAATAATTCATATTATTTGAATAATATTATTAGATAGCATTATTGGCAATGTCTAGAAAGTTCTGTCTAAGGAGAGGTTTAGTCATCTAATTGATCGCTAGTAAGGAAAAATCCTTATTGAAAAGCCTCCTCTTTCCTAGGAACGACCTGGTTTTCAGTATTGTGATTTTGTAATATTATTTGTGAATAATTAATTATTGATTTATATGATAAGAAAAATAATCATTTTATGAGGATATAGATGGAGAAAATTTTTAATATGACAATCGTTAAAAATTGATATATTATATTGTCTAATAAAATAATTCATTTAAATATATTATTATATTATAATAATATAATAATGATGATATTTTTACAATGAATGTGGGGTATATGAATAAATGAGGAGGAAGAGTATTTTTGTTATTAAAAATATTTAAAATATATTTTTCATGTTTGTGGACCCCATTTCTTGACTGAAATGTGATTATAGCCTGTAAAATCGTCCGTATGTGAATTTTGGTCAATTTCTGTTTGGAATTTAGAAAAATTTAAACTTATAAAATTGTAAAAAATTGAATTTCCTATAGAATGGACATAAGATTTGAATTTTTCTGATAAAAGGGCCATTTATTATGAATTATTGAAGTTCCGAAATAATTGATTTTTGAAGTTTTAATTATTTTTTTTAAGAAAAAAGTTTTTATTATGTTGGTGGGCCCCACTAGTATTGAAGGCATGTTGAATTCAGTTTCTTTGGTGTGCGAAGGAAATTTTTTAATATTTTATTAAATTTTCTGCTTTGGTGTTCTAAGCATTTTCCTATAAATAGGGTGCTTAGGTTAGAATTAAAAAACACACCAGAAATTGAAATTTTCTCTCTCTATATTATCGAGCGTATTCTTTTGAGTATTTTGATACTTTGAGTGTTGCTATACGGTGTAAGTTCCTTCAGCACTATATCCAGTATTCCAGTCAGAAGTACTGTCTTTTTGGAGGTAAGGGATGTTATTTTTTTAATGATATTATTTCTTTCAATATCATTATGCCGGAATATTGGTAAGATTTTTCTTATAAATTTCTTGTCTTTTTGTGTCGGAGTTACTATTCACGTATACGATAATATTCACGTATACGACACTATTCACAAATACGACACTATTCACAGAAAAATAAAATTTTCTCTTCTTTGTCCCGGATGTCTATTTTTGTTACTAGCTTTGATTGTATCCATATTTTGATCTTTATTCTTGAATTTGACTCCACTATGATATATTATGGGGTATTTTGGAACATGGATAAACCGAAGTACGAATCCCTAATATTTGTTCTTTTGTCTCACTGGATTCGTTTTCTTTAAAATATTTTTCATCATCCTCAGTCCTAAATGATGATATTATTGAATATCTTTGGTCTGTAGTACAAAGATGAATGATTAACTGATGAATATCTTTGGCCCGTAGTGCAAAAATGAATAAGTGTTTAGATGAACATGACCAACTGGTGATACAAATGAATATCTTTGGCCTGTAGTGCAAAGATGAATATTTGATTCAAGATGTATATTGATTGATGTTACAGGGATAAAATATTGATGATGGACTTTTAAATCTTAGAAGATAGTAGAATTCATTCCCTATTTAACTCTTCTAATGGATTGATGTTTCCTGTAAGACCCCAACTTATTATTGAATAAAATCAAATTTTCTCTAAATATTATTGTGAATAATAAGGGGTTAATTTGATATAATACTTTGGTTATGGGTGAAATGTACAAATTTTACAAAATAAGCAAGTGGTTATAAAATATTCATTTTGTCGGGGAATATTCGTTTGGTCGTGGAATATTCTTGCTGTCGGGGAATATTTGTATAAGTTATTTATAAATAACGGCGTAGTTGTTACCGTTAATACTGTTAGAATACCCGGTGGTTAAAATACAGTAGCACACGGTATTGCACCAATTATTATTGATTCTTACGTAAGAAGGCACTACTCAATAATTGTTACAGTAGTTATTGTTCAATATTTTATTTTATTGATTCAATACTTGTTGCGTTGATATTTTATATTATTGTTGTTTCAATAATTGTTGCTGCACAGTATTTCTTATTATCAGATCAATAATTCATATTATTTGAATAATATTATTAGATAACATTATTGGTAATGTCTAGAAAGTTCTATCTAAGGAGAGATTTGGTCATCTAATTACGCGCCAGTAAGGAGAAATACTTATTGGAAAGCCCCCTCTTTCCTGGGAACGGCCTGGTTGTCATAAATGTGATTCTGTAATATTATTTGTGAATAATTAATTATTGATTCATATGATAAGGAAATATTTATTTTATGAGGATATAAATGAGGGATATATTTTTGTGGTTTAAAACGAAGGAGTTAATGTTGAGGTGCTTTATCAGTATATTTATCGGAATGGAGGTATTAAAAATCAAATAAGAGTTTTTGAGAAATGATGCGGGGTTTATAATTTTTAATCCGACCGTTGGATCGTGGTAATTTTTGGATATGTTATACATATATAAGTTGAGTATATGTCCACAAATTTTGAACCGTTAAAAATGAACGTATGATTTATTATGAATTTTACGAGATGACTGGTTCAGAAATTGTTGAATTTTCGGAGTTTATTATTTTGATGGAAAATTCTAGAATTGGTGGGCCCCACTCTTGGTTGGTGAAGAAATGTGCTGAGATTTTTATTCAAATGTGGTGGGTGGAAATAGTAGCAGGTAAAGCTATCAGGTTGCAGGTTAAGTCTGCTTTGGCGTGCTAACATTTTCCTATAAATGGAGGGCTAAGTTAGAATTAAAAATCACACCAGAAACAAGTTTTCTCTTTTTCTCTCTGTAGATTATTGAGTGTATTTTGTGAGTATTTAGATACTTTGAGAGTTTCTATTCATCAGAGCAAGTTTTTTTCAGCCTTATACCGGTATTCCGACCAGAAGTACTGATATTTTGAGGTAAGGGATATTATTTTCTTCTTAATGATATTATTTTCTTCAATATCATTATGCTGAAATATTGATATGAGTTTTTATCAAATTTGGGACTTTTTGTGTCGGAGTTACTATTCACGTATACGGCACTATTCACATATACGGTACTATTCACAAATACGGCACTATTCACCGAAAAATAAAATTTTCCCTTTTTGTCCAAGATGTCTATTATGGTTACTATCTTTGATTGTATCCATGTTTTGATCTTTATTTTTAAATTCTGCTTCACAATTGATTATTATGAAGTATTATTGATCTTGGATAAACTGTTATACGAATCCCTAATATTTGTCCTTCTGTCTCACTGGATTCGTTCTCTTTAAGATATTTTTCATCATCCTCAGTCCTAAATGATGATATTACTGAATATCTTTGGCCTGTAGTGCAAAGATGTATGATTACTTGATGAATATCTTTGGCCTGTAGTGCAAAAATGAACATGTGTTGAGATGAACATGACTGACAGGTGATACAAATGAATATCTTTGGCCTGTAGTGCAAAGATGAATATTTGGATAAAGATGATTATTAATTGATGTTACAGGGATAAAATATTGATGATGGACTTTTAAATCTTAGAAGATAGTAGAATTCTTTCTCTACTTGACTCTTCTAATGGTTTGTTGTTTCCGCTGCAGTTGTTGATCTAAAACTTGTTGTCGATTATATTCTATCAGATTTTTCCCTGTTGAAGACTAACGATAATTTGTTGTATATTATCTTAGTCATAATATTCTTTACTGGGCTAGTTGAGCTCACCCTTTTCCTTTTTGTTCCATTTTTCTTCTCAGGAGGTGAGAACATAGCAGGATCTAGTCGGGGTATGGAGTGATGGTTCTAGAAAGATGTTTTAGCAGTCCTCACTATTTCTGTAAAATAGTGTTTGAATAATTGTAATGAGGATTTATTTGAGTGTGGATATTGTCCAGAAGACAATATTTATATTTAAACTCACAGTATGTATTGTCGTATTTTGCACGACAATTGTATTATTGAAGTTGTAGTTTGCTTTCTGTACCATGTATTTAGCGACTCAGAATGGGTATTGTATACCTATTTTGGGGGCGTCACATTTCCGCTGCAGTTGTTGATCTAAAATTTGTTGTCTATTATATTCTATCAGATTTTTCCCTGTTGAGGACTAACGATAATTTGTTCTATATTATCTTAGTCATAATATTCTTTACTGGGCTAGTTGAGCTCACCCTTTTCTTTTTTGTTCTATTTTTCTTCTGAGGAGGAGAGAATGTAGCGAGTACTAGTCGGGGTATGGAATGATGGTTCTAAAAAGATGTTTTAGTAGTCCTCACTATTTTTGTAAAATAAAGTATCAATAATTATAATGAGGACTTATTTGAGTGTGGATATTGTCTAGAAGACAATATTTATATTTTAAACTCACAGTTTAAGTGTTATTGTATTTTACACAATAATTGTATTAATAAAGTTGTAGTTGTATCTGTACCATGCATTTGATGACTCAGAATGGGTGTTGTATATCTATTTTGGGGGCATCACAATATATATAGTATGCTTCTTATGAGGGTGGTCCGCATACAGACTACCTTTAACAACGGATAAAATCGTCGCTAAACCCGTCGTCCTAAGGTCTGAACCGGGCTATAACGACAGTTCTGGACTATCGCAACGGTACAGATCTTATGACGACGAGTTTAGCAACAGTTTTGTCCGTCACAAAAGGTGGTCCGCATGCGTACCACCCGCATAGAAAGCTCTTTGTATATATATATATGTGTGTGTGTGTGTGATGCCCCCAAAATTAGGTATACATCACCCATCTTGAGTCGCCAGATACATGGTACAGAATTCAAATACAACTTAATAATACAACTGTCGTGTACAATACGACAAAACATAAACTGTGAGTTTGAATACAAATATTGTCTACTAGAGAGTATACAAACTCAAAAGAAGTCCTCATTACAATTATTATCACACTATTACATAGAATAGTAAGGACTACTAATGCTATCATCTGGTCCATCACTCCGTTTTCTGACTCGTCTCAACTATATTCTCATTTCCTGAAGAGAACAGTGAAAGAAAGGGTGAGCTCAACTAGCCTAGTAAGAAATATTATGACTAAGATAATACAAAATAAATTATCATTAGTCTTCAACAATGTTAAACTGATAAAATACAATAGACATCAAGTTTAACTGCAGCGGATCAAGCAATCCATTAAAAGAGTCAAGTAGAGAATAAAATCTACTATCTTTTATGATTTAAAAGGTTTTTCATGACTTTTATCGCTGAGACTCAGCTTAATAAATAATCCACATCATCCCTGCACTACGGCCAATGATATTCATTAGTATCACAACCACAAATTATCCATGCATCACATCCAAGGATATTCGTGTATTCATCAATAGTCATGATCATGCCAACAACTGTCCATCAATGCACTACGGGCCAATGAGGACTTTTACCACATCATTTGTAACATTACGGTCATGATTATACCGAATAATCTCTGGTCATAATCATACCAAGTCCATCTATGCACTACAGGCCACAGATGACTTTCAACATAATATAAACATGAGGATGATGACAATGATATAAGAATTCAATAAAACAAGTTCAAGAATTAATTTATCCAAGAATTAACAACGTCCAAATTGTCAACATGATACTGCTTTGTAGAGTAAAATTCAAGAATGCTCAGAAGAATATTTTCATGAAAATATATTGGATAAAGCGCAAATATCAAGGATATTCAACTAATATCATGGAGTATAGAAGTTAAAGTTTTAACCAGCTGAGTATAATAAAGAATGGAATAACAAAAGAAATCACCATGCATGCGATAGACTGCACATGCAGGTTATTCCAACAGAATAATAAATAACGGAACCAGGTCCGGCGTAAAACGCACAGACAGGATATTCCAATAGAATAATAAAGAATGGAACCAGGTCCGGCGTAAACGCACAGACAGGATATTCCGACAGAATAATAAAGAATGGAATAACAATAGAAATCACTAGGTATACGGTAATCCGCGTATACAGGTTATTCCAACAGAATAATTAATGGAACCAGGTCAGGCGAAATTCGCACCGACAGGATATTCCGAAAGAATAATAAAGAACGGAATAATAGAAGAATTTCACCATGTATGCGGTAAATCGCATAAACAGGTTATCCCAATATAATAATAAAGAATGGAATAACAGAAGAATTTCACCAAGTATAGGGGAGTCCGCGTATACAGGTTATTCCAACAGAATAATAAAGAATGGAATAGCAAAAGTTCTCTTCATGAATACAAAAAAAAAATATCCCTTACGGGTACAACAAATAATATCCCTTACCTTGAAAGGAAGAGTACCTTGAAAGGAAGAGTACGGTCCATATTTAAAGCAAAATCTTTTAAATAAAATATAATATATTCTATTTATAATCTAATAAAATTAATAATTTTATAAAAAATTTTACTATGCAAATACTATGCAGGCACTATGCAAATACTATGCATAATAAAATAGAATATATTCTAATTATTGTCTAATAAAACAGATAATTTTATAAAAGTATTCTGTTATATATAAAAAGATTTTACTATTAGCCTAATAAAACGAATAACTTTATAAAAGTATTCTGTTTTATATAAAAAGTTTTTCTGTTTTATTACGTTAATAATACTAATAAAACAAAACTGAGTGACTTATCACGTAAGCCTCAATAATTAATATCGTATGCTACTATGCAACCACACGTATTATTGTACTTTTACTACCAAGTAGTTCAATAGTATTAACGGTAAATTTTCTGCCGTTATTATTATAAAATATTTTTGTCGTTTTCTCAATCCGACAATAATTCTATTGTGGGGTCCACCAATAATTGTGCCGTCGTACAAATATTCCCCGACAAAAATAATATTCCCCGACCAATCGAATATAATATAACAACTTGCATACTTTGCAAAATTTATAAATACTACCCACAACATTATCTCAAATTCACACCATAATATTTAAAAAATATTTTAAAAAAATTAAATCTTTATTCATAAATTCTGGGGTTTCACAATCTCCCCTCCTTATGAAATTTCGCCCTCGAAATTTACGTACGTACCTGGTATGCCGAACAGAAGAGGACACTTCGTGAGATTCTAACTCTTGAGGTATAACCTTTGAGTGTTGAATACATTCTAGGATTTTAACAAGTACATCTTCATACGTTAAATTATCCGCTATCTCGTTCGGTTCTAAATCAATAATGTAGTTCGGGTCGTCAACATATTTACGTAACATCAATACGTTAAAAATGTTATGAACACGCGACATACTTAGCGGTAAAATGAGTCTATAAGCCACAGTTCCTACTCGATCGAGGATTTCAAATGGGTCAATTAAATCGAGGGTTGAGATTTCCTCTCTTCATCGATTCTTACTTCTAGAATAACGCCCTCTTGAACCTTCTTCTTCACATTCATCAGCTCTGAGTATGTAGCTTGAGCGGCTTTAACTTTATCGATTAAAGTCGATTCTAATCGTATATTCGTTATTTTTACGTGGGTCCCTAGAGTCTTTAACTCTATCTTCATCATTTATAAGTTATACGAAATGGGTCTTGTGTTAACAACATCTCACTCGCATGCGATCTTCTACTCAACGCGTCAGCTACCACGTTCGCCCCCAAAATAGGTATACTTCACCCATCTTGAGTCGACAAATATATGGTACAAAATTCAAATACAACTTAATTATATAACAGTCGTGTAAAATACGACAAAACATAATCTAAGAGTTTTAATAAGAATATTGTCATCTAGACAATATCCACACTCAATGGAGTCCTCATTACATTTATTATCACACTATTTAACAGAATAGTGAGGACTACTAATGCTATCATCTGGACCGTCACTCCGTTACCCGACTAGTCCCAGCTATATTCTCATTTCCTGAAGAGAACAATGAAAGAAAGGGTGAGCTCAACTAGCCCAGTAAGAAATATTATGACTAAGATAATGCAGAATAAATTATCCTTAGCCTTCAACAGTATAACAACTGATAGAATACAATAAACAACAAGTTTTAAATTAACAACTGCAGCGAAATAAGCAATCCATTAGAAGAGTCAAGTAGAGCATAATATCTACTATCTTCTATGATTTAAAAAGTTTTTCAACAATTTTATCGCTGAGACTCAGCTTAATAAATAAAATCGAATCATCCCTGCACCACGGCTAAGGATATTCATGTAATCATCAATGGTCATGATTATACCGAATAATCTCTGGTCATAATCATACCAACAACTGTCCATCAATGAACTACATGCCAATGAGGACTTTCACCACATCATTCGTCACATTACGGTCATGATTATATCGAATAATTCCTAGTCATAATCATACCAAGTCCATCTCTGCACATAAGCCAAAGATGACATTCATCACAATATAAGCATGAGAATGATGACAATGACATAATAATTCAATAAAATAAGTTCAAGGATAAATTTTAAAGATTTATAATTTAATTTATCCAGAAATCAATAACGTCCAAATTGTCAACATGATACTGCTTTGTAGAGTACAATTCAAGAATAATATTCATGTACCAAAAATAATTTGGACAGAAAAAAAATATATTTTTCGGATAAATAGTGTGACACCCCCAAAATAGGTATACATCACCCATTTTGAGTCGTCAATAATATGGTACAGAAATAACTACAACTTTATTAATACAACATAAAAACTGTGAGTTTAAATACAAATATTATCTTCTAGACAATATCCACACTCAAATAAGTCCTCGTTACAATTATTGATACATTATTTTACAAAAATAGTGAGGACTACTGAACAACTTTCTAGAACCATCATTCCATACCTCGACTAGTACTAGCTACATTCTCGCCTCCTGAGAAGAAAAATGGAACAGAAAGGAAAAAAAGTGAGCTCAACTAGCCCAGTCAAGAACATTATGACTAAGATAATATAGAATAAATTATCGTTAGTTCTCAACAGGGAAAAATTTAATAGAATACAATAGACAACAAATTTTAAATTAATATTCGCAGCGAAAATAATAATTCATTAGAAGAGTTAAGTAGAGTATGAAATCTACTATATATCATCTATGAATTTAAAAATCCATCATCAATATTTTATCCCTATAACATCAATCAATAAATATCTTGCATCAAATATTCATCTTTGCACTACAGGCCAAAAATATTCATCAGTTGGTCATGTTCATCTCAACACCTGTTCATCTTTGCACTACGGGACAAAGATATTCATCATAAAATCATTAATCTTTGCACTGCAGGCCAAAGATATTCAGTTATATCATCATTTAGGACTGAGGATGATGAAAAATATTTTTAAAAAAAACGAATCTAGTGAAACAAAAGAACAAATATTAAGGATTCGTACTTTAAACAATCCGAGTTCAAAAATACTTCATAAATAATCATAGTGGAGTAAAATTCAAGAATGATCAAAATATGGATATAATCAAAGCTAGTATCCATAATAGATATCTTGGACAAAAAAGAAAATTTAATTTTTCGGTGAATAGTGTCGTATTCGTAAATAGTATCGTATATGTGAATAGTATCGTATACGTGAATAGTAACTCCGACACTAAAAGTTCCAAATTTAATAAAAAGTTCAGATCAATATTTCGGCATAATGATATTGAAAGAAATAATATCATCTATAAAAAAATTACATCTCTTACCTCGAAAAGACAGTACTTCTGACTGGAATACTGGATATAGTTCTGAAGGAAACTTGTACCATATAACAACACTCAAAGTCTTAAAATACTCACAAGAATACGCTCGATAATATAGAGAGAAAACTTCAGTTTTTGGTGTGATTTTTAATTCTAACCTAAGCACCCTATTTATAGAAAAATACTTAGAACACCAAAGCAGAAAATTTAATAAAATAATTTTATTTATTAAATTTTTCCTACGCCCACTTTTGAAGATTTGAATTCAGCCATTAACATGTGCAAGTGGGGCCCACCAAAGTGTAAAAAATGTTTTTATTAAAAAAAATAATTAAAACTTCAAATATCAATTATTCTGGAACTTCGGAACTTCCATAATTTATAATAAATAGCCCTTTTATCAGAAAAATTCGAACCTTATGTCTTTCGCATAGAAAATTTCATTATCTACAACTTTGTAAAGGAAAGTTTTTCCAACTTCCAAATAAAAATTAACCGAAATCCACAAACGGGCGATTTTACATGCTATAATCAAATTTCAGTCAAGAAATGTACCCACAGACATGTTTAACATGTTTTAAATAAATTTTACAACAAAAATACTCTTCCTCCTAATATACTCATATATCCCACATTAATTGTAAAAATATCATCATTATTATATTATAATAATATAATAAAATATTATTTTATCAGAAAAGATAAAATATCAATTTTCAACAATTGTCACTTTAAAAATTTTCTCCATCTATATCCACATAAAATGAATATTTTCCTCATCATATAAATCAATAATTAATTATTCACAAATAATACTACAGAATCACAATACTGACAACAAGGCAGTTCCCAGGAAAGAGAGGGCTTTCCAATAAGGATTTCTCCTTACTGGCGCGCAATTAGGTGACCAAACCTCTCCTTAGACAGAACTTTCTAGACATTATCAATAATATTATCTAATAATATTATTCAGATAATATGAATTATTGCTTCGATAATGAAAAATACTGTGTAATGACAATTATTGAAATAATAGTAATATAAAATATCAACGTAGCAATTATTGAATCAATAAAATACTGAACAGTAATTACTGTAACAATTATTGTGTAGTGCTTTCTTACGTAAGAATCAATAATTGGTGCAATACCGTGTGCTACTGTGTAACAACGCGTATTACTGTGTTTTAACCACCGGGTATTCCAACAGTGTTAACGGTAACAACTACGCCGTTATTTATAAATAACTTATACTTATCGTTTTCTTTATCTAATCGCTTTCCGTTATGGGGCCCACAAAAGATTGCGTCGTCGTACGAATATTCCCCAACAGGAAGAATTCACGACCAAACGAATATTCTCCGACAACAATGAATATTTTATAACCACTTGCTTATTTAAAATATTTGCGCATTTTACTCATAACTAACCTCATTAATCAATTCAACCCTTACTATTTTAAAATAATAAATAGAGGAAATTAAATTTCATTTATTAATAATTTGGGGTCTTACGAGCGCTACCTATATAATCTTGGTGTTTATTTGAAGAATAATTCTCAATTAGAGACAGTGAAGATATTGATATGTCAAGAGAAGACTCACCATTGGAAAGAATATGATAGTAATCTTCTTGCTTTTCTTTGGGATTTATTAGGTCAACCAAGGATAATTCTGTGGACATATAATATCTATCATAACCTGGAAGCATGGCCTCCCATGTACGAAGGTTTTTTTGAGCACTTCCCAAAGATTCTAATTTCTAAAACAGTTTTTGACTATACCTTTATGTAAGGTGCCATTGTGACGTGCTATCCACGGTTGGGAAATGAGTCACATTTAGTATATATTTGTATTAAAACTCACAGCATATGTGTTGTTGTACTTTGGACAATAATTATTGTAATAAAGTTTTAGTTATTTTCTGTACCATGTATTTGGCGACTCAGAATAGGTTGGATGGAATGAACCTATTTTGGGGTTGTCACATTTGGTATCAAAGCTTAGGGATATGATTCCTGGCTGAGATGTGAGAAAAAAACTAGGAGGGGAGAGACGGAAAATTTCTTCGCTAGTATGACCTACCTAAGTTTATTTGTTATTTAATTGGTCGGTCAGAATATAGGGGTATTATGTGGTATGTCAATTAACCATTATTTTGAAACTATATTCTAGAATGATATTTGAAATACAGGAGAAGAGAAATGGAAAACCATGATAGAGAGGAAATAATCGGGAAGGTACAATCTGAAAAGAAAGTAAGGTATTCTCATCTCTTCGAATATCAGGTACGTACGTAAATTTCGGGGACGAAATTTCATAAGGAGGGGAGATTGTAAGACCCCAAATTTTATGAAATAAAAGTATTCAAATTTTCTTATAATTATTATTCAGTAAATGGTTAAATTGATAAAAGTTAAAATTAAGGGTGATATATGAATTTTTTTTCAAAATATGCAAGTGGTTATAAAATATTCATTATTGTCGGGGAATATTCGTTTAGTCGTGGAATATTCTTTCTGTCGGGAAATATTCGTACGACGGCGCAGTCATTTGTGGGCCCCATAAGGCCATAACAGAATAACTGTCGGATGAAGAAAATGATAAATTTGAATTTTTATAAATAACGGCGTAATATTTACCGTTAACACTGTTGGAATACCCGGTGATTAAAATACAGTAATAAGCGTGGTTGCACAGTAGCACACGGTTTTGCACAGTATTTTTGAATTATTGATTCTTACGTAAGAAGGCACTACTTAATAATTGTTACAGTAGTTACTGTTCAATATTTTATTTTTTTGATTCAATAATTGCTGCGTTGATATTTTATATTATTGTTGTTTCAATAATTATTACTGCACAGTATTTTCCATTATCTGATCAATAATTCATATTATTTGAATAATATTATTACATAGCATTATTGGCAATGTCTAGAAAGTTCTATCTAAGGAGAGGTTTGGTCATCTAATTGCGCGCCAGTAAGGAGAAATCTTTATTGGAAAGCCCCCTCTTTTCTGGGAACTGCCTGGTTGTCATTATTGTGATTCTGTAATATTATTAGTGAATAATTAATTATTGATCTATATGATAATGAAATATTTATTTGACGTGGATATAAATGATGGATTTATTTATGTGGTTATAAATGAAGGAATTAATGTTGAGGTGTTTTATCAGTATTTTGTCGGATTGGAGGTATTAAAAATCAAACCAGTGCTTTTTGAGATATATTGCGGGAGTTATAATTTTTAATCTGACCGTTGGATCGTTGTAATTTTTAGATATGCTATACATATATAAGTTGAGTATATGTCCACAAATTTTGAACCGTTAAAAATGAGCGTATGATTTGTTATGAATTTTAAGAGGTAACTGATTCAAAAATTAGGTTATAAATTATTTTGGTGGAAAATTCTAGAATTGGTGGGCCCCACTTTTGATTGGTGAGAAATGTGCTCAATTGAATTTCAAATGTGGTGGGTGGAAATAGTAGCAGGTAAAACAATCAGGTAGCAGGTCAAGTCTGCTTCGGCGTGCTAACATTTTTCTATAAATAGAGGGCTAAGTTAGAATTGAAAATCACACCAGAAACAAGTTTTCTCTCTTTCTCTCTCTAGATTATTGAGTGTATTTTGTGAGTATTTAGATACTTGGTGAGTTGCTATTCATTAGTGCAAGTTTTCTTCAGCGTCATATCCGATATCCAGTCAAAAGTGCTGCTCTTTTGAGGTACGGAATAGTAAGGGATATTAAGGGATGCTATATTCTTCATAATGATATTATTCATTCAATATCATTATACTGAAATAATGGGTATAGATTTTATTGTGGAATTTCTTCCTTTTTGAGTCGGAGTTACTATTCATATATACGGTACTATTCACGTATACAACACTTTTCATGCATATGGCACTATTTACATGACATTATTTACATATACGGTACTATGTACGAATACGGAGTACTATTCACGAGTTACTATTCATGAGTTACTATTCACGAGTTACTATTCACGAGTTAATATTCATGAGTTCCTATTCACGAGTTAGTATTTACGACAAAATTGGTTTCTTTTTCTAACCAAATTATAGTTAATTTATTAATATTACTCTTGAGATTTAATCTATATGTTGATCATATTATTTTTATTATCATATATAACATTTTTATAACCCTGATGTTGAAATTCTCTTTCACTTGAGTGTAAAGATGGGTAGATTATTGGTATGATCAAGACTATGGGTTCTCTTTGGCCAGTAGTGCAAAGTTGAATTGTGACTGGTATGATCATGACCATTGAATTTATAATTGAATATCTTTAGCTTAAGTGCAAAGGTGAATTGATCAACATGGTTATAATTATTATTTATATAAATTCTGAAATGATTATATATTTCTTTGAGATATGAATATCTTTGGCCAATAGTGCAAAGATGAACTGTTGACGAATATCTTTGGCCCGTGGTGCAAAGATGAATTATTGATGAATATCTTTGGCTCGTAATGCAAAGATGACTTGTTGTTGAATATCTTTGGCCTGTAGTACAAAGATGAGTTGTTGATAATTATCTTTGGCTCGTAATGCAAAGATGACCTGTTGTTGAATATCTTTGGCCTGTAGTGCAAAGATGACTTGTTGATGAATATCTTTGGGCCGTAGTGCAAAGATAAATTTATTAGTATGATTATGAACATGAACTGTGATTTGGTATAACCATGATCTTTGATATTTCAGGTGATGAAAATTATCTTTGTCCTGGATGAGAAAAGGAATTTAGAACTACAATTACGATTATGAGTTATACACGTGATTGTGGACAAGAATTGTTGATTGATGTTACAGGGATAAAACATTGTTGGTGGACTTTTAACATGGAGAAGATAATAGACTTTATGGTCTATTTGACTCTTCTAATGGATTGCTCGTTCCGCTGCAACTATGGTTGAAAAGTTTTATCATCTACCATATGTTTTAAATCTCTGATTTATTACTGATAAAGGCTATTGATAATTTAATTATCTTTAGTCATGATATTCTTTACTGGGCTAGTTGTGCTCACCCTTTTGCTTCACAATTCCTTTTCAGGTAATAAGAGTGTAGCTGGGTCGAGCGAGGTTAACGGGAAAATAGAACGGTGGTCTCTAGCTGTGGAGGTTCTCCCTAAGCAATATAGACAAGTGTTGTATACATCATTTAGTAGTTATATTTGGTGAATCAAATAGGGTGAGGCGAACCCAACGTTGGAAGGGTGTTTTGTCACTATCATACAAGATGTCTAATGACATACAACCTCGTGTTATCAGAAGACAGGGTTGTGCACATCCATTTGCTGAGTATATTTACGAGCGCTACCTATATAATCTTGGTGTTTGTTTGAAGTATAATTCTTAATTAGAGACAGTGGAGATATTGATATGTCAAGAGAAGACTCACCATTGAAAAGAATATGATAGTAATCTTCTTGCTTTTCTTTGGGGTTTATTAGGTCAACCAATGATAATTCTGTGGACATATGATATCTATCATAACCTGGAAGCATGACCTCCCATGTACGAAGGTTTTCTTGAGCACTTCCCAAGGATTCTAATTTCTAAAACAGTTTTTGACTATACCTTTATGTAAGGTGTCATTGTGACGTGTTATCCATGGTTGGGACATGAGTCACATTTGGTATATATTTGTATTAAAACTCACAGCATATGTGTTGTTGTACTTTGGACAACAATTGTTGTAATAAAGTTTTAGTTATTTTCTGTACCATATATTTGGAGACTCAGAATAGGTTGGATGGAATGGACCTATTTTGGGGTTGTCATATTTGGTATCAGAGCTTAGGGATATTATTCCTGGCTGAGATGTGAGACAAGAACTAGGAGGGGAGAGACGGAAAATTCCTTCGCTAGTATGACCTACCTAAATTTATTTGTTATTTAATTGGTCGGTCAGAATATAGGGGTATTATGTGGTATGTCAATTAACCCTTATTTTGAAACTATATTCTAGAATGATATTTGAAATACAGGAGATGTGAAATAGAAAATCATGATAGATAGGAAATAACCGGGAAGGTACAATCCGAAAAGAAAGCAAGGTATTCTCATCTCTTCGAATATCAAGTACGTACGTAAATTTCGGGGACAAAATTTCATAAGGAGGGGAGATTGTAAGACCCCGAATTTTATGAAATAAAAGTATTCAATTTTTCTTATAATTACTATTCAGTAAATGGTTAAATTGATAAAAGTTAAAATTAAGGGTGATATATGAATTTTTTTTCAAAATACGCAAGTGGTTATAAAATATTCATTATTGTCGAGGAATATTCGTTTAGTTGTGGAATATTCTTTCTGTCGGAAAATATTCGTACGACGGCGCATCCATTTGCGGGCCCCATAACAGAATAACTGTCGGATGAAGAAAATGACAAATTTGAATTTTTATAAATAACGGCGTAATCGTTACCGTTAACACTGTTGGAATACCTGGTGGTTAAAATACAGTAATACGCGTGGTTGCACAGTAACACACGGTTTTGCACAGTATTTTTGAATTATTGATTCTTGCGTAAGAAAGCACTACTCAATAATTGTTACAGTAGTTACTGTTCAATATTTTATTTTAATGATTCAATAATTGCTGCGTTGATATTTTATATTATTGTTGTTTCAATAATTGTTGCTGCACAGTATTTTTCATTATCAGATCAATAATTCATATTATTTGAATAATATTATTAGATAGAATTATTGGCAATGTCTAGAAAGTTCTGTCTAACGAGAGGTTTGGTCATCTAATTACACGCCAGTAAGGAGAAATCCTTATTGGAAAGCCCCCTCTTTCCTGGAAACTGCCTGGTTGTCATTATTGTGATTCTGTAATATTATTGGTGAATAATTAATTATTGATCTATATGATAATGAAATATTTATTTGACGTGGATATAAATGATGGATTTATTTATGTGGTTATAAATGAAGGAATTAATGTTGAGGTATTTTATCAGTATTTTGTCGGATTGGAGGTATTAAAAATCAAACTAGTATTTTTTTGATATATATTGCGGGAGTTATAATTTTTAATCCGACCGTTGGATCGTTGTAATTTTTGGATATGTTATACATATATAAGTTGAGTATATGTCCACAAATTTTGAACCGTTAAAAATGTGCGTATGATTTGTTATGAATTTTAAGAGGTGACTGATTCGGAAATTAGGTTATAAATCATTTTGGTGGAAAATTCTAGAATTGATGGGGGCCCACTTTTGATTGGTGAGAAATGTGCTCAATTGAATTTCAAATGTAGTGGGTAGGAATAGTAGCAGGTAAAGCCATCAGGTAGCAAGTCAAGTCTGCTTCGGCGTGCTAACATTTTCCTATAAATAGATGGCTAAGTTAGAATTAAAAATCACACCAGAAATAAGTTTTCTATCTTTCTCTTTCTAGATTATTGAGTGTATTTTGTGCGTATTTAGATACTTGGTGAGTTGCTATTTATCAGTGCAAGTTTCCTTCAGCGTCATATCCGATATCTAGTCAGAAGTGCTGCTCTTTTGAGGTAAGAGATAGTAAGGGATATTAAGGGATGCTATATTCTTCATAATGATGTTATTCTTTCAATATCATTATACTGAAATAATGGGTATGGATTTATTTTGGAATTTTTACCTTTTTGAGTCGGGGTTACTATTCACGTATACGGCACTATTCACGTATACAACACTATTCATGCGTATGACACTATTTATATGACATTATTTACATATACGGTACTATGTACGAATGCGGAGTACTATTCACGAGTTACTATTCATGACTTACTATTCACGAGTTACTATTCACGAGTTACTATTCATGAGTTACTATTTACGAGTTACTATTCACGACAAAATTGGTTTCTTTTTCTAACCAAATTATAGTTGATTTATGAATATTACTCTTGAGATTAAATCTATATGTTGATCATATTGTTTTTATTATCATATATAACATTTTTATAACCCTGATGTTGAAATTCTCTTTCACTTGAGTGTAAAGATGGGTAGATTATTGGTATGATCAAGACTATGGGTTCTCTTTGGCCAGTAGTGCAAAGTTGAATTGTGACTGGTATGATCATGACCATTGAATTTATAATTGAATATCTTTAGCTTAAGTGCAAAGGTGAATTGTCAACATGGTTATAATTCTTGTTTATATAAATTCTGAAATGATTATATATTTCTTTGAGATATGAATATCTTTGGCCAGTAGTGCAAAGATGAACTGTTGACGAATATCTTTGGCCCATAGTGCAAAGATGAATTATTGATGACTATCTTTGGCTCGTAATGCAAAGATGACTTGTTGTTGAATATCTTTGCTTGTAGTGCAAAGATGAGTTGTTGAAGAATATCTTTGGCTCGTAATGCAAAGATGATCTGTTGTTGAATATCTTTGGCCTGTAGTGCAAAGATGACTTGTTGATAAATATCTTTGGGCCGTAGTGCAAAGATGAATTTATTAGTATGATTATAAACATGAACTGTGATTTGGTATAACCATGATCTTTGATGTTTCAGGTGATGAAAATTATCTTTGTCCTGGATGAGAAAAGGAATTTAGAACTACAATTACGATTATGAGTTATACACGTGATTGTGGACAGAAATTGTTGATTGATGTTGCAGGGATAAAATATTGTTGGTGGACTTTTAACATGGAGAAGATAATAGACTTTATGGTCTATTTGACTCTTCTAATGGATTGCTCGTTCCGCTGCAACTATGGTTGAAAAGTTTTATCATCTACCATATGTTCTAAATCTCTGATTTATTACTGATGAAGGCTATTGATAATTTAATTATCTTTAGTCATGATATTCTTTACTGGGCTACTTGTGCTCACCCTTTTGCTTCATAATTCCTTTTCAGGTAATAAGAGTGTAGCTGGGTCGAGCGCGGATAACGGAAAAATAGAACGGTGGTCTCTAGCTGTGGAGGTTCTCCCTAAACAGTTTAGTTAAGTATTGTATACATCATTTAGTAGTTATATTTGGTGAATCAAATAGAGTGAGGCGAACCCAACGTTGGAAGGGTGTTTTGTCACTATCATACAAGATGTCTAATGACATACAACCTCGTGTTATCATAAGACAGGGTTGTGTACATCCATTTGCTGAGTATATTTACGAGCGCTACTTATATAATCTTGGTGTTTGTTTGAAGTATAATTCTTAATTAGAGACAGTGGAGATATTGATATGTCAAGAGAAGACTCACCATTGGAAAGAATATGATAGTAATCTTCTTGCTTTTCTTTGGGGTTTATTAGGTCAACCAATGATAATTCTGTGGACATATGATATCTATCATAACCTGGAAGCATGACCTCCCATGTACGAAGGTTTTCTTGAGCACTTCCCAAGGATTCTAATTTCTAAAACAGTTTTTGACTATACCTTTATGTAAGGTGTCATTGTGACGTGCTATCCATGGTTGGGACATGAGTCACATTTGGTATATATTTGTATTAAAACTCACAGTATATGTGTTGTTGTACTTTGGACAACAATTGTTGTAATAAAGTTTTAGTTATTTTCTGTACCATGTATTTGGCGACTCAGAATAGGTTGGATGGAATGAACCTATTTTGGGGTTGTCATGCTGGTTGTTCCAACATAATAATAAAGAATAGAATAACATAAGCTCTCTTCATGAATACGAAAAAAATAATACCTCTTACCTTAGAAGAAACTGGATACTGAAATAGTGATGTAGTAGACTTCTCTTCTTCTTTCTCTTTATAATTTCTCTATAATAATTGTTCTTGTGAGACATAGTGAATTGGAGAGAAATAAAGAAATAATGAGCATCTATTTATAGGAAAATATTGTTTTAATAATTACACATTTTGGGGCTCGAAATATTACGGTATAATACCTTCCTCTTATTTTTCATTTTTAATTTAGTCCTGTAAGTATTATCAATCTTGAACCAACTCCCCTAATAGTACAAGAATGTGAATCAATAGTACACACATGTGAACAAATAGTTATAAGCATGTGAAATAATAATAATTAATTACTCATTTATCCGGTTAATTATTCGATTGGTCAATATAACCTCCAGACATTAATTATTATCGAAATAAATGTCGATTTTCACTAACACTAATAATTCTAACATAATGGAACTATCAATTTTATATTTAATACATGAACTTATTCATCGTTAATATTATAATTCACAATATTTAACAATCAGGTCGTTCTAAGGAAAGAGGGCGCTTTCCGATAATGATTTATCCCTATTGACGCGTAATTAGATTATCTAACCTCTCCTTGACAGAACTTCTAGGCATTATCAATATTGCAAATAATAATATGAATAACTTTGTCGTCTCAATTATTGATTTAATAATATATTATATTATGCAGATGCTACACTAACAATAATTGAATCAATAATATGAGAGATATGATGCAGCAATTACTGTAGTAATAATTGAGTATAACTGAGTGACTTCTTACGTAAGCATCAATAATCAATACAGCGTGCTACTATGAAACCACACGTATTACTGTACTTTTACTACCCGGTAGTTCAACAGTTTTAACGGTAACACTTCCGTCGTTATTTTTATAAAAAGATAATTCTGTCGTTTTCTGTGACGCCCCCAAAATTAGGTATACATCACCCATCTTGGGTCGTTAGATACATGGTTCAGAATATAAATACAACTTACTAATACAACTGTCGTGTACAATACGACAAAACATAAACTGTGAGTTTGAATACAAATATTGTCTTCTAGAGATTATTTATACTCAAAAGGAGTCCTTATTACAATTATTGTCACACTATTACATAGAATAGTGAGGACTACTAATACTATCATCTGGTCCATCACTCCGTTCCCCGACTCGTCCCAGCTATATTCTCATTTCCTGAAGAGAACAGTGAAAGAAAGGGTGAGCTCAACTAGCCCAGTAAGAAATATTATGACTAAGATAATGCAGAATAAATTATCATTAGCCTTAAATAGTGTTAAACTGATAAAATATAACGAACATCAAGTTTAACTGCAGCGGAACAAGCAATCCATTAAAAGAGTCAAGTAGAAAATAAAATCTATTATCTTCTATGATTTAAAAGGTTTTTCAACACTGTTATCGCTGGAACTCAGCTTAATAAAATAATCCACATCATCGAATCACCCTTGTACTACGGCCAAGGATATTCGTATATTCATTAATGGTCATGATCATGCCAACAACTGTCCATCAATGCACTACGGGCCAATGAGGACTTTTACCACATCAATGCACCATTTCTTATTATTCTGTTGGAATAACCTGTATATGCGGTCTACCCTATACTTGGTGATATTCTTCTATTATTCTGTTGGAACATCATGTCTGTGTGTTTTACACCGGACCTGGTTCCGTCTTTATTATTATTCTGTTGAAACATCCTGTCCGTGTGTTTTACACCGGACCTGGTTCCGTTTTTATTATTATTCTGTTGGAACATCCTGTCTGTGTGTTTTACACCGGACCTGGTTCCGTCTTTATTATTATTCTGTTGGAATATCCTGTATGTGAGTTTTACGCAGGACCTGGTTCCATTATTTATTATTCTGTGGGAATAACCTGTCTGTGCGGTCTATCGCATGCATAGTGATTTCTTTTGTTATTCCATTCTTTATTATACTCAGTTGGTTAAGTTTTGACTTCTATACTCCATGAAATTTGTGGAATATCCTTGATAATTGCGTTTCATCCAGTATCTTTTCATGAAAATATTCTTCTAAGCATTCTTGAATTTTACTCCACAAAGCAATATCATGTTGACAATTTGGACGTTGTTAATTCTTGGATAAATTAATTCTTGAACTTGTTTTATTGAATTCTTATATCATTGTCATCATCCTCATGTTTATAAAATGTTGAAAGTCATCTGTGGCCTGTAGTGCATAGATGGACTTGGTATGATTATGACCAGGGATTATTCGGTATAATCATGACCGTAATATTACAAATGATGTGGTAAAAGTCATCATTGGCCCGTAGTGCATTGATGGACAGTTGTTGGCATGATCATGACCATTAATGAATACATGAATATCCTTGGCCGTAGTTCAGGGGTGATTCGATGATGTGGATTATTTTATTAAGCTGAGTCCCAGCGATCACAGTGTTGAAAAACCTTTTAAATCATAAATGATAGTAGAGTTTATTTTCTACTTGACTCTTTTAATGGATTGCTTGTTCCGCTACAGTTAAACTTGATGTCTATTATATTTTATCAGTTTAATATTGTTGAATGCTAATGATAATTTATTCTGCATTATCTTAGTCATAATAATTCTTACTGGGCTAGTTGAGCTCACCCTTTCTTTCACTGTTCTCTTCAGGAAATGAGAACGTAGCTGGGGCAAGTCGGGGAACGGAGTGATGGTCCGAATAATAGTATTAGTTAGTAGTCCTCACTATTCTATGTAATGGTGTGTTAATAAATGTAATGAGGATTCTATTTGAGTATGAATACTCTCTAGAAGATAATATTTGTATTCAAACTCACAGTTTATGTTTTGTCGTATTGTACACGACAATTGTATTAGTAAGTTGTATTTGTATTCTGTACTATGTATCTGACGACCCAAGATGGGTGATGTATACCTAATTTTGGGGGCGTCACAGTTTGTATCAGAGCTTAGGGATATGATCCCTGGCTAAGATGTGAGAATAGAACTAGGAGGGGAGAGACGGGGAATTCCTTCGCTAGTATGACCTACCTAAGTTTATTTGGTATTTAATTGGTCGATCAAAGTATATGGATAATATGTTATATGTTAATTAACCCTTGTTTTGTTGCAGTATTTGCAAATGGCATCCGAAAATGTTGAGATAATCAATGAAGCACATGAGACCATTGAATCACCAACGATCAATGCTCAGGGTAATGTGCAACCAGAGGACAATAATTCTCATGAAAACAATAACACCGATGAAATGTTGAATGATGGGATGGTCAGAGGCTTTATGCAATTCATGCAGCAACAAAATAACTCTCGGACGGTCATCGCTAATCAGTTCAAGGAGCAATTAATGCAACAACGGGCGAGAGCGGCTCCTATCCAAAATGAAGGAGGAAACAATGACAACCCACGGTTGGTCACCGCTAAGCAATTCAAGGAGCTAGGACCACCAGAGTTTTTGGGAAAGCCAGAACCACTTAAGGCGGAGACGTGGTTAAAGCAGATCACCAAGATATTTGATGTCTTGGGATGCTCCGAGGAGCAAAAGGTTCCCTTTGCCACCTTTATGTTGCGTGAAGAGGCAGATTACTGGTGGAAATCTGTAAAACGTACCCAGCCTGACGCACTCAAGATGTCTTGGGAGAAGTTCTAAGAACTGTTCAATGACAAGTACTTTCCAGAAAGTATTCGTCACATGAAGGAGGTGAAATGTATCAAGTTGGAGCAAAACAACATGACCGTGTCGCAGTACGAAGCCAAGTTTGCCGAGTTGTCCCGATTTGCGTCCCACTTGGTGGATAATGAAGAGAGAATGACGCGGATGTTTTTAAGAGGTTTGAAATCGGAGATACGTCAATATCTTATTTCTCATAAACTGTGTCTGTATTCAGATGTTGTAAATAGGGCTCAATTAGTAGAGCGCAATAACGAGTCAACGTAACCAAAAGAGAGCAGCCAGAAAAATGATAATACTGGTGATAACAGTCATCAAAGCGGTAACAATAAGCATGGAGGGAATCAACATGCCAGAAATGGTAACCACTTCAATGGTAATCATGGTCAAAACAATAAGAATGGACATTTCAAGAAGAGAAAATTCAACAATGATGGAAAGACGTCAGCACCAGCACCCGTTGTTAAGGAAGGAGAACGACCACCTATCATATGCTTCAAATGCGGAGGGGAGGGATACATCCGTCCAAACTGCGCGATGCCATCCAAAGCATGCTATAATTGTGGAAGAGAAGGTCACTTATCCCGATTTTGTCGTTCACCGAAGACAAGTTCAGATAGGATGGAGGCACCAAAGACCGTCCCAGAAAAGCCAAAGCCAGTAGTTTAAGAGAAAGGATTTTTTTTTTCGTGACGAGGAACCTGAATAAAATTATCACGGGTATGTTAGTCATAAACTCTTGCGAATTCTATATCGTGTTAGATACCGGTTCTACTCACTCTTTTATTTCACCTAGTTGTGTTCAATATTTGAAGTTAACTCCGGAGAAATTAGACTTTGATATGTCTGTTTAAAGTCAGTTGGGAGAAATCTTCATTACCTCCACTATTTATAAATCTTGTTCAAATCAACACTTTCACGTTACCTGTCGATCTTATCTCTTTGAAAATACTTGCCTTTGATGTGATTTTTTTGAAACGATTGGTTCACTACTTATCATGCTTCTCGTAAGGTTGTTAGCTTTCATACTCCTAACCACCCTGTTATGCGGATTCAAAGTAACCAAACCACTAAAGTCAATCATTGTCATATCAAGCCATAAATAAAGAGCCCCGATCCTTTCGTTGTTGACTTTCTTGTGTGGAATGTACCGAAGCCAGACTTTCGGTAGGGGACGTTGTGAATAACGGTGACAAGTTAATAGATATCAATGTGACGTGTTATCCAAGTCTTGGACGAGAGTCACACTTTTGAATGATATTTCTATTGTTAATAAATTTTCTGACGTATTCTTGAAGACTTCTTAGCTTACCCCTAGAGCGTGAAATCGAATTTTGTATTGACCCCAGTACAAAACCCATTTCTTAAACCCTCAAATATTTATTCAACTAAAGCGAACGTAACATGCGCCAAAGACGTTGGCTCGAGCTGTTAAAGATTATGATCATACCATACCATCGTGGAAAAGCGAACGTGGTAGCTGATGCGTTGAGTAGAAGATCGTATGCAGTTACAAGTGCGAATATACGAACCCACGTGAAGATAACGAATATATGATTAGAATCGATTTTAATCGATAAAGTTAAAGCCGCTCAAGCTACATACTCAGAGCTGATAAATGTGAAGAAGAAGGTTCAAGAGGGCGTTATTCTAGAAGCAAGAATCGACGAAGAGAGGAAATCTCAACTCTCGATTTAATTGGCCCATTTGAAATCCTCGATGAAGTAAGAACTGTGGCCTATAGACTCGTTTTACCGCCAAGTATGTTGCGTGTTCAGAACATTTTTTTTTACGTATCGATGTTACGTAAATATGTGGACGAACCGAACCACAATATTAATTTAGAACCGGACGAGATAGCAAAAGATTTAACGTATGAGGAGATACGTGTTAACATCTTGGATAAGAAGGATCATATTCGATGCTTAAAGGTTATACCTCAAGAGTTAGAATTTGAAGTAAAGTCAAGGTATCCTCACATGTTCGGCATACCAAGTACGTACGTAAATTTCGAGGGCGAAATTCTATAAGGAGGGGAGATTGTGAAACCCCAGATTTTATGAATAAATATTTAATTTTTCTCGAAATAATTTTTTTTTATATTATGGTGTGGATTTGATATAATAGTTATGGGTAGTATTTATAAATTTTGCAAAGTATGCAAGTTGTCATATAATATTCGATTGGTCGGAAAATATTCGTTTTAACAGGGAATATTCGTACAACGACACAATCATTGGTGGACCCCACAACGGAATTATTGTCGGATTGAGAAAACGACAAAAATATTTTATTAAAAATAACGGCGGAAGTTTTACCATTGTTACTGTTGAACTACTCGTTAGTAAAAGTACAGTAATACGTGTGGTTGCATAGTAGCACACGGTATTGATTATTAATGCTTATGTGAGAAGTCACTCAGTTTGATTCAATTATTGTCAGTTAATAATATGAATTATTTAGCAATAATGACATTTTGTTTTATTCGTATTATTAACGTAATAAAACAAAAACATCTTTTTATATAAAACAGAAAACTTTATTAAAGTTATTCTATAAATAGAATATATTATATTTTATTTAAAAGATTTTTCTTTAAATATGGACCGTCAGATTAAAGTAATCAATCTGGACCGTTCATGGATTAGTTACTATGCATTCTATTTTTCTATAAATAGCAGTTCATTCCTTCATTATTTCTTACGAATTCACTGAACTCTAGAGAGAGAAACTATAGAGAGAGAAGCTATAGAGAGAAACTATAGAGAGAGAGAAGAAGAGTATTCTGCTACTTAACTACTTCCTTACTTCAGCTCTTCTTTAAAACGGTAAGGGGTGTTATTCTTTCTTATTCATGAAGAGAACTGTTGTTATTCCATTTCTTATTATTCTGTTGGAATAACCTGTATACGCGGTCTACCCTATACTTGGTGACATTCTTCTATTATTCTGTTGGAACATCCTGTCTGTGTGTTTTACACCGGACCTGGTTCCGTCTTTATTATTATTCTGTTGGAACATCTTGTCCGTGTGTTTTACACCGGACCTGGTTCCGTCTTTATTATTATTCTATTGGACCATCCTGTCTGTGTATTTTACACCGGACCTGGTTTCGTCTTTATTATTATTCTGTTGGAATATCCTGTCTGTACGTTTTACGCCGGACCTAGTTCCATTATTTATTATTCTGTGGGAATTACCTGTCTGTGCGGTTTATCGAATGCATGGTGATTTCTTTTGTTATTCCATTCTTTATTATACTCAGTTGGTTAAGTTTTGACTTCTATACTCCATGAAATTTGTGGAATATCCTTGATAATTGCGTTTCATCCAGTATCTTTTCATGAAAATATTCTTCTAAGCATTCTTGAATTTTACTCCACAAAGCAGTATCATATTGACAATTTGGACGTTGTTAATTCTTGGATAAATTAATTCTTGAACTTGTTTTATTGAATTCTTATATCATTGTCATCATCCTCATGTTTACAAAATGTTGAAAGTAATCTGTGGCCTGTAGTGCATAGATGGACTTGGTATGATTATGACCAGGGATTATTCGGTATAATCATGACCGTAATGTTACAAATGATGTGGTAAAAGTTCTCATTGGCCCGTAGTGCATTGATGGACAGTTGTTGGCATGATCATGACCATTAATGAATACATGAATATCCTTGGCCGTAGTGCAGGGGTGATTCGATGATGTGAATTATTTTATTAAGCTGAGTCCCAGCGATCATAGTGTTGAAAAACCTTTTAAATCATAAAAGATAGTAGAGTTTATTTTCTACTTGACTCTTTAAATGGATTGCTTGTTCCGCTACAGTTAAACTTGATGTCTATTATATTTTATCAGTTTAACATTGTTGAAGGCTAATGATAATTTATTCTGCATTATCTTAGTCATAATAATTCTTACTGGGCTAGTTGAGCTCACCCTTTCTTTCACTGTTCTCTTCAGGAAATGAGAACTTAGCTGGGGCAAGTCGGGGAACGGAGTGATGGTCTGAATAATAGTATTAGTTAGTAGTCCTCACTATTCTATGTAATGGTGTGTTAATAAATGTAATGAGGACTTCTTTTGAGTATGAATACTCTATAGAAGATAATATTTATATTCATACTCACAGTTTATATTTTGTCGTATTGTACACGACAGTTGTATTAGTAAGTTGTATTTGTATTCTGTACTATGTATCTGACGACCCAAGATGGGTGATGTATACCTAATTTTGGGGGCGTCACAATACTACGTTCCCAAGGAATGTTACCTCCTCCAGCCAGAACTCGCATTTCTTCAACTTGGCATAAAGCTTGTATTCACGAAACTTTTGGAGTACCAGCCTCAAGTGTTGCTCATGATCTTAACGGCTTTTGGAATAAATAAGGATGTCATCAATAAAGACGACCACAAAGTGATCCAAATATTCCTTGAATACCCGGTTCATCATATCCATGAAGGCAGCAGGAGCATTAGTCAATCCAAAGGACATGACTAGGAATTCATAATGCCCGTACCGAGTTCTGAAAATCGTTTTTGGAATATCCTCAGTTCTAACCTTCAGCTGATGATATCAGAATGAAGATCGATCTTTGAAAAGAATTGTGCTCCTTGCAACTGGTCAAACAGGTCATAAATACGTGACAATGGGTACCTGTTTTTGATGGTGACATGATTCAACTCCCGATAATCAACACAAAGTCGCATACTTCCATCTTTCTTCTTCACGAATAGCACAGGAGCACCCCAAGGAGAAGTACTAGGACGAATAAAGCCAATGTCTAACAATTCCTGCAGTTGGATCTTTAACTCCTGAAGTTCAATAGGAGTCATTCGATATGGGGCTTTGGAAATGGGTTTTGTACCGGGTTCAAGGTCGATACAAAATTCAATTTCACGCTCTGGGGGTAGGCCAGGAAGTTCTTCAGGGAATACGTCAGGGAATTTATTAACAATAGAAATATCATTCAAAAGTGACGTATTTTTGTTTAGATCCGTGACATGAGCTAAGAAAGCTTGACATCCATTTTTCAATAAACGAATAGCTTTATGGCTTGAGATGACAGCGATTGATTTTAATGGTTTGGTTGCTTGAATTCGGATAATAGGTCGATTAGGAAAATGAAAGCTTACAACCTTACGAAAATAATCAATTTTTGCATGATGAATAGTTAACCAATCAATCCATAGAATCACGTCAAATTCAAGTATTTTTAATGAAATCAGATCGACAGGTAATGTGTGGGTACCAACTTGAACCAAACAAGACTTATAAACCATGGATGTAATGAAGGTTTCTCTCAATGGAGTTTCAACAGATAAGTCAAAGTCTAATTTCTCCGAAGTCAAATTTAATCGATGAGCGCAAGAAGGAGAAATAAAAGAATGGGTAGAACCGGTATCAAATAAAGTGTAGACTTCGTTAGAGTTTATGATAAGCTTACCCGTGATGACCTCATTTGGGTTCCTTGCTTTCTGGGAGGTCACAACAAACGCCCTCCCTTACACTACCGGTTTTGACTTTTCTGGGACGGCCTTTGGTGTCTCTATCCTGGCTGAACTTGTTTTTGGTAAACGACAAAATCGAGCTAAATGACCTTCTCTTCCATAATTATAACATGCTTTAGACGGCATCGCGCAGTTTGGACTGATGTGCCCCTCCCCTCCTCATTTGAAACATATGATAGGTGGTCGTTCTCCTTCCTTAACAACGGGTGCGTGTGCTGGTGCTGACGTCTTTCCATCATTGTTGAATCTCCTCTTCTTGAAATGACCATTCTTATTGTTTTAACCCTGATTACCACCGAAGTGGTCACCATTTCTGGCCTGTTGATTCCCTCCACGCTTGTTGTCACCGCTTCGATGACTGCTCTCACTAGTATTATCATTTTGCCGACTGCTCTCTTTTGGTTGCGTTGACTCGTTATCGCGCTCCACTAACTAGGCCCTATTCACAACATCTGAATACAAACACAGTTTATGAGAAATAAGATGTTGACGTATCTCAGGTTTCAAACCTCGCAAAAATATTCGCGACATTCGCTCTTCATTATCCACCAAGTGGGACGCAAACCGGGATAACTCAGCAAATTTAGCCTCATACTGCGAAACAGTCATATTATTCTGCTCCAATTTGATGAACTCCACCTCCTTCATGTGACGAACACTTTCGAGAAAGTATTTGTCATTGAACAACTCTTGAAACTTCTCCCAAGACATCTTCAGTGCGGTAGGTTGAGTACGCTTAATCGATTCCCACCAGTAATCTGCCTCTCCCCGCAACATAAAGGCGGCAAAGGGAACCTTTTGCTCCTCGGAACATCCCAAGACATCAAATATCTTGGTGATCTGCTTTATCCATGTTTCCGCTATAAGTGGTTTTGGCTCTCCCTTAAACTCCGGTGGTCCCAGCTCCTTGAAATGTTTAGCGGTGACCGTCCGAGAGTTTTCAGTGTTTCCACCTACATTTTGAACAAGAGCCGCTCTCACCTGCTGTTGCATGAACTGCATAAAGCTTCTAAACATTTCATCATTCATCATCTGGTCAGTGTTGTTGTTTACATGAGGATTGTCACCTTCCTGATACACATTATTCTGATTATTGATATGTGGTGAATCAACAGTCGCCTGTGCTCCATTGCTATTCTCAACATTCTCAGATGCCATTTTCAGATACTGCCACAAAACAATAGTTAATTGATATGTCATATATTATCCTTATATTCTGACCGACCAATTAAATACCATGCAAATAAACTTAGGTAGGTCATACTAGCGAATGAATTCCCCGTCTCTCCCCTCCTAGTTCTATTCTCACATCTTAGCCAGGGATCATATCCCTAAGCTTTGATATCAACTATGACGCCCCCAAAATTAGGAATACATCACCCATCTTGGGTCGTCAGATACATGGTTCAGAATACAAATACAACTTACTAATACAACTGTCGTGTACAATACGACAAAACATAAACTATGAGTTTGAATACAAATATTGTCTTCTAGAGAGTATTCATACTCAAAAGGAGTCCTCATTATAATTATTATCACACTATTACATAGAATAGTGAGGACTACTAATACTATTATCTGGTCCATCACTCCGTTCCCCGACTCGCCCCAGCTATATTCTCATTTCCTGAAGAGAACAGTGAAAGAAAGGGTGAGCTCAACTAGCCCAGTAAGAAATATTATGACTAAGATAATGTAGAATAAATTATCATTAGCCTTAAACAGTGTTAAACTGATAAAATATAACAAACATCAAGTTTAACTGCAGCGGAACAAACAATCCATTAAAAGAGTCAAGTAGAAAATAAAATTTATTATCTTCTATGATTTAAAAGGTTTTTCAACACTGTTATCGCTGGGACTCAGCTTAATAAAATAATCCACATCATCGAATCACCCCTGCACTACGGTCAATGATATTCGTATATTCATTAATGGTCATGATCATGCCGATAACTGTCCATCAATGCACTACGGGCCAATGAGGACTTTTACCACATCATTTATAACATTACGGTCATGATTATACTGAATAATCCCTAGTCATAATCATACCAAGTCCATCTATGCACTACAGGCCACAGATGACTTTCAACACTTTATAAACATGAGGATGATGACAATGATATAAGAATTCAATAAAACAAGTTCAAGAATTAATTTATCCAAGAATTAACAACGTCCAAATTGTCAACATGATACTGCTTTGTGGAGTAAAATTCAGGAATGCTTAGAAGAATATTTTCATGAAAAGATACTGGATGAAACGCAATTATCAAAGATATTTCACTAATTTCATGGAGTATAGAAGTTAAAACTTAACCAACTAAGTATAATAAAGAATGGAATAACAAAAAAAATCACCATGCATGCGATAGATTGCACAGACAGGTTATTCCAACTGAATAATAAATAATGGAACCAGGTCCGGCGTAAAACGCACAGACAGGATATTCCAACAGAATAATAATAAAGACGGAACCAGGTCCGGTGTAAAACACACAGACATGATGTTTCAACAGAATAATAATAAAGACGGAACTAGGTCCGGTGTAAAACACACAAACAGGATGTTCCAACAGAATAATAATAAAGACGGAACCAAGTCTGGTGTAAAATACACAGACAGGATGTTCCAACAGAATAATAATAAAGACGAAACCAGGTCCGGTGTAAAACACACAGACAGGATGTTCCAACAGAATAATAGAAGAATGTCACCAAGTATAGGGTAGACCGCATATACAGGTTATTCCAACGGAATAATAAGAAATTGAATAACAACAGTTCTCTTCATGAATAAGAAAGAATAACACCCCTTACCGTTTTAAAGAAGAACTGAAATAAGGAAGTAGTTAAGCAGCATAATACTTTTCTTCTCTCTCTATAGTTTCTCTCTCTAGAGTTCAGTGAATTCGTAAGAAATAATGAAGGAATGAGATGCTATTTATAAAAAAATGGAATGCATAGTAACTAATCCATGAACGGTCCAGATTGATTACTTTAATCTGACGGTCCGTATTTAAAGAAAAATCTTCTAAATAAAATATAATATATTTTATTTATAGAATAACTTTAATAAAGTATTCTGTTTTATATAAAAAGATGTTTCTGTTTTATTACGTTAATAATACGAATAAAACAAAACTTCATTATTGCTAAATAATTCATATTATTAACTGACAATAATTGAATCAAACTGAGTGACTTCTCACATAAGCATTAATAATCAATACCGTGTGCTACTATGCAACCACACGTATTACTGTATTTTTACTACAGAGTAGTTCAACAGTATCAATGGTAAAACTTTCGCCGTTATTTTTAATAAAATATTTTTGTCGTTTTCTCAATCCGACAATAATTCCGTTATGGGGTCCACCAATGATTGTGCCATTGTACGAATATTCTCTGTTAAAACGAATATTCCCCGACCAATCGAATATTATATAACAACTTGCGTACTGTGTAAAATTTATAAATATTACCCACAACTATAACATTATATCAAATTAACCCCATAATATTCAAAAATGATATTTATAGAAAATTCATATTTATTTATAAAAGTTGGGGTCTTACATTTTCTAACTACGACAATACTTCCGTTGTGGGGTCCACCAATGATTATGTTGTTGTACGGATATTCCCGACAAAAAAAATATTTCCCGACCAAACGAATATTTTATAACAACTTGCATACTTTGCAAAATATTCACATATCACCCTTAACTTTAACCTTTTATCAATTTAACTATTTATAAAATAATAATTATAAGAAAATTGAATACTTTCATTTCATAACATTCAGGGACTTGCATCCGGACTCTAGTCATGGAGCGTAGTCATGAATTTATTAGAAAATCAATCTGTTTGGGTCCGAACAATTTTATTCATTCCCCCTTAATTTTAATTTGACGTTGACTTTTGATCTAATTTCTTCTACTTTAAAAATTCTCAAAAGGAGTGTTACAACTAATTTCGAAAAATTAGTGTTACAACTAATTTGTCTAGAAAAACATAATTGCCCCGTGTCTAATTGCCAAAATCAGTAACAAAATAGACAACACTTTGCAATATTTTTAATTAAATAAAAAAGACTAAATACATACATGAATCATTATTATTAATTAATTTAATGACTGAAAGATCAGAGACAAGAAAATAGATCGATACTAGCTACTAGTAATTAATCATGTTCAGGTAACCAACAAACTTAATTTCAAACTTAAAAAAAAACCTACGTGAAAATAGATAGATAGATATTTGTAAGACATATATAGGTCTTTCTCCAATTGCATGCATGCAGTGCATCCATTCTCGATCAGTATGAACGACGGTGATCGTGGTGGCAGAATCCAATATTTTTGCGTGCGTACACATTTAATTGCAAAAACAGCAATCATGAATATGCATGGTTGGAATCAATCAATTAAGAGATCCGACTATATATATATATCGGTCCGGTTCTTAAGCTTACGTTTTATCTAGCATACCGTGTATACCTCCCTTTAGCGACGGGCCTGGCGACGATTCAGTCCGTCGTTATATGTTGTTCGTCGCTAAAAATTAAGACGACGGTTCTATATATAGCGACGGACCAAATTATTGCCTGGTCCGTCGCTAAAGGGGGGTATGCAAGGTATCCTTGTCTATTGAATAATCAATTAGTATTTAATTGTGTGTATAACATATATATATATATATATATATATATATATATATATATATATATATATATATATATAGGACAATGATCCATAGCATGTATTTGCTATGCATCAAAAATTGACAAATATCATCTCTACCTTCAATTACAATTTTGAATGGCATAGATTAAAAAATTGTTCTCCTCGTCCGCTTGAATTTCTAGCGGACATGATTTTAAAAAAATTTGGACCATTATGCCCCATAACAAAAGCTGCTACGAAAATTCACAGTAGATTGGGGCAAAATACTGGTAACAAAAGTTGTTGCGAAAATTCAGTGAATTGGGGCAAAATACGCTGCGAAAAATCACAGTGAATTGGGGCAAAATATTGGTAAGCAGCTGCGAAGATTCACAGTGAATTAGGGTAAAATGCTAGTAACAAAAGCTGCTGCGCTTTTATTAGATTCTTCTAGTTTTGTGATTTTATTACGGAGAGATGTAAAGAATCTGTTAGAGTAGATGGTTTCTTCTGGTTTGGTATGTAGTGATATGGCATGGATGTAGATGAAAGTAGTATGAGATAATATTATTCCGTGTAATATTAAATGCAATTCCATCTCCTAGATTTTAGTTGGTTCAACATTATTAGATTTTTGTAAAATTTTGATGTTCGTCTTGTATGTACTCAAAACCATAAGAATTTGGATAATCTTAATATGATGTGATTGATTTGTTATGCCTGGTTGTTAATCTTGGCACAAACAGGAGTTTGAAATATTTGCAGAAATTATGGCTCTAGGGTCCAAGGAGTGTTTGATAAAAATTGAATGAATCTGAATCTGAATGAGCTGAATTTGAATCTGAATCTGAATGAGCTGAATCTGAATGAAAAAAACTGTTTGATAACTAACATATCTTAAAGATCTGAATGACATATTTTTAATATTTTACCCTCTGAAAAAATTCAAAGTTGTTGTAAATTTATTTAATACTACATAATATAATAGTTAATATTTTTTTATTATTTTTATTATTATTTTTAATTTTTTTTACTTCATTCAGCCAACCATTCAGCCATTCAGACCAAAAATTCGGACTTAACCATTCAGCCAACGCATCTGATCGATTCAGCCATTCAGACGATTTTTTTTCAAAACAAACGCACTTAATGATTCAGCCACTTACCGATTCAGCCATTCAGACCCATTAAGTTCTAAACAAACAGCTCCGAAGAGAAGCAAGAAACATACTTCGTAGAGGGAGGGAGGGAGGGAGGGAGGGGGCATAAGATCAAAATTTTTTTAATCCTATCCGCTAGAATTTCTAGCGGATGAGGATAATAATTTTTTAATCTCAATCCTTCATAATTGTAATGGAAGGTAGAAATGATATTTGTCAATTTTTAATCTATAACAAATACATGCTTTGAATTATTGCCCCCCACACACACACACATATATATGCGCACGTATATGTCAAAAATGTTATTTGTACTTTATTTTTAGCATTTTTTTTATAAAATTTGATTATATATTGATCATAATATATATGTATGTATATAGGAACTTTTACGGTGACCATATATGCGTAAACCGAAATAGCAGAAATAAATGGAGAGGTAGATCCAAACGTAGTTTTGTATGCATTAGCACAATCGGGACAACATGCAGAGCTGGATCGGGTGAAGCTCCAGCATCCAACCTTAACCAGATTCAATTATCCTTATAATAATTTTGATCCTTATGGTTATGGCTATAATAATATTGGTGGTGGTGGTGGTGGGTATCCAATCAATGATCCATACTGATATGAAAGAAATTTGCTGATTTTAGAGTCGTCATCATTCGTTCGTCATACTAATACTACTAATAGCACTTATGGGTATACCCCACAAAGGAGGACCACCACAACGCATCATCACTATGCTCCTCCTCTGCCCCCGCCCGGGTATATATATATATATATATATATATATATATATATATATATATATGGAAAATGATCTATAGTATCTAATTGCTATGGATTAAAAAATGGCATATAACATCTTAATCTTCCATTAGAAATATAAACGGCCTAGATTAAGAGAGGAGATTCGCCGTCCGCTTGTAATTCTAGCGGACAGATTTAAAATATTTTTAGGTCGTAAATGCCCCTAAGCCGAGTAGTTCGTAAAAATAAAACACCCTGTCCGCTAGAAATTCTGGCGGACACATATTACATGATCGACTGTAGATCGACCGGCAATTAGGACTGTAATATGAAAAGGTAACGAACTCACCTTCTCTGCAGCTTTTCCTCATGAACCCTAGCTCCAAATTGACTGTAGATCGGCAATTAGGAGTGCAAATTGGGCTCCATAGCTCCAAATCGACTGTAGATCGACAATTAGGAGTGCAAATTAAGGGTTGTGCGTCCAAATATCCTTGGATGTGAAAACGATTTGGGGGGAAAAGGTAACAAAAATTCCTTGTGCCTTCTTCTAATATGTAATTGTTAAAGCATACTAACTAGTTAATATGTTGTTTGTGGTGAACGATGGAGTTCCAAGTCACTGTAGTTGAAAAGGGGTTATGGGTTGTTTTTGTGGAAGTATTTCAACTTCATACCCTGTCCTACCCTTTTTATTTTCATCAAGACAAAAGTAACATGATATGGTGGCCTAACGAAAAATGGAAGAAACCAAGTGGTGGTAGATGTCTTGGTTTACCTGATAAATGGAAATCTATTTTCCTGTTACTACATTCCACCCAATTTAACTTTTCCTCCCTAAGGAATTTAACACCAATTAATTTAACTTTTCCTCCCTAAAGAATATAACATCAATTAAAGTCATTGTCACACAAAAGTTACTTGACATATGTAATTGTTAAACTTTATCTAATATGTAATTGCTAAAGTTTTCCCCCAAAAAAAGTTCATATATACGCTTATTTTCTCAAAGAATGCTTATTACTATGAACTTAATACTAGTAAGTTGTGACAACCCCAAAATAGGTTCATTCCACCCAACCCATTCTGAGTCGTCAAATACATGGTACAGAAAACAACTACAACTTTATTACAACAATTGTCGTGCAAAATACAACAACACATATGCTGTGAGTTTGGATACAAATATATACCAAATGTGACATTGGACACCATCATGTATCAGCACCTCACAAAGGTACCTTACATAAAGGTACAGTCAAAAACTGTTTTAGAAACTAGAATCTTTGGGAAGTGCTCAAGGAAACCTTCGTACATGGGAGGTCACGCGTCTAGGTTATGATAGATATCATATGGCCACAGAATTATCCTTGGTTGACCCAATAGACCTCAAAGAAAAATGAGAAGATTACTATCATATTCTTCCCAATGGTGAGTCTTCTCTTGACTTATCATTATCTCCACTGTCTCTAATTGAGAATTATACTTCAAACAAACACCAAGATTATATAGGTAGTGCCCATAGATATACTCAGCAAGTAGATGAGCACAACCCTGTCCTATGATGACACGAGGTTGTATGTCATTAGACATCTTGTATGATAGTGACAAAACACCCTTCCAACGTTGGGTTCGCCTCACCCTATTTTCTTCACCAAATATAACTACTAAATGATGACCACCGTTCTATTCCCTTGTTACCCCCGCTCGACCCAGCTACACTCTTATTACCTGAAAGGAATTGTGAAGCAAAAGGGTGAGCACAACTAGCTCAGTAAAGAATATCATGACTAAAGATAATTAAATTATCAATAGCCTTCATCAATAATAAATCAGAGATTTAGAACATATGGTAAATGATAAAAATTTCAACCATAGTTGCAGCGGAACGAGCAATCCATTAGAAGAGTCAAATAGACTATAAAGTCTATTATCTTCTCCATGTTAAAAATCACCAACAATATTTTATCCATGTAACATCACTCAACAGTTCCTTTCCACAATCATATGAATAACTCATAATCATAATTGTGACTATAAATTTTTCTTCGCACCCAGGACGAAGAATATTTTCATCACCTGTCTTTACCTGAAACATCAAAGATCATGGTTATACCAAATCACAATTTCTGTTTATAATCATACTAACAAATCTATCTTTGCACTACGGGCCAAAGATATTCATCAACAAACCATCTTTGCACTACGGGCCAAAGATATTCAACAACAGTTCATCTTTGCACTACAGGCCAAAGATATTCAACAACAGTTCATCTTTGCACTACAGGCCAAAGATATTCATCAACAATTCATATTTGCACTACAGGCCAAATATATTCATATCTCAAAGAAATATATAATCATTTCAGAATTTATATAAACAATAATTATAACCATGTTGATCAATTCACCTTTGCACTTAAGCTTAAGATATTCAATTATAAATTCAATGGTCATGATCATACCAGTCACAATTCAACTTTGCACTACAGGCCAAAGAGAACCCTAGTCATGATCATACCAATAATCTACCCATCTTTACACTCCAGTGAAAGAGAATTTCAACATCAGGGTTATAAAAATGTTATATATGATGATAAAAATAATATGATCAACATATAGTTTTAATCTCAAGAGTAATATTCGTAACTCATGAATAGTAACCCCGACACAAAAGATAGAAATTTTACAATAAAATTCATACCAATATTTCGGTATAATGATATTGAAAGAATAACATTATTTAAATTTATAAACAATTTATTTTAATTGTTTACACTTTACTAATTAATGCATTTAATCATCATAAAATGCCAACTCTTACAATTTCATCATCAATAACCAAAACCCTCATCAAAAATCTGCATATACCTCATATAGGATTCTCAAGCCATAAAATCCTATTTTCCAATTTTCTTTCTTCACAAAACATATTTAATTCATTTACTCATAACTAGACTATTTTCATGAAAAATACCAAATCAGTTCCAAAAATATTTCTTTTCTGGGATTTAGCATAATATAGTCCCATAGTGAACATATATTTTTCTCAGAATTTTTAAAAGTCATTTACTATTTTTCATATGGCCAAAATAGCCGAATATTTAGACATTTATCAAAAATTGTACTTTTGTCTAAAAATTCTAAAATTTACAGAGTATACTTCTATCATATACATGTACTCCCAATAAAAATTTCATCAATTTTGGAGTTAACCACAAGGAATTATAAGCGGTTACTTTTAAAATAGTCTTTTCTCATAAAATTCATAACTCTCAATCTATACATCCAAAAATCACCATTTTTGGACACAATCAATAAAACTCATCAAAATATCATTTCAAATTTTTCCAGAATTTTTGAAGTTCAGAGAAATTACGAAACTGAAAATCATAACAACCCTTAAAATCCCTTAATATCCCTTACCTCAAAAGAGCAGTACTTCTGACTGGATATCGGATATGATGCTGAAGGAAACTTGCACTGATGAATAGAAACTCACCAAGTATCTAAAAACTCACAAAATATGCTTCATAATATAGAGAGAGAAAGAGAGAAAGCTTATGTTTCTGGTGTGATTTTCAATTCTAACTTAGCCCTCTATTTATAGGAAAATTTTGGTAGGTTTGACCTGCAACCTGATGGCTTTACCTGCTACTATTCCCACCCACCACATTTGAAATATAATTCAGCACATTTCTTCACCAACCACAAGTGGGGCCCACCAATTCTAGAATTTTCCACCAAAATGATAAACTCCGAAAATTCAACAATTTCTGAACCAGTCATCTCGTAAAATTCATAATAAATCATACGTTCATTTTTAACGGTTCAAAATTTGTGGGCATATACTCAACTTATATATGTATAACATATCCAAAAATTACCACGATCCAACGGTCGGATTAAAAATTATAACACCCGCAAAATATCTCAAAAACCCTGATTTTTAATACCTCCATTTCGACAAAAATATGGATAAAAATCTCAACATTAACTCCTTCATTTTTAACCACAAAAATATATCCCTCGTTTATATCCACATAAAATAAATATTTCCTTATCATATGAATCAATAATTAATTATTCACAAATAATATTACAGAATCACATTTATGACAACCAGGCCGTTCCCAGGAAAGAGGGGGCTTTCCAATAAGGATTTCTCCTTACTGGCGCGCAATTAGATGACCAAACCTCTCCTTAGACAGAACTTTCTAGACATTGCCAATAATGCTATCTAATAATATTATTCAAATAATATGAATTATTGATCTGATAATGGGAAATACTGTGCAGCAACAATTATTGAACAACAATAATACAAAATTTCAACGTAGCAATTATTGAATCAATAAAATAAAATATTGAACAGTAATTACTGTAACAATTATTGAGTAGTGCCTTCTTACGTAAGAATCAATAATTTCAAAAATACTATGCAATACCGTGTGCTACTGTGCAATAACGCGTATTACTGTGTTTTAACCACCGGGTATTCCAACAGTGTTAACGGTAACAACTACGCCGTTATTTGTAAAAACTCAAATTTGTCGTTTTCTTCATCCGACAGTTATTCTGTTATGGGGCCCACAAATGGCTGCGCCGTCGTACGAATATTCCCCGACAGAAAGAATATTCCACGACCAAACGAATATTCCCCGACAACAATGATTATTTTATAACCACTTGCTTATAAAAAAAATCATATTTCACTCATAACTTTAAATTTTTATCAATTTAACCATTTACTGAATAGTAATTATAAGAAAAATTGAATACTTTTATTTCATAAAATTCGGGGTCTTACAATCTCCCCTCCTTATGAAATTTCGTCCCCGAAATTTACGTACCTGGTATTTCAAAGAGTTGAGAATACCTTCCTTTCATTTCAAATTCCATCTTTCCTGTCATCATAATTTCTCCATTGCTCATCTCCTGTATTTCAAATATCATTCTATAATATAGCTTCAAAACAAGGGTTAATTTAACAAATTAACATATCACATAATATCCCGATATTATGACTGTCTAACAAATAAGCTTAGGTAGGACACACTAGCGAAGGATTTACTCATCTCTCCCCTCCTAGTTATATTCCCCGATCTCCGTCAGAGATCATATCCCTAAGCTCTGATACCACCTGTGACAACCCCAAAATAGGTTCATTCCACCCAACCCATTCTGAGTCGTCAAATACATGGTACAGAAAACAACTACAACTTTATTACAACAATTGTCGTGCAAAATACAACAACACATATGCTGTGAGTTTGGATACAAATATATACCAAATGTGACATTGGACACCATCATGTATCAGCACCTCACAAAGGTACCTTACATAAAGGTATAGTCAAAAACTGTTTTAGAAACTAGAATCTTTGGGAAGTGCTCAAGGAAACCTTCGTACATGGGAGGCCACGCGTCTAGGTTATGATAGATATCATATGGCCACAGAATTATCCTTGGTTGACCCAATAGACCCCAAAGAAAAACGAGAAGATTACTATCATATTCTTCCCAATGGTGAGTCTTCTCTTGACTTATCATTATCTCCACTGTCTCTAATTGAGAATTATACTTCAAACAAACACCAAGATTATATAGGTAGTGCCCATAGATATACTCAGCAAGTGGATGAGCACAACCCTGTCCTATGATGACACGAGGTTGTATGTCATTAGACATCTTGTATGATAGTGACAAAACACCCTTCCAACGTTGGGTTCGCCTCACCCTATTTTCTTCACCAAATATAACTACTAAATGATGACCACCGTTCTATTCCCTTGTTACCCCCGCTCGACCCAGCTACACTCTTATTACCTGAAAGGAATTGTGAAGCAAAAGGGTGAGCACAACTAGCTCAGTAAAGAATATCATGACTAAAGATAATTAAATTATCAATAGCCTTCATCAATAATAAATCAGAGATTTAGAACATATGGTAAATGATAAAAATTTCAACCATAGTTGCAGCGGAACGAGCAATCCATTAGAAGAGTCAAATAGACTATAAAGTCTATTATCTTCTCCATGTTAAAAATCCACCAACAATATTTTATCCATGTAACATCACTCAACAGTTCCTTTCCACAATCATATGAATAACTCATAATCATAATTGTGACTATAAATTTTTCTTCGCACCCAGGACGAAGAATATTTTCATCACCTGTCTTTACCTGAAACATCAAAGATCATGGTTATACCAAATCACAATTTCTGTTTATAATCATACTAACAAATCCATCTTTGCACTACGGGCCAAAGATATTCATCAACAAACCATCTTTGCACTACGGGCCAAAGATATTCAACAACAGTTCATCTTTGCACTACAGGCCAAAGATATTCAACAACAGTTCATCTTTGCACTACAGGCCAAAGATATTCATCAACAATTCATATTTGCACTACAGGCCAAATATATTCATATCTCAAAGAAATATATAATCATTTCAGAATTTATATAAACAATAATTATAACCATGTTGATCAATTCACCTTTGCACTTAAGCTTAAGATATTCAATTATAAATTCAATGGTCATGATCATACCAGTCACAATTCAACTTTGCACTACAGGCCAAAGAGAACCCTAGTCATGATCATACCAATAATCTACCCATCTTTACACTCCAGTGAAAGAGAATTTCAACATCAGGGTTATAAAAATGTTATATATGATGATAAAAATAATATGATCAACATATAGTTTTAATCTCAAGAGTAATATTCGTAACTCATGAATAGTAACCCCGACACAAAAGATAGAAATTTACAATAAAATTCATACCAATATTTCGGTATAATGATATTGAAAGAATAACATTATTTAAATTTATAAACAATTTATTTTAATTGTTTACACTTTACTAATTAATGCATTTAATCATCATAAAATGCCAACTCTTACAATTTCATCATCAATAACCAAAACCCTCATCAAAAATCTGCATATACCTCATATAGGATTCTCAAGCCATAAAATCCTATTTTCCAATTTTCTTTCTTCACAAAACATATTTAATTCATTTACTCATAACTAGACTATTTTCATGAAAAATACCAAATCAGTTCCAAAAATATTTCATTTCTGGGATTTAGCATAATATAGTCCCATAGTGAACATATATTTTTCTCAGAATTTTTAAAAGTCATTTACTATTTTTCATATGGCCAAAATAGCCGAATATTTAGACATTTATCAAAAATTGTACTTTTGTCTAAAAATTCTAAAATTTATAGAGTATACTTCTATCATATACATGTACTCCCAATAAAAATTTCATCAATTTTGGAGTTAACCACAAGGAATTATAAGCGGTTACTTTTAAAATAGTCTTTTCTCATAAAATTCATAACTCTCAATCTATACATCCAAAAATCACCATTTTTGGACACAATCAATAAAACTCATCAAAATATCATTTCAAATTTTTCCAGAATTTTTGAAGTTCAGAAAAATTACGAAACTGAAAATCATAACAACCCTTAAAATCCCTTAATATCCCTTACCTCAAAAGAGCAGTACTTCTGACTGGATATCGGATATGATGCTGAAGGAAACTTGCACTGATGAATAGAAACTCACCAAGTATCTAAAAACTCACAAAATATGCTTCATAATATAGAGAGAGAAAGAGAGAAAGCTTATGTTTCTGGTGTGATTTTCAATTCTAACTTAGCCCTCTATTTATAGGAAAATTTTGGTAGGTTTGACCTGCAACCTGATGGCTTTACCTGCTACTATTCCCACCCACCACATTTGAAATATAATTCAGCACATTTCTTCACCAACCACAAGTGGGGCCCACCAATTCTAGAATTTTCCACCAAAATGATAAACTCCGAAAATTCAACAATTTCTGAACCAGTCATCTCGTAAAATTCATAATAAATCATACGTTCATTTTTAACGGTTCAAAATTTGTGGGCATATACTCAACTTATATATGTATAACATATCCAAAAATTACCACGATCCAACGGTCGGATTAAAAATTATAACACCCGCAAAATATCTCAAAAACCCTGATTTTTAATACCTCCATTCGACAAAAATATGGATAAAAATCTCAACATTAACTCCTTCATTTTTAACCACAAAAATATATCCCTCGTTTATATCCACATAAAATAAATATTTCCTTATCATATGAATCAATAATTAATTATTCACAAATAATATTACAGAATCACATTTATGACAACCAGGCCGTTCCCAGGAAAGAGGGGGCTTTCCAATAAGGATTTCTCCTTACTGGCGCGCAATTAGATGACCAAACCTCTCCTTAGACAGAACTTTCTAGACATTGCCAATAATGCTATCTAATAATACTATTCAAATAATATGAATTATTGATCTGATAATGGGAAATACTGTGCAGCAACAATTATTGAACAACAATAATACAAAATTTCAACGTAGCAATTATTGAATCAATAAAATAAAATATTGAACAGTAATTACTGTAACAATTATTGAGTAGTGCCTTCTTACGTAAGAATCAATAATTTCAAAAATACTATGCAATACCGTGTGCTACTGTGCAATAACGCGTATTACTGTATTTTAACCACCGGGTATTCCAACAGTGTTAACGGTAACAACTACGCCGTTATTTGTAAAAACTCAAATTTGTCGTTTTCTTCATCCGACAGTTATTCTGTTATGGGGCCCACAAATGGCTGCGCCGTCGTACGAATATTCCCCGACAGAAAGAATATTCCACGACCAAACGAATATTCCCCGACAACAATGATTATTTTATAACCACTTGCTTATAAAAAAAATCATATTTCACTCATAACTTTAAATTTTTATCAATTTAACCATTTACTGAATAGTAATTATAAGAAAAATTGAATACTTTTATTTCATAAAATTCGGGGTCTTACAATCTCCCCTCCTTATGAAATTTCGTCCCCGAAATTTACGTACCTGGTATTTCAAAGAGTTGAGAATACCTTCCTTTCATTTCAAATTCCATCTTTCCTGTCATCATAATTTCTCCATTGCTCATCTCCTGTATTTCAAATATCATTCTAGAATACAGCTTCAAAACAAGGGTTAATTTAACAAATTAACATATCACATAATATCCCGATATTATGACTGACCAACAAATAAGCTTAGGTAGGACACACTAGCGAAGGATTTACTCATCTCTCCCCTCCTAGTTATATTCCCCGATCTCCGTCAGAGATCATATCCCTAAGCTCTGATACCACCTGTGACAACCCCAAAATAGTTTCATTCCACCCAACCCATTCTGAGTCGTCAAATACATGGTACAGAAAACAACTACAACTTTATTACAACAATTGTCGTGCAAAATACAACAACACATATGCTGTGAGTTTGGATACAAATATATACCAAATGTGACATTGGACACCATCATGTATCAGCACCTCACAAAGGTACCTTACATAAAGGTACAGTCAAAAACTGTTTTAGAAACTAGAATCTTTGGGAAGTGCTCAAGGAAACCTTCGTACATGGGAGGCCACGCGTCTAGGTTATGATAGATATCATATGGCCACAGAATTATCCTTGGTTGACCCAATAGACCCCAAAGAAAAACGAGAAGATTACTATCATATTCTTCCCAATGGTGAGTCTTCTCTTGACTTATCATTATCTCCACTGTCTCTAATTGAGAATTATACTTCAAACAAACACCAAGATTATATAGGTAGTGCCCATAGATATACTCAGCAAGTGGATGAGCACAACCCTGTCCTATGATGACACGAGGTTGTATGTCATTAGACATCTTGTATGATAGTGACAAAACACCCTTCCAACGTTGGGTTCGCCTCACCCTATTTTCTTCACCAAATATAACTACTAAATGATGACCACCGTTCTATTCCCTTGTTACCCCCGCTCGACCCAGCTACACTCTTATTACCTGAAAGGAATTGTGAAGCAAAAGGGTGAGCACAACTAGCTCAGTAAAGAATATCATGACTAAAGATAATTAAATTATCAATAGCCTTCATCAATAATAAATCAGAGATTTAGAACATATGGTAAATGATAAAAATTTCAACCATAGTTGCAGCGGAACGAGCAATCCATTAGAAGAGTCAAATAGACTATAAAGTCTATTATCTTCTCCATGTTAAAAATCCACCAACAATATTTTATCCATGTAACATCACTCAACAGTTCCTTTCCACAATCATATGAATAACTCATAATCATAATTGTGACTATAAATTTTTCTTCGCACCCAGGACGAAGAATATTTTCATCACCTGTCTTTACCTGAAACATCAAAGATCATGGTTATACCAAATCACAATTTCTGTTTATAATCATACTAACAAATCCATCTTTGCACTACGGGCCAAAGATATTCATCAACAAACCATCTTTGCACTACGGGCCAAAGATATTCAACAACAGTTCATCTTTGCACTACAGGCCAAAGATATTCAACAACAGTTCATCTTTGCACTACAGGCCAAAGATATTCATCAACAATTCATATTTGCACTACAGGCCAAATATATTCATATCTCAAAGAAATATATAATCATTTCAGAATTTATATAAACAATAATTATAACCATGTTGATCAATTCACCTTTGCACTTAAGCTTAAGATATTCAATTATAAATTCAATGGTCATGATCATACCAGTCACAATTCAACTTTGCACTACAGGCCAAAGAGAACCCTAGTCATGATCATACCAATAATCTACCCATCTTTACACTCCAGTGAAAGAGAATTTCAACATCAGGGTTATAAAAATGTTATATATGATGATAAAAATAATATGATCAACATATAGTTTTAATCTCAAGAGTAATATTCGTAACTCATGAATAGTAACCCCGACACAAAAGATAGAAATTTTACAATAAAATTCATACCAATATTTCGGTATAATGATATTGAAAGAATAACATTATTTAAATTTATAAACAATTTATTTTAATTGTTTACACTTTACTAATTAATGCATTTAATCATCATAAAATGCCAACTCTTACAATTTCATCATCAATAACCAAAACCCTCATCAAAAATCTGCATATACCTCATATAGGATTCTCAAGCCATAAAATCCTATTTTCCAATTTTCTTTCTTCACAAAACATATTTAATTCATTTACTCATAACTAGACTATTTTCATGAAAAATACCAAATCAGTTCCAAAAATATTTCTTTTCTGGGATTTAGCATAATATAGTCCCATAGTGAACATATATTTTTCTCAAAATTTTTAAAAGTCATTTACTATTTTTCATATGGCCAAAATAGCCGAATATTTAGACATTTATCAAAAATTGTACTTTTGTCTAAAAATTCTAAAATTTACAGAGTATACTTCTATCATATACATGTACTCCCAATAAAAATTTCATCAATTTTGGAGTTAACCACAAGGAATTATAAGCGGTTACTTTTAAAATAGTCTTTTCTCATAAAATTCATAACTCTCAATCTATACATCCAAAAATCACCATTTTTGGACACAATCAATAAAACTCATCAAAATATCATTTCAAATTTTTCCAGAATTTTTGAAGTTCAGAAAAATTACGAAACTGAAAATCATAACAACCCTTAAAATCCCTTAATATCCCTTACCTCAAAAGAGCAGTACTTCTGACTGGATATCGGATATGATGCTGAAGGAAACTTGCACTGATGAATAGAAACTCACCAAGTATCTAAAAACTCACAAAATATGCTTCATAATATAGAGAGAGAAAGAGAGAAAGCTTATGTTTCTGGTGTGATTTTCAATTCTAACTTAGCCCTCTATTTATAGGAAAATTTTGGTAGGTTTGACCTGCAACCTGATGGCTTTACCTGCTACTATTCCCACCCACCACATTTGAAATATAATTCAGCACATTTCTTCACCAACCACAAGTGGGGCCCACCAATTCTAGAATTTTCCACCAAAATGATAAACTCCGAAAATTCAACAATTTCTGAACCAGTCATCTCGTAAAATTCATAATAAATCATACGTTCATTTTTAACGGTTCAAAATTTGTGGGCATATACTCAACTTATATATGTATAACATATCCAAAAATTACCACGATCCAACGGTCGGATTAAAAATTATAACACCCGCAAAATATCTCAAAAACCCTGATTTTTAATACCTCCATTTCGACAAAAATATGGATAAAAATCTCAACATTAACTCCTTCATTTTTAACCACAAAAATATATCCCTCATTTATATCCACATAAAATAAATATTTCCTTATCATATGAATCAATAATTAATTATTCACAAATAATATTACAGAATCACATTTATGACAACCAGGCCGTTCCCAGGAAAGAGGGGGCTTTCCAATAAGGATTTCTCCTTACTGGCGCGCAATTAGATGACCAAACCTCTCCTTAGACAGAACTTTCTAGACATTGCCAATAATGCTATCTAATAATACTATTCAAATAATATGAATTATTGATCTGATAATGGGAAATACTGTGCAGCAACAATTATTGAACAACAATAATACAAAATTTCAACGTAGCAATTATTGAATCAATAAAATAAAATATTGAACAGTAATTACTGTAACAATTATTGAGTAGTGTCTTCTTACGTAAGAATCAATAATTTCAAAAATACTATGCAATACCGTGTGCTACTGTGCAATAACGCGTATTACTGTATTTTAACCACCGGGTATTCCAACAGTGTTAACGGTAACAACTACGCCGTTATTTGTAAAAACTCAAATTTGTCGTTTTCTTCATCCGACAGTTATTCGTTATGGGGCCCACAAATGGCTGCGCCGTCGTACGAATATTCCCCGACAGAAAGAATATTCCACGACCAAACGAATATTCCCCGACAACAATGATTATTTTATAACCACTTGCTTATAAAAAAAATCATATTTCACTCATAACTTTAAATTTTTATCAATTTAACCATTTACTGAATAGTAATTATAAGAAAAATTGAATACTTTTATTTCATAAAATTCGGGGTCTTACAATCTCCCCTCCTTATGAAATTTCGTCCCCGAAATTTACGTACCTGGTATTTCAAAGAGTTGAGAATACCTTCCTTTCATTTCAAATTCCATCTTTCCTGTCATCATAATTTCTCCATTGCTCATCTCCTGTATTTCAAATATCATTCTAGAATACAGCTTCAAAACAAGGGTTAATTTAACAAATTAACATATCACATAATATCCCGATATTATGACTGTCCAACAAATAAGCTTAGGTAGGACACACTAGCGAAGGATTTACTCATCTCTCCCCTCCTAGTTATATTCCCCGATCTCCGCCAGAGATCATATCCCTAAGCTCTGATACCACCTGTGACAACCCCAAAATAGGTTCATTCCACCCAACCCATTCTGAGTCGTCAAATACATGGTACAGAAAACAACTACAACTTTATTACAACAATTGTCGTGCAAAATACAACAACACATATGCTGTGAGTTTGGATACAAATATATACCAAATGTGACATTGGACACCATCATGTATCAGCACCTCACAAAGGTACCTTACATAAAGGTATAGTCAAAAACTGTTTTAGAAACTAGAATCTTTGGGAAGTGCTCAAGGAAACCTTCGTACATGGGAGGCCACGCGTCTAGGTTATGATAGATATCATATGGCCACAGAATTATCCTTGGTTGACCCAATAGACCCCAAAGAAAAATGAGAAGATTACTATCATATTCTTCCCAATGGTGAGTCTTCTCTTGACTTATCATTATCTCCACTGTCTCTAATTGAGAATTATACTTCAAACAAACACCAAGATTATATAGGTAGTGCCCATAGATATACTCAGCAAGTGGATGAGCACAACCCTGTCCTATGATGACACGAGGTTGTATGTCATTAGACATCTTGTATGATAGTGACAAAACACCCTTCCAACGTTGGGTTCGCCTCACCCTATTTTCTTCACCAAATATAACTACTAAATGATGACCACCGTTCTATTCCCTTGTTACCCCCGCTCGACCCAGCTACACTCTTATTACCTGAAAGGAATTGTGAAGCAAAAGGGTGAGCACAACTAGCTCAGTAAAGAATATCATGACTAAAGATAATTAAATTATCAATAGCCTTCATCAATAATAAATCAGAGATTTAGAACATATGGTAAATGATAAAAATTTCAACCATAGTTGCAGCGGAACGAGCAATCCATTAGAAGAGTCAAATAGACTATAAAGTCTATTATCTTCTCCATGTTAAAAATCCACCAACAATATTTTATCCATGTAACATCACTCAACAGTTCCTTTCCACAATCATATGAATAACTCATAATCATAATTGTGACTATAAATTTTTCTTCGCACCCAGGACGAAGAATATTTTCATCACCTGTCTTTACCTGAAACATCAAAGATCATGGTTATACCAAATCACAATTCTGTTTATAATCATACTAACAAATCTATCTTTGCACTACGGGCCAAAGATATTCATCAACAAACCATCTTTGCACTACGGGCCAAAGATATTCAACAACAGTTCATCTTTGCACTACAGGCCAAAGATATTCAACAACAGTTCATCTTTGCACTACAGGCCAAAGATATTCATCAACAATTCATATTTGCACTACAGGCCAAATATATTCATATCTCAAAGAAATATATAATCATTTCAGAATTTATATAAACAATAATTATAACCATGTTGATCAATTCACCTTTGCACTTAAGCTTAAGATATTCAATTATAAATTCAATGGTCATGATCATACCAGTCACAATTCAACTTTGCACTACAGGCCAAAGAGAACCCTAGTCATGATCATACCAATAATCTACCCATCTTTACACTCCAGTGAAAGAGAATTTCAACATCAGGGTTATAAAAATGTTATATATGATGATAAAAATAATATGATCAACATATAGTTTTAATCTCAAGAGTAATATTCGTAACTCATGAATAGTAACCCCGACACAAAAGATAGAAATTTTACAATAAAATTCATACCAATATTTCGGTATAATGATATTGAAAGAATAACATTATTTAAATTTATAAACAATTTATTTTAATTGTTTACACTTTACTAATTAATGCATTTAATCATCATAAAATGCCAACTCTTACAATTTCATCATCAATAACCAAAACCCTCATCAAAAATCTGCATATACCTCATATAGGATTCTCAAGCCATAAAATCCTATTTTCCAATTTTCTTTCTTCACAAAACATATTTAATTCATTTACTCATAACTAGACCATTTTCATGAAAAATACCAAATCAGTTCCAAAAATATTTCTTTTCTGGGATTTAGCATAATATAGTCCCATAGTGAACATATATTTTTCTCAAAATTTTTAAAAGTCATTTACTATTTTTCATATGGCCAAAATAGCCGAATATTTAGACATTTATCAAAAATTGTACTTTTGTCTAAAAATTCTAAAATTTACAGAGTATACTTCTATCATATACATGTACTCCCAATAAAAATTTCATCAATTTTGGAGTTAACCACAAGGAATTATAAGCGGTTACTTTTAAAATAGTCTTTTCTCATAAAATTCATAACTCTCAATCTATACATCCAAAAATCACCATTTTTGGACACAATCAATAAAACTCATCAAAATATCATTTCAAATTTTTCCAGAATTTTTGAAGTTCAGAAAATTACGAAACTGAAAATCATAACAACCCTTAAAATCCCTTAATATCCCTTACCTCAAAAGAGCAGTACTTCTGACTGGATATCGGATATGATGCTGAAGGAAACTTGCACTGATGAATAGAAACTCACCAAGTATCTAAAAACTCACAAAATATGCTTCATAATATAGAGAGAGAAAGAGAGAAAGCTTATGTTTCTGGTGTGATTTTCAATTCTAACTTAGCCCTCTATTTATAGGAAAATTTTGGTAGGTTTGACCTGCAACCTGATGGCTTTACCTGCTACTATTCCCACCCACCACATTTGAAATATAATTCAGCACATTTCTTCACCAACCACAAGTGGGGCCCACCAATTCTAGAATTTTCCACCAAAATGATAAACTCCGAAAATTCAACAATTTCTGAACCAGTCATCTCGTAAAATTCATAATAAATCATACGTTCATTTTTAACGGTTCAAAATTTGTGGGCATATACTCAACTTATATATGTATAACATATCCAAAAATTACCACGATCCAACGGTCGGATTAAAAATTATAACCCCGCAAAATATCTCAAAAACCCTGATTTTTAATACCTCCATTTCGACAAAAATATGGATAAAAATCTCAACATTAACTCCTTCATTTTTAACCACAAAAATATATCCCTCGTTTATATCCACATAAAATAAATATTTCCTTATCATATGAATCAATAATTAATTATTCACAAATAATATTACAGAATCACATTTATGACAACCAGGCCGTTCCCAGGAAAGAGGGGGCTTTCCAATAAGGATTTCTCCTTACTGGCGCGCAATTAGATGACCAAACCTCTCCTTAGACAGAACTTTCTAGACATTGCCAATAATGCTATCTAATAATACTATTCAAATAATATGAATTATTGATCTGATAATGGGAAATACTGTGCAGCAACAATTATTGAACAACAATAATACAAAATTTCAACGTAGCAATTATTGAATCAATAAAATAAAATATTGAACAGTAATTACTGTAACAATTATTGAGTAGTGCCTTCTTACGTAAGAATCAATAATTTCAAAAATACTATGCAATACCGTGTGCTACTGTGCAATAACGCGTATTACTGTGTTTTAACCACGGGGTATTCTAACAGTGTTAACGGTAACAACTACGCCGTTATTTGTAAAAACTCAAATTTGTCGTTTTCTTCATCCGACAGTTATTCTGTTATGGGGCCCACAAATAGCTGCGCCGTCGTACGAATATTCTCCGACAGAAAGAATATTCCACTATCAAACGAATATTCCCCGACAACAATGATTATTTTATAACCACTTGCTTATAAAAAAAATCATATTTCATTCATAACTTTAAATTTTTATCAATTTAACCATTTACTGAATAGTAATTATAAGAAAAATTGAATACTTTTATTTCATAAAATTCGGGGTCTTACAATCTCCCCTCCTTATGAAATTTCGTCCCCGAAATTTACGTACCTGGTATTTCAAAGAGTTGAGAATACCTTCCTTTCATTTCAAATTCCATCTTTCCTGTCATCATAATTTCTCCATTGCTCATCTCCTGTATTTCAAATATCATTCTAGAATATAGCTTCAAAACAAGGGTTAATTTAACAAATTAACATATCACATAATATCCCGATATTATGACTGACCAACAAATAAGCTTAGGTAGGACACACTAGCGAAGGATTTACTCATCTCTCCCCTCCTAGTTATATTCCCCGATCTCCGCCAGAGATCATATCCCTAAGCTCTGATACCACCTGTGACAACCCCAAAATAGGTTTCATTCCACCCAACCCATTCTGAGTCGTCAAATACATGGTACAGAAAACAACTACAACTTTATTACAACAATTGTCGTGCAAAATACAACAACACATATGCTGTGAGTTTGGATACAAATATATACCAAATGTGACATTGGACACCATCATGTATCAGCACCTCACAAAGGTACCTTACATAAAGGTATAGTCAAAAACTGTTTTAGAAATTAGAATCTTTGGGAAGTGCTCAAGGAAACCTTCGTACATGGGAGGCCACGCGTCTAGGTTATGATAGATATCATATGGCCACAGAATTATCCTTGGTTGACCCAATAGACCCCAAAGAAAAACGAGAAGATTACTATCATATTCTTCCCAATGGTGAGTCTTCTCTTGACTTATCATTATCTCCACTGTCTCTAATTGAGAATTATACTTCAAACAAACACCAAGATTATATAGGTAGTGCCCATAGATATACTCAGCAAGTGGATGAGCACAACCCTGTCCTATGATGACACGAGGTTGTATGTCATTAGACATCTTGTATGATAGTGACAAAACACCCTTCCAACGTTGGGTTCGCCTCACCCTATTTTCTTCACCAAATATAACTACTAAATGATGACCACCGTTCTATTCCCTTGTTACCCCCGCTCGACCCAGCTACACTCTTATTACCTGAAAGGAATTGTGAAGCAAAAGGGTGAGCACAACTAGCTCAGTAAAGAATATCATGACTAAAGATAATTAAATTATCAATAGCCTTCATCAATAATAAATCAGAGATTTAGAACATATGGTAAATGATAAAAATTTCAACCATAGTTGCAGCGGAACGAGCAATCCATTAGAAGAGTCAAATAGACTATAAAGTCTATTATCTTCTCCATGTTAAAAATCCACCAACAATATTTTATCCATGTAACATCACTCAACAGTTCCTTTCCACAATCATATGAATAACTCATAATCATAATTGTGACTATAAATTTTTCTTCGCACCCAGGACGAAGAATATTTTCATCACCTGTCTTTACCTGAAACATCAAAGATCATGGTTATACCAAATCACAATTTCTGTTTATAATCATACTAACAAATCCATCTTTGCACTACGGGCCAAAGATATTCATCAACAAACCATCTTTGCACTACGGGCCAAAGATATTCAACAACAGTTCATCTTTGCACTACAGGCCAAAGATATTCAACAACAGTTCATCTTTGCACTACAGGCCAAAGATATTCATCAACAATTCATATTTGCACTACAGGCCAAATATATTCATATCTCAAAGAAATATATAATCATTTCAGAATTTATATAAACAATAATTATAACCATGTTGATCAATTCACCTTTGCACTTAAGCTTAAGATATTCAATTATAAATTCAATGGTCATGATCATACCAGTCACAATTCAACTTTGCACTACAGGCCAAAGAGAACCCTAGTCATGATCATACCAATAATCTACCCATCTTTACACTCCAGTGAAAGAGAATTTCAACATCAGGGTTATAAAAATGTTATATATGATGATAAAAATAATATGATCAACATATAGTTTTAATCTCAAGAGTAATATTCGTAACTCATGAATAGTAACCCCGACACAAAAGATAGAAATTTTACAATAAAATTCATACCAATATTTCGGTATAATGATATTGAAAGAATAACATTACTTAAATTTATAAACAATTTATTTTAATTGTTTACACTTTACTAATTAATGCATTTAATCATCATAAAATGCCAACTCTTACAATTTCATCATCAATAACCAAAACCCTCATCAAAAATCTGCATATACCTCATATAGGATTCTCAAGCCATAAAATCCTATTTTCCAATTTTCTTTCTTCACAAAACATATTTAATTCATTTACTCATAACTAGACTATTTTCATGAAAAATACCAAATCAGTTCCAAAAATATTTCTTTTCTGGGATTTAGCATAATATAGTCCCATAGTGAACATATATTTTTCTCAGAATTTTTAAAAGTCATTTACTATTTTTCATATGGCCAAAATAGCCGAATATTTAGACATTTATCAAAAATTGTACTTTTGTCTAAAAATTCTGAAATTTACAGAGTATACTTCTATCATATACATGTACTCCCAATAAAAATTTCATCAATTTTGGAGTTAACCACAAGGAATTATAAGCGGTTACTTTTAAAATAGTCTTTTCTCATAAAATTCATAACTCTCAATCTATACATCCAAAAATCACCATTTTTGGACATAATCAATAAAACTCATCAAAATATCATTTCAAATTTTTTCAGAATTTTTGAAGTTCAGAAAAATTACGAAACTGAAAATCATAACAACCCTTAAAATCCCTTAATATCCCTTACCTCAAAAGAGCAGTACTTCTGACTGGATATCGGATATGATGCTGAAGGAAACTTGCACTGATGAATAGAAACTCACCAAGTATCTAAAAACTCACAAAATATGCTTCATAATATAGAGAGAGAAAGAGAGAAAGCTTATGTTTCTGGTGTGATTTTCAATTCTAACTTAGCCCTCTATTTATAGGAAAATTTTGGTAGGTTTGACCTGCAACCTGATGGCTTTACCTGCTACTATTCCCACCCACCACATTTGAAATATAATTCAGCACATTTCTTCACCAACCACAAGTGGGGCCCACCAATTCTAGAATTTTCCACCAAAATGATAAACTCCGAAAATTCAACAATTTCTGAACCAGTCATCTCGTAAAATTCATAATAAATCATACGTTCATTTTTAACGGTTCAAAATTTGTGGGCATATACTCAACTTATATATGTATAACATATCCAAAAATTACCACGATCCAACGGTCGGATTAAAAATTATAACCCCGCAAAATATCTCAAAAACCCTGATTTTTAATACCTCCATTCCGACAAAAATACGGATAAAAATCTCAACATTAACTCCTTCATTTTTAACCACAAAAATATATCCCTCGTTTATATCCACATAAAATAAATATTTCCTTATCATATGAATCAATAATTAATTATTCACAAATAATATTACAGAATCACATTTATGACAACCAGGCCGTTCCCAGGAAAGAGGGGGCTTTCCAATAAGGATTTCTCCTTACTGGCGCGCAATTAGATGACCAAACCTCTCCTTAGACAGAACTTTCTAGACATTGCCAATAATGCTATCTAATAATACTATTCAAATAATATGAATTATTGATCTGATAATGGGAAATACTGTGCAGCAACAATTATTGAACAACAATAATACAAAATTTCAACGTAGCAATTATTGAATCAATAAAATAAAATATTGAACAGTAATTACTGTAACAATTATTGAGTAGTGCCTTCTTACGTAAGAATCAATAATTTCAAAAATACTATGCAATACCGTGTGCTACTGTGCAATAACGCGTATTACTGTATTTTAACCACCGGGTATTCCAACAGTGTTAACGGTAACAACTACGCCGTTATTTGTAAAAACTCAAATTTGTCGTTTTCTTCATCCGACAGTTATTCTGTTATGGGGCCCACAAATGGCTGCGCCGTCGTACGAATATTCCCCGACAGAAAGAATATTCCACGACCAAACGAATATTCCCCGACAACAATGATTATTTTATAACCACTTGCTTATAAAAAAAAATCATATTTCACTCATAACTTTAAATTTTTATCAATTTAACCATTTACTGAATAGTAATTATAAGAAAAATTGAATACTTTTATTTCATAAAATTCGGGGTCTTACAATCTCCCCTCCTTATGAAATTTCGTCCCCGAAATTTACGTACCTGGTATTTCAAAGAGTTGAGAATACCTTCCTTTCATTTCAAATTCCATCTTTCCTGTCATCATAATTTCTCCATTGCTCATCTCCTGTATTTCAAATATCATTCTATAATATAGCTTCAAAACAAGGGTTAATTTAACAAATTAACATATCACATAATATCCCGATATTATGACTGTCTAACAAATAAGCTTAGGTAGGACACACTAGCGAAGGATTTACTCATCTCTCCCCTCCTAGTTATATTCCCCGATCTCCGTCAGAGATCATATCCCTAAGCTCTGATACCACCTGTGACAACCCCAAAATAGTTTCATTCCACCCAACCCATTCTGAGTCGTCAAATACATGGTACAGAAAACAACTACAACTTTATTACAACAATTGTCGTGCAAAATACAACAACACATATGCTGTGAGTTTGGATACAAATATATACCAAATGTGACATTGGACACCATCATGTATCAGCACCTCACAAAGGTACCTTACATAAAGGTACAGTCAAAAACTGTTTTAGAAACTAGAATCTTTGGGAAGTGCTCAAGGAAACCTTCGTACATGGGAGGTCACGCGTCTAGGTTATGATAGATATCATATGGCCACAGAATTATCCTTGGTTGACCCAATAGACCTCAAAGAAAAATGAGAAGATTACTATCATATTCTTCCCAATGGTGAGTCTTCTCTTGACTTATCATTATCTCCACTGTCTCTAATTGAGAATTATACTTCAAACAAACACCAAGATTATATAGGTAGTGCCCATAGATATACTCAGCAAGTAGATGAGCACAACCCTGTCCTATGATGACACGAGGTTGTATGTCATTAGACATCTTGTATGATAGTGACAAAACACCCTTCCAACGTTGGGTTCGCCTCACCCTATTTTCTTCACCAAATATAACTACTAAATGATGACCACCGTTCTATTCCCTTGTTACCCCCGCTCGACCCAGCTACACTCTTATTACCTGAAAGGAATTGTGAAGCAAAAGGGTGAGCACAACTAGCTCAGTAAAGAATATCATGACTAAAGATAATTAAATTATCAATAGCCTTCATCAATAATAAATCAGAGATTTAGAACATATGGTAAATGATAAAAATTTCAACCATAGTTGCAGCGGAACGAGCAATCCATTAGAAGAGTCAAATAGACTATAAAGTCTATTATCTTCTCCATGTTAAAAATTCACCAACAATATTTTATCCATGTAACATCACTCAACAGTTCCTTTCCACAATCATATGAATAACTCATAATCATAATTGTGACTATAAATTTTTCTTCGCACCCAGGACGAAGAATATTTTCATCACCTGTCTTTACCTGAAACATCAAAGATCATGGTTATACCAAATCACAATTTCTGTTTATAATCATACTAACAAATCTATCTTTGCACTACGGGCCAAAGATATTCATCAACAAACCATCTTTGCACTACGGGCCAAAGATATTCAACAACAGTTCATCTTTGCACTATAGGCCAAAGATATTCAACAACAGTTCATCTTTGCACTACAGGCCAAAGATATTCATCAACAATTCATATTTCCACTACAGGCCAAATATATTCATATCTCAAAGAAATATATAATCATTTCAGAATTTATATAAACAATAATTATAACCATGTTGATCAATTCACCTTTGCACTTAAGCTTAAGATATTCAATTATAAATTCAATGGTCATGATCATACCAGTCACAATTCAACTTTGCACTACAGGCCAAAGAGAACCCTAGTCATGATCATACCAATAATCTACCCATCTTTACACTCCAGTGAAAGAGAATTTCAACATCAGGGTTATAAAAATGTTATATATGATGATAAAAATAATATGATCAACATATAGTTTTAATCTCAAGAGTAATATTCGTAACTCATGAATAGTAACCCCGACACAAAAGATAGAAATTTTACAATAAAATTCATACCAATATTTCGGTATAATGATATTGAAAGAATAACATTATTTAAATTTATAAACAATTTATTTTAATTGTTTACACTTTACTAATTAATGCATTTAATCATCATAAAATGCCAACTCTTACAATTTCATCATCAATAACCAAAACCCTCATCAAAAATCTGCATATACCTCATATAGGATTCTCAAGCCATAAAATCCTATTTTCCAATTTTCTTTCTTCACAAAACATATTTAATTCATTTACTCATAACTAGACTATTTTCATGAAAAATACCAAATCAGTTCCAAAAATATTTCTTTTCTGGGATTTAGTATAATATAGTCCCATAGTGAACATATATTTTTCTCAAAATTTTTAAAAGTCATTTACTATTTTTCATATGGCCAAAATAGCCGAATATTTAGACATTTATCAAAAATTGTACTTTTGTCTAAAAATTCTAAAATTTACAGAGTATACTTCTATCATATACATGTACTCCCAATAAAAATTTTAACAATTTTGGAGTTAACCACAAGGAATTATAAGCGGTTACTTTTAAAATAGTCTTTTCTCATAAAATTCATAACTCTCAATCTATACATCCAAAAATTACCATTTTTGGACACAATCAATAAAACTCATCAAAATATCATTTCAAATTTTTTCAGAATTTTTGAAGTTCAGAGAAATTACGAAACTGAAAATCATAACAACCCTTAAAATCCCTTAATATCCCTTACCTCAAAAGAGCAGTACTTCTGACTGGATATCGGATATGATGCTGAAGGAAACTTGCACTGATGAATAGAAACTCACCAAGTATCTAAAAACTCACAAAATATGCTTCATAATATAGAGAGAGAAAGAGAGAAAGCTTATGTTTCTGGTGTGATTTTCAATTCTAACTTAGCCCTCTATTTATAGGAAAATTTTGGTAGGTTTGACCTGCAACCTGATGGCTTTACCTGATACTATTCCCACCCACCACATTTGAAATATAATTCAGCACATTTCTTCACCAACCACAAGTGGGGCCCACCAATTCTAGAATTTTCCACCAAAATGATAAACTCCGAAAATTCAACAATTTCTGAACCAGTCATCTCGTAAAATTCATAATAAATCATACGTTCATTTTTAACGGTTCAAAATTTGTGGGCATATACTCAACTTATATATGTATAACATATCCAAAAATTACCACGATCCAACGGTCGGATTAAAAATTATAACACCCCGCAAAATATCTCAAAAACCCTGATTTTTAATACCTCCATTTCGACAAAAATATGGATAAAAATCTCAACATTAACTCCTTCATTTTTAACCACAAAAATATATCCCTCGTTTATATCCACATAAAATAAATATTTCCTTATCATATGAATCAATAATTAATTATTCACAAATAATATTACAGAATCACATTTATGACAACCAGGCCGTTCCCAGGAAAGAGGGGGCTTTCCAATAAGGATTTCTCCTTACTGGCGCGCAATTAGATGACCAAACCTCTCCTTAGACAGAACTTTCTAGACATTGCCAATAATGCTATCTAATAATACTATTCAAATAATATGAATTATTGATCTGATAATGGGAAATACTGTGCAGCAACAATTATTGAACAACAATAATACAAAATTTCAACGTAGCAATTATTTAATCAATAAAATAAAATATTGAACAGTAATTACTGTAACAATTATTGAGTAGTGTCTTCTTACGTAAGAATCAATAATTTCAAAAATACTATGCAATACCGTGTGCTACTGTGCAATAACGCGTATTACTGTGTTTTAACCACCGGGTATTCCAACAGTGTTAACGGTAACAACTACGCCGTTATTTGTAAAAACTCAAATTTGTCGTTTTCTTCATCCGACAGTTATTCTGTTATGGGGCCCACAAATGGCTGCGCCGTCGTACGAATATTCCCCCGACAGAAAGAATATTCCACGACCAAACGAATATTCCCCGACAACAATGATTATTTTATAACCACTTGCTTATAAAAAAAATCATATTTCACTCATAACTTTAAATTTTTATCAATTTAACCATTTACTGAATAGTAATTATAAGAAAAATTGAATACTTTTATTTCATAAAATTCGGGGTCTTACATAAGTTTTCCTCAAAAAAAGTGCAATCGGCTTTGTTCTTGCTTTAGAAAATGTTTCCCCAGGATCTAAATTTGATCATGTTCGTGTTGGTCTTCCGAGAATCCTGATCATGGATGTTAGTAAGTCAATGGTAAATATCACAATCCTTCTTCTTCATTGGTGGTATGTGTTGAAAATTGTCTACAGTGAGGGCACATATACTTCTCAAGTTATGGTTATTAGGAGTAGAATGAGTTTAAGGCCCATAATTTGTTGGTGATTTGAAAACTTGATGAAAGATGTGTGTGTGTGTGTGTATATATCCTTTTCCAACAGTCAAATTATTATTTGTGCTTTGGGACATCAGTGAATTTGTTTTTTGATAGGTTAGCCAATAACCAAGTATATATAATTTGAGTTTATCTTAGTGCTCTACAATATTTATGGAAGAAGTTTGTATCTTGACACTTAATTACCAACTGACCATAGTGTGAACTGATTAGTTAGCCTGTAACCAAGTATGTATAATTTGAGTTTATCTTAGTGCTCTACGATATTTATGGAAGAAGTTTGTATCTTGACACTTAATTACTAACTGACCATAGTGTGAACTGATTACCCCAACTATAATCTAACGTTGGCTGCTATTATTTTAAACTGTTGATGCTTGCTTTGTTCAATACTATGCAACTGGTGATGCATGGTGTCTTCCACCTAGAGCCTATGAAACAATAATCAGCCTGAAAGATTTGGTAATCTATTGAATTGTAATTGGAAATATTTCAGTTTTGAATGTTCTTATTACTTTATGGTTAATTTTAATTTTTTTGCTTCAGGTTTTATGTTGAGGTTTTATTGTTTCCCATATATTCTGTGTTTCTTAGCTTCTCAATAATAAGTTAAGAACAACTGTTCCTATGTTTGCATTATGTTAAGGGAAGTGTTATTTCTTCTGTATCTGAGGTTTTCTTCTCTTTTATCTAGTAACACACTTTAAATGATTTATTTGCAGATCATGGAACAGGGCAACAAGTGACAATTTATGGCAGCTACAATATTTTATTTTCTTTGCTGATTCTAATAATCATAGTGAGGTTAAGATCCTTCAAAGTGGACAGGTTGAGAAAAAGTGTACTCATTTACAAGATGATGTTGTTAATAGAGTTGGTATTGATTGGAAAGAAGCATTTAAAAGAGCATATGAAGGTATACTTGAGTTCTATTTCATGACAAATAGGACTTGGTCTTGGGCTATTGGCATATCTATAATTATGTTGTCCTTTTATTTTAATCTTATATAAAACTAATAAAAGCTATCCCAGTGAGATAATGTTACATGCGACAGTTTGACATGATTTTTTTATTTTGTTCATTGAAATGTCTAGCACAATAAGGATTAATGTGCATTTGGCATGTAGTAAATATTAGTTTGTATTCATTCAAAAGAAATTATACATCTGGTTGGTGCATGTGATTGGTAGTACAGATCTACTATAAGAGCATATGACGGTATATATCATACTATTGCAGAGGTTTTGATGATGAAATGAGAGCCGTGGTTGCAAGAAACCTAGAAGGAAGGGGAATTCATTTACATCCACAAACAAACTTGACAGAGGTACTTTATTATCTGTTCAAATCATGTTATATTTAAGTTTGCCAACTATTGGTTCAACTGGAACTCCCATCTTATGATTTTCTTTTTAAATTATATTATTTTGCACATAGATATTGAATGTAAACGTTTTTGTATCTATAAACTTGCATGAAAGCTAGTGGTTATAGTGTTTGCATTCGATCAAAGTATGATACAATACCATTGAATTATGCTATTGCCGATAGTCAAGTATCGCTGACTGTTTTTTGTTTGTTAAAATAATGTCCTCTTCTTAGTGACATCCTATTTAGTTCATACTTCATTGAATGTGATGTTGCAAGTCACCTAATCATTTTTGAAGCAGTGAAGCTCATGGCACGATTGTCCAGGGCACACACTACAAAACTGATATGCTGTATTAACTTTAAAATCAAGGGACATGATTTTATATGTTAAGCATATTGGTCCTTAACTAGTAGGTTTGTCCCATAACATATGCTTGGTTCTACATCTGATTGAAAAACTTCCCCTTCAGCTCTATGCTTGTGTTACACTATGTTCATGATTTGGAATTGGATTTGGAATTAGATTTAATTTGGTTGTGCACAATGTTGCTGTGATTTGATTTATATTTGGCTGTGCACAGTGTTGTTGTGATTTGATTTATATTGCTATGATTTTATTTGGCTGTGTTCGTGAACACTGTGTGTTGTTGTGGCTGTGATTTATGTTACTTTCACACTGTGTTGTTGTGCCTGAGATTTATGTTGCTGTGATGTTGCAGAAGGTTTTGTTTACAGGCTTTGATATGGAATAGGAATAAGACGCATATCTTGTTGTGATGTTGCAGGAGGTTTATGTTGTTGTGATGTCGTTAGGAGGAATTGGTTTTGATGTTACAGCAGGTCTTTCTTTTATTTGTTAAACGTTGACAACAGGTTTACAACATATGTACTAAACAACAGGGAGGTTTATGTTACTGGAAGACATATATTTCTAGTGGTTAATAACACGTCCGCTAGTAAGACTAGCGGACAGACAATTTTCAATTACCCAATTACTTCTTTAATGGCCTGAGTGGGGGGCATATTCGTCCTAAAAATGTTTTAATATGTCCGCTAGAATTACTAGCGAACGGTGCATATTAGTTTAAAATCTAGGCCGTTTATATTTCTAATGGAAGGAGTAGGTGTTATATGCCACTTTTTATTCCATAACAAATAGATGCTATGGATCATTCCCCTATATATATATATATATATATATAACAAAATTGCAAACAACGCACAGTACCTGCTTCTGCTAGTCACTGTGAATGTGAAATCGGCTGGCCACCTGCTGGAGCTGGAATGCTGCTTTGCTTACAAGGCATGGGCATGGTCGGTAGCGGTCCCGTACGTGAGTGGATAATATGAATTTAATTTTGGTCAATTGACTAATATAGCGTCGATACGCAGGCTAGAGGTGATCTCTCTGCGTGTCAGTACTGTATTGGTCAATTGACCAACTTATTATGAAGTTAACTTTATAATAACCGAATTCAGTATATACATTCCAAAATTATAGTAGTAGTAATTTTTTATTGTTTTTTTAAAAAATAAATACGCACTCTCTTCTAAATTATAAGGTAATTATTTATTTTTAAAAGTTAATTTGATATATTTTCATATTAAAAATTTGAGATGATTTATGAAATAATAAATGTAATAATTTACAAAATTCATTGTTATATTTGAAAAAATTAAAGTAATTTATGTTAATTTTAAGTTAAAAAATGTCTGAAGTAAATTTCAAAAAATTAGTACTCAGAATGAATATATTACCATAATAATGACATGATAGTATCTCTTTTAAACTTAATTAATGATATGTTTATGAGATTTGAGACTCTTGTCGATCTGCCTTGCATGATTCTGTGCATGTGAATGGCAAGCTGTAATGATTTCCTTGGACTGGATTTATTTATACTACATTTATTTATTTAGCTTAATTAGATAATTTGTGAAAAGCTAACATTTAAATTGTGGTATAATTTTATTTTATTTTAATATGATAGATATAATGGATTTTCAATGAGGCCAAAAGAAATAACAGAAAATTTGGCCACTTTTTTTGTCAATATTTTTTTTGGGGTCAAAAATGAACTAATTTAGATAAAAACCCAAAATCATATTTTTTTAATTTCTATGATAGCCTCTACATTACAAACACAATAAAACTAATAAATTAATAATTTAAATATGAAATTAAAATTTTCAATCTTTTTATTTTCTATTATAAATTAATATTTCTGCTTATTCCTTCTAAACATTCAGTAAATCAAAGAAACAAGCGCACATAGACTTGGCAAATGGGCGGGCCGGGCCCAAAAGACCCGGGTTTTGGTGGGCTGGAAATGGCCAGCCCGGCCCGCGGGCTTCGGCCATTAATTTTTTTATTTTTTATTTTTGCAAATTATTTGTTACACCAAAAATAATAATAATAAATATTAAAAATAATAAAATAATTAATAATAAACAATAATACAAACAAACACGATTAATTAATTACATACATTAACTACATATCTCAATTAATTAAAATTGTAATAGTATTATAAATTAATTTTCAATTATAGTTAAAATATATTGAAGATTACATTAAAAATAAATAGTTGTTGTAGCTCAGTTGGTTTGAACTCTTATTTATTTACTTACAAGTCTTGTGTTCAAGCCTCACAACCTAACACTTTATTTTTTTAAAAAAAAAAAATTTAATGGTTGGCGTGTCATATAGAAGCTTGACACGTCGCTTACCCAAAATTTGTTGCTTTTTAAATAATTTATATTATTCATTATTGTATTATATATGTCAATTTTGAGTTTAAAAATATATTAAGTTGACTTCAAATAGTTAATAATAATCTTATTTTTTGAAAAGAAAGAGTATATCTTATAAGAAAAAATTATAATTTTTATTATGAATAAACACATTCACAAATTATTTATATATGTATTATTTTATATAATTAATGTGTGCAAATATAACATGATGACTCTTGGAGGTGTATAAGGATGAGGTTGATACTTGTACATTTGTAGTGTAATTTTGATAAATATATGCAAAATGAAACTATTTTAACTGTGTATGATATGCGGATGTGGATGTTGATGAATGCTTCTGCTTCAGAATCACATATATTTATTTTCTTTTACTCGACCATTTTCTAATTGTAATTATTATATTGATACTCGTATCATATTCGTTCGAAAAATTCAAATCGCTCGGGTTTAATTTGAGATTTTAGTCGATTCAATAACTAAACGAGCGTTAATCAAATCTTATTTCATATTCTATAAAATTTATAATCAGATCTGAACAACTCAATATTCATTTCATTAATTTACTCCATTACTTGGGGATGCAACATGTTAATGTAAGTAGTCGACCTAACTAGCTAGCTAGCTAGCTAAGCCATGTATAGAAAAAGAATAGGAGTGGTTAGCATGAAGTTCACTTCATGCTCAATGTAGTACTGACATACAAGCGGAAGGGTGATCTCACCGTCTGCGCGTCAGTACTGTATTGGTCATGAAATGAACTTACGATGAAGTTCACTTCATACTAATCGGATCTAAAAAGAATATATAGCACAAAAATCAACACCAGTTTAAAGTATGAAAAAAACAAATACCAGAATGAAATTAAATTTTATTCGGTATAGACTAAAAAAACAATACAAATATCTGATACAATACCAAGGCTCGCACGTTCGCAAATACGATCGATCGATCCTGTATAGAAATTAAAAACACAGGCGTAAAATTCAATAATCATTAATTACTACCGTAGTACGTACTACAAATCAATCCATATTCTCCGTGTCAAAAAGGTATGTATATTGATTTCGTATATATGATGTAAATCAATGCCTGAGAAGAGTCAAGAGAGAGAAAAGCAGGGCAGTTCCGACGACAGCGGTGGAAAGAGGGAGAGAGAATCCAGCTCCGGCTTGGGGCGAGGGTGCCGGTGCCAAATCCTGGCCGGAGACGGCGGCAACAATGAAGGCGAGGAGGAAGGCCTTGAGGACGAGGAAGCTAAGTTGAGTGGCCATTTTGTTTGTCAACTTAACGATCGATGAATGGAGAAGACAAAGATTACTACTGGTACTAGTAGTATTTGTTTACGAGTGAGATCGATCCAGAAGGGAAAGGAGAGGAGTAGGTATTTATAGGCTGTTTTCTGTTTAAAGAAAGAAGAGACAGCTAGCTGGTAACATATATACTACTAGTCTAGTGCTACTTTTGCCCGCTGTTTTATTCAATCTAAAAGTTAAGGTTAAGGTTAAGGTCGGTCAGTGCGAAGGTGAAAGTGGGTGGCATGGAATTTACGACCGTTGAACTACTTCTACTAGTAGTATCTCGGTGACGGGTCCTACCCAGACCCCCGCAGGGTGGGTGGGACACCATATTACTTGTTCACCATACCAATTCCATTTTGATTTCTCAATTTTTATTTTTTTGATAAAAGAAGAATTCTTCGGCCTTACGATCATAATATACTTCTTCTCTTCGATCAAGACTTCTAATAATAACAAGCTTTCGGACTCAAGACTTTTATGTTTACTGCTTGTCCGAAGTTTTCTTTTAAACTACTGAACCAAATTATATTTTTTTTATTATTTTTTACTCCACACTAAAAATAAACATTCAAAAAAAAAACATATTAGGAGTGTTTATTTTGATTAGTACGATTGTCATCTTAGATTTTACCTATCATATCATATCATATCATGTTGTAAGGTATCATTTAATATCAAATACAACATGAAGATTAAAAGTGACAATTTAATGATAAATATATATTTTTTTATCGTACAAAATTACAGATTTAAATCTATCCTCAATAGTATAGTAAGAAGACAGATTTCAGCAACAAAACTACTAGATTTATATATGAAAAGAGTAAATAAAACTAAGAATAAATGCACCTACATCAAAGTTGATGATAAAAATTAGGATAATGATATTTGTACTCTAGTATAATAATAACAATAATAATAATTACGTTACACTAATTTTGCAGTGGAAAAAGAAATGATTTTTCCTTTTTGAAAAATAGTGTCATTTTTCTTAATATAAAGTTATTCTACATTTCTTTATCCGTTAATAAACTGGCCCAGTCTTGCTTTAACGGTATGACATGACCTGCCCACGGCATTGTATCAGCAAAAAATAATTAACATTTCATTTAGTCAGTCATGAATATTATTATTATTAGTATTATTATTGTGTGAACACGTCACGAAATTTAATTACAGAAGAGGCCATAAAATAAAGTTAAGTTAACCCCAAGACAAGACATGAGAGGAGATGGGAATCCCAGGACTTTTCCACCAACAAATCTGGACGTGGCCACCATTTATCGGTTATAGTCTTTTGGCTGTTTCCAAATATTTTAAAGAGTTTAGCATTAAGTGGGTGTTTTATTAATTCAAACGGCACAAGGCCAACCCCTGTTGCTAGTCATGACAATTATTTGTGGGGTCCGTTGCTGGGTTGCTTAATCATGTGGAATTGTTATTAACTATAAAAAACTCTATATAGACATAAAAATTAAATATAAATATATTTAAATTTTATTTAATTATATTTTAATTTCAATAATAAATAAAAATATAAATAAATAAAATTTAAATACACACTTCTTAAATTTTTATATTCTTAAATTTTTATGTTTACTTATAAGAAGAGTTCTACTAGGTAAGCCATCTTGCAAGAGCCAAGTAAAATTGTCAATTATTTGATGGGATGGTGACAAAGTCACCGACAATAAGAGGAGAGGAGAGGAGAGGAGATCATCAGAAGAGTTTTGCCCGAGTGATATTACTCAATTTATGAAATTAATACTTTGACAGCCTTTGTCAATTATTAGAGTTAAAGTGAACTGAGAGAATATTTAAGAAAATAGAAACAAAATGTTATCGATCACAAAAATAGTAGAATACAGAAAGTAAAAACAAGGAAAAAATATATTTAAAGAGCATACAAATAAGAGACATAAACTCTTTTTTTTTTCTTTGTTTTTGAATGTTTTAATTTATTATAATAATTTATTCTAACATAGGGGATGAGTCATCTCCTGGGTGGGTAAGGGGTTAACCTCTAGACCACATCCCTCCCTTGACGTTATATAAATTAATTAGTATGCACTCATATGCGATGCGTGTGATTGTAAATTATTTTTAAAATATATTTATTTATCTTTAAAAATATATTGTAAAAGAAAAATAGAGAAATATAATAGAGGAAACTTCCCTACTAAATTTAGAAACTATCGGGTAATTTTCTTTTGTAAAATGTAATATATGTTCTAAAATTAGGAAATAGAATCAAGAGTCCAAAAAAAAAAAATTATTTTGAGAGACCTTAGAGTCCAGAAATAACTACCTAATTTGGTCTCCCTTGACAATATAGATAAACTAGTTGTGTCACGGGCCTCCGGCACTACATAGACGGTGAGATTTATCCTAAACTTTGGACGGTCCACATAATTTATTAGGGTAAGCGGCAAATTCAAAATAAGTATATAGGATCAATCTCCACTTGATAGATGGAGTATTTTTTAGTAAGAGAGAAAGGATGGTGGAAGGCCAAAGTTTCAACTAAGTTGGTGCTTAATTCTAATACAACAAAATTTCAAAAATATGCATGTAAAAATTACGTTAATATTTTAAAATATGAGTTGGGGATAAACTTAACCAAAACAACGTTAAATGTTCAATTTTTTTACATAAAAAGATGTTATTTTTCTAGACATAAAACAGAGGATCGATCCAGTGAGTGAGTGAGTTCTCATTTTCCCAACAATTCACAAAATGTTATTTTTTCTAGACATACAACATTAACTTATTTGTGAATTAGGAAAAACAAAGGAAACTTTATTTATTTTACTGTACCATCCCATGAAACAGAGGTTTCAGTCAGCAACAATCAGTTATGGAGAGAGGTATTGTCTAGTGAAATTCTTCTCTTTTATCACCATATATCGAAGCCGAGGCCGAATCCATCTAAATTTATTGAAAGACATGTTTTCCGAGGAGGTTTGCTGCCAACAAAACTTACAGCATGATTGCCAGTGCCGGGGCCAGGGCCAGGGCCAGGGCCAGGACCAGGGACCTCTAGTTTTCAATCAAACAACATTCTTTGAAAAACACAATCATATTTAACTACATATGAAAAAGCACCAAAATTTACAAGATCCAGTGGCCATCTGAAATTCTTCAAAAAACTAAGATTCCTTATTTAATTTCTGGGCATTCATGAGGCTTTTTGTCAACCAAATTGCTGTTTCTCTGGATGACACAGCTTCTTCCCCAAATGGTTTTAGCAAACCAGCAAGCTCTTCTAGCTTCTTCTGTTTAAGTAACCGCGCACATAGCTCCAGAAGAGACTCTAGAGCATCAGCCCTTTGCTGGATTGGATTTGTCCATTCACTCTTACTATCATCGCTACCAATTGCACCAAGTGTACTCAGCAATGAAAATTCACTTGGGGTTTGATTTACTATCAGATCAATGTCAGCTTTCGGTCTTTGTGCTGAGTGACCATTGTTATCTGTTTTTACTTCCACTCCACTTTTACTCCCATTACTTTCAGATGACAAGTCGTCTAATGGGACGACTGCTGAATTGTCTACATAACATCTAGATTCTGCACCAGCTTCATAAATTGCATTTTGTGTTGTCGATGATAGATTCTCTTCATCAAGTGATGCATCCTTATCACTGCAGTCTGCATTGGACATTGTCATCCTACTGTGGTTTTCCGAGATAGAACTCCCCCTCTTAATTTCTGTTTCCACATTCACTTGTTGATTACACGATGCCTCCAACACCATTGCTATGTCTCTCTCGGAGACACTCTCCTGATGTTGTTGACTATTGAAGGATTCTTTTTGTTCTCCGTGCAGCGAATTTGATATGCTCAATTTAGTATGCTGAGTGTCGATACTTTCCTTTTGTGGTGAACATTGCAAACTGTCCTGCTCATCACCATTACAAACAGTTGTTCCAAAACTCGTTTCTCCACTTTTTGAGTCTTCACAGTCGATGAAGATCTTTGCAGAATAGCTTGTTGGATCAACCCTTTTCGTCTCTAGATTCTCATTGTTTGCTGAATTCCTGAGCTGCGTATTACCATTTTCCTCATATTGTTGAACTGCTCCTACCTCATCCAGTACTCTCACCTCTCTGTCTATGATTTCTTTGCTACAATTGGGTTTTCTAGATACTGAATTTCTCATCATTTTTTCCTTTGTGCTGTTAGGAGACTTCACTGGAAGGAAGACAGAAGATGGATTGCGACAGCGAAGGAGGTACGGTTGTATATGGGGGTGCCGTAACAATTCTGCAGCCTAGATTTAGCAGCATACTAATTAGGATCAATAATACTATTCAAATTGTTCAAATTTGACTATGCACTGCTTGAACTCACAGTTGGCCTGTGTTCTGGACTTTTCCTTAGCATGCTCTTGATAATCTGTTTCCTGTAATGTTTAGTCCATTTTGTCTCATTGAAACTTTATTAAGATATAATAAGTAGTCTAGTAGGATATATGATGTATCTGGAATACGAGTGCATAAAATTTACTCATTTTAATAAGTATATATAAAGTGGATTGAATATAGAGATAGAAGGTAAGAGATTGAAAATGGAGATACAAGTCAGACATATAATAGAATGGTAGATCTTTGCTGAGGAGGATGAAATCCACTGGCTAAGTTGACATTGGACTCTGATGCATATTTGGTGAAACAGGCCTTAAAATAAATAAATAAAATTGTGAAACATTTCAGAAGGATGCAATCATGGATCCTGGAGTGCCTTTCCAGATGGTTCTTTATACCCTAAACAATATAATTGAGAAAGCATTGATATTTATATTGGACTAAGAGAAGAAAATACTTACAGTGTGGAGGAATACACAATTGGGAGTGGAGAAATAGTGGATCTGTTAATCTTGTTGATAAGTCCAGCCATATCCTGCTTATAGAATTATTAGTTGAATAATTTTGAAACTTGTTTTGGAAGATCAATTTGCCTGAAAAATGGTGATGCTACATATAGCTTAGTAGTTACCGGAGCCCTAAATGGTGGTTGATGTGCAGCAATCTCAAACATACAGCAACCTGATAATGAAAAATGTTATTCCTACTAGTACTGTTACAATTTTGGTGCAAAAACCGTCTAGTGCGGATTATTTCCTACCAAGAGACCATATGTCAGATTTGTAGCCATAAGGAATATCTGCAAGAAGCTCAGGGCACATGTAGTTGGGAGTGCCAACAACCTATTCAAGATATTAGCGTCGTATGTAAGGGCTCATATGAGATTTCAGTTAAATACTGATTTAAAGAAAAGATTTGTGTTAAAGATCAATACTGAGGAAGCAAGGTCTTCTGTGTGAAGCAGTTTCGCAAGTCCAAAGTCACCTATTCACCATGAAGGTGTAAATTACTTGTGAACATAATGGAAACCAAGTTCTATGAAGTACTTTTTGCTTTCTTACCAAGACGAATATCACCGTCTTTTGTGAGGAATATATTGGAACACTGTAATTATACAAACTCATGTTAAAATTGGTGCATGTGAAAAAACATATATTAAATACAAGGATGGGGGTATATACACCTTAAGATCCCTGTGAAGAACTCGGTTAGAATGAAGGTAGTCCAGTGCTAATAACACCTGTGTCAGCCATTTGCAGAGTTTCTACAGAGCACATCAGTAGAACAATGTTGCATATGCGCAAGTTAGTTATTACAAGTACAAAAGTAAATTTTCATAAATTGCAAAGTTCCTTACACTTACCTCCTCTGGGAAAAATACCCCTTTAGCCTTTCTTACAATCTCCGCCCTGATCATCGAAAGAATCAATATTGCCTCATCCAGAAGAAGAGTATGTTTATATATTTTAACTTGCTCCAGTGGAATATGTTTATTCTTTCAAAAATGTTTGTGTAATAATTAAATGGTATATACTCATATTTCGTCTGAGGTGAACTTGTATTTCTGAAACAACTTAAATCAATTCTTTATCCCAAATAAAATTAAGAGGAATTAGAATGTCAAACAAGCTAGGGTTCACCAAAAAATAAAAATAAAAATAGGGTAGATTATGTACATGTCTCCTCCTTCACAGTAGCCAGTCACAATGCAGACACAGGACCCCTACAAAACATACACATTCAGGCCAGCTTGAATAGAATAATTCAGCACAATGTTAGAATTTTGCTTAGGCTACACATACAGAACTCTGATTACCTTGTCCACCCAAGCATCTTTGTACTCCACAACATAGGGGTGGTTCAGTCTCGCTATTAAATTCATCTGCGACAATATAAAGTAAAATAAAATTCCCCAGTCTTTCTGTAACATTATTTAGAAATCTCATCTCTGATGAAGTATATATTGCCAAGAGGATTTTGCAGGATCACATGAAAGTCTTGGGGAGTCACATAGATGAATTTAATTTTATTGATACAATCTGGATGAGATGTGGCGGTCTAGATGAATATACACAATGGCGGCGCCACATAAAGTCGGGACCAGGCCAGGCCCCACCCGGATTTAATATTTTTTTTAATTAATATGTTGTCAAAAAAAATTCCCCTTAATTTTTAAACAATCTTTTAGTTTTAAGTTTGCTTTTTCTTTCCCAAACAAGTTTTAGGTGTTTAATCCTTGATTTTATCTTTTCTCCAAATTTCATCTACTACACATTCTCTCAACTATGCACTCCTTCTCCGCCACTAGCATACTGATAATTTTACATAATTTATTCAACGTTAGGAAATTTGATAAGTATATTATTGTTTGAGTATGATTTTTTTGTTGATATTTTTGTGTCGTATCTCTTGCATAAATATAAAAAATTTATTATAATTCTACACTATATATTAGAAATCACAAATAAGGTCTTTACAATTATTTATTTTGTTGTAATACAATTTCTATGGGTGAGCCTATGGTTGAATTAGTTATCCTGTACAGTTAAAGATTTGACACTTCTTACCTTTTTTAAGGTATAACATATAAATGAAAATTATTTTGCTGTACTTTTTATGCAATTTATATATAAAAAGATCTTATCACTCTTTGATGTTGTACAATAAAAATATATTACTCACAATTTCATTACAAATTCAATTTAAAGACAAATTTCGTGATTTAAAGGAGTCCTTAATATAAAATTAAATCTAGTGCATATGATTTTATATATATTTTGTATTTTAATATTTGTTCTTAAACATTGTGGGTCTGTGGCCCCTCCCGACTTAGAATCTTGGTGCCACCACTGAATATACATATTAACATTACCTACATATTATATATACACATATATTGTTCATTTACTATCTGTTTGAATGCCTTCGAATTCGACCAAGAAAAGAAATTAAAAAGATGAAGATGAATTATTCATTTACTACGAGCTGGCAATGAATTCTAGTATATTTTAACAACAAATTTAGGAATAAATAAAATGACCTCCTGGTGCGCTGTATCCTTGAACTTCTCCGTTTGCTTAGCAAAACGAATCTTCTTCAAAACATATCTATTACAGTACAGAAAATAGATGATCAAGCTCCAATAGATCAATGTTTCTGTAAGAAACACACGAGCACAAGACTATATAAAAAGTGAATCTTCAGTATACTGGCACACACATTTCTTAGTGACATATCTCGAACAGGTGGAGTACAGAGTAAAGAGCAAAGGAACAATTCTTCTCCAACCTTCTACTTATCTTATTCAAACTCTCATTAGACAATTTGTGATGCATGTTGAAATTCATAAACCCTTAAAGATTAATATAAACACATACAAATTATCAAAGCAATAAAGGACAAACTGAGTTATGCTCAAGAAATTTGGACCTAAAGGACCCACCATATAAGCATACAAACACACAGTTACAGATTGAGAGACAAACTTGAAAGTGATGAGCAAATTACTTCTTTTTCTCAAATTTATGGAGAACAAGAAAAGCAGCTCCAAAAGATCCTCTTCCAATCTGCTCAATTACTTCATAGTCTTCGATCTTGGACTTGGCATCGCCATTCTCAGTATCCATGAAAACCTTCAATACCACAAATTTTTACAAATGGGTATAAATTAAAGTTCAGGGATATCTCCAATTTCTGAATTTAATAAAAGGGCAATTGAGAAAGACGGCACTGTTTGGGTATAGAAGAATTACCTGTAAAACAACCAATAAAAGGTGGAAACTTGTTTGCACAACAGTAAAGAAGGAACAGATGCCAACACTTGAGAGTTTGGTTCTTGGGTTTATTATTGTATTCAAGTTCTAATGATCCCTCTTTTGGAAATGAATAAAGCTACATTCCTCAATGATGAAATCAAGCTACAATATGAGAGAGAGAGAGGTGGGAAGACATACTCAAGTAAAGTAACATTGCACTAATATGATTTATCAAAAAGTTGATTATTCACCAAATACAAAAACGAAAGAGAGAGATGTGGAAAGACTATTCAAAGTCTCAAGTAAAGTAGAGTAAAGTAGCTTACACTATTTAAGATACTTGGTTTAAAGATGAAATGTTTAGAAAAAATTCAAACACCCCCAAATACAGAGAGACAGAGAGAGAGAGTAAAAACTAAAAGCAAAAGTAGGAGCGACAGGGATGGAAGATGAAGAGGCAAAACCCTTTGCTTGTATTTCCAGATTCATAAATAATCATTCATTTCACACCGAGCAGGGAATATTTTGTTGGTTGGTTGGCCTGTTCAAGTTAACATGTCACCTTCCTCGCACCCGTAAGTTTTTCTTTTTTGTAGTTTAATTAATTTAGACATGCTGCCAATAGTACTATTCCTTATTACTATGTGACCTAACTAGAAAGTCATGCCTACCACAAAATGCAAACATGTTCTTGGAAATAATAATCTCACAGTTTTGATGAAAATATGACAGTTTTTATTTTTTTAATTATGCTTGGCTGAATTAGGTTTATCAATACTTTATTTATATTACTCAAATAAAACCCTTTAAAAGTAAATATGTGCTCAACATAGAACAATACAACTACAACAACATATATATTTTTAATTTTGTAGGTAACAACGTGTCTTGCTAAATAATCGGCATATAACCGAATTGTAATTGCCCCAAATAAATAAATGTAAATGCTTGCAACTTCATAGCTATTTGTTCATTCACAACATTTTCTTAAATTAGACTTGTTATTGGTTTGATGATTAAGTCAAGCTTTTCAGCTGCATTAGACTGTCGGCTGAATTTGGTTTTATTTTGTATGGCTTAACAATCCCTATCATTTTGAATTAGTGTGGTCTAAAGTCACTTTTGGCAAATAATATCTACTTCATTATATCGAATTGGCATCATCCAGCAAAGAGAGTTGAGTAGTGTGAAAGTATACCAAATTGTTGATCCACCAAATTTTACAGAAAGCCATGCCAACTACAGGGTCTGTTTCATCAATGCATAGAAATAGACAAGACAAGCTTGTCGGTTGAACAACCAACTTCCATCCGTTCGTCTTGAGACGGGAAAAAGTACCTCCACCTTTCAGGTTTCCTTTAGTGGAGTTTTACTTTTATCACCCCACTATCCACTTCAAACAAAAAACAAGATATTATAGGATTGAAAATTGGTAAGCAAGTTAAATTTTTCATGCAACATAATTAAGAGTAAGAAAAAAAAAATCCACACAAGTTCAGAGCAAGAGCAAGTGCAAGTGAATGAAAACATCAGGTGTACTTCCTAGACATTCAGAATTTTTACATGAGATTGATTCAATAGGTATATATATAGCTACTTTCCCTTGGATTTTCTGGATGACTTCCTACTTTCAAGTTTTGCCTTGGCTGCTTCAAATTCTTCATCAGTAGGTTCCGACAGAGTTTCACCTCCATATTTGCTAATCAGAGATGAGAACATGGAATCAAGTCGGCATTTCCTCTCATTTTGCCGCTGAGTAATAATAGCATACAAGTCATCTGACTCTTTCTTCGATCTGTAAAATGTAAATGGCATGGTCAGTTTGTAATAATATTGTTTGGTTTTCACGATTGAAATTACTGTATCATGTCAACTTAAAAACTAGATTAGACGACTCACTTTCCCTTGCGGCTTAAAGGGGATGTCGGTGGTTTTGTCTCAGACACTTGCGCAGCCCACTTCTGATATGCTTTGGTTGACATCAGCTCTCCTGAAAGAGAGATTATAAGCATTGCACAATAATAAAAACAATCAATAAGTAGGTAAAACTATATCAACACAATCATCATTTAATTACATGCAGCCCATCATGCATCAGAATTTCAAATTTCAAGGGATGATTCTTTAGACCATCAACCCAGTTCTAATGTGCCAACCAGTCAGGGCAAACTTAAGTCCACTGAAAGTACAACATCAACTCAGATGCCCAATTTCCTCTTTCTGGTAACTGAATCAAACTATAAGGTCATATGCATTCCAACCCAACCCCAAACTCAGATTCAGAATCTACCAGTTAAGCAGAAAAAGGAAAAAAACAGAAAAAAGAAAAGAAATCCTCACCTGCATCTATGTTCTCATCAAGAATATCCTTGAATCGATGTGAATCCAATTTAGGATCTGAGCATATCATAGAGCAGAAGAGCCTGGAAACAGGAAAGCAGTTTAGAGTACAACAAATCAATCTTTAACTGGAGGAAGCACATCACCAAATATATAATTATACCTCTTCATGTTACCCTTGTACTTCTTGTACAGATCAATCAAATCACTCTTCTCTGAGTCTGATCCTCTATAGTTTGCTTCAAACTCTTCAATATCCGCTTCAGTGACCTGCAATTGAGATGTTTAGTCTTTGCTTAGACAAGGAACATAAAGAAAAATAAACAAGAAAAGGTTCAAAAATCCAAATGCTGGAAAATTTCTTAATATTAAAATGAACCTTTTTGTACATAGTTCGGAAAAACTCCCTCAAATTTTGAACATCTCCTGCAAGTTCCTGTAATCAGAAAACAAAGATATGAGTGCTGCTCTAGTAGGTAAATGAGAAACCATGCAAAATAATTTAACTTTTAATTTGTTCATTGGTATATTTAATTTAACAAAATTAAAGGATTATTTTCACCAAACATGATATAAATATCATATGAGCCCACAAGTGCTCAAAAACTTTGACAAACAAATCTGGATTATTACAAATTTACAACCGAAAACTGACCGCATCATCAATACAGCCAGTCTGATCATAGAGTGCCCGCTTTTCTTCATCACCAAGAATTGATATCACCTTCTGCAGTTGCTGAAATTTCTCCTTAGCCTCCTGCAAATAGAAAAGTTGAAAAGATTTAAAAGAAAATATAAGGAAAATAAAAGTATGAAGAGGATAATTGAGAACACAAAAGAGGACAAGGAGAACTAAATTTGACCTCGTCACCAGGGTTCTTATCAGGATGTAGTCGCAATGCCAACTTATGATATGCTCTCTTTATTTCCTTCAGAGTTGCTGTCCTTTCCACCCCAAGAACCTGCAAGGCACAAAAACTTATATACATTTTCTGATCCACTTTGAACTGAAAAACAAATTAAGCCCCACCGAGAATGGGTCAAATACAGAAAGCTGTCTGTGATCTGAGTACTCAGAAGACAAACGTGCTAGCATATAGTCAACAGACACATGAAATTGGATTTATGTGGTATACTTCACCTACTCGTGTTGATAATAATAATAATAATAATATATTATTATTATTATAATAATGATGATATGATGAATTGGTGTAAAATTTCAATTATATACTCTTTTTGACCACGTTTACATGTCCTCTTATCTTTTGGATGTCCAAAAACAAAGTCCTCTTGTTTAACATATTCAAAGACTATCCTTTTATCATTGTTATAAAATAAAAGAATTAGGCCCACTCAGAACTTATTTTGAACTTCTACACCAATTTCAATGTCTTTGCCACCACTTTCAAAGTTTTTAAGAGTCTAAAACCAATTTCAACATTTTCTCAAGTTGTGTGAAATTAAAGTGGAGCAGAGCGATTATGATGTTGATGGCAACCATAAACATGACCAAGAAAGAAACTATAAATAACATGAAATCAATTAATATTAAGAAATAAACTTTACCCTATAATCACAAAAATATAGCTCCTTGTAAAAGCATAGTATTTACCATAACATGGAACGTGGAATATAGGAGCAAAGAACCATACTAAGGAAGCAAACTCAGAAAACTGTCCTATAATCAATAGCACATCATATGTCAATAAACTTAATTTAGTTCTTATAAAAGATGTTGATTTTTTTCTATGACCTTAAAGATAGTCCGGTTTCAGGACTAAGCTTACTCAAAGCAAGAGCATACCAAACACCGGCGGAACTAGGGGGGTCATATGACCCCCCAACCCAGGAATCTGAAGCATGTTAATGTTAGTTAAATTTGATCTTTGTTATGAGATGGTATTAATTCATTTGCTTCTTCATGTCCTTCCACCTATAATAAATTAACAATATTATTTTAAGATAAAATAATGTTAAATAAGTTTGATAATTAATTAATTAATATTGCACTCATTTATCTTGCTAATTTAATCATACCTTGATATCAATTTTTTGTAAATGAAAATAACTTAATTCATTTTCTTGCTTTGAGTGTCTCCTCTCAGTTGTCTCTAAGGAAAATGACCAGAACCATAATATAAGATTTTAAATGTATAATATTAATTTATAATTTATCCATTAAAGTAACTAATCAGTTGACTAAAAGCTTCAAAGTCTAATTAATAGTCTCATAGTTCGGAGGAAATTAATATATATATATATATATATATATTAAAATCATTAGACTCACAACTCAAAGGTTGACAAGGGTTGAAATAGGATGTTGTGAAATACTATAATTGGGTAAAATAAATTTGAAAGAAACACTCTCAGCGTCGATAAATAAATTTTTTTTACTGATGTATTTTCACCTCTCTAAAAATATTCTGGTTCCGCCACTGATAACAAAAGAAGAGAGCTAGATAGGCGCAATGATTTTGGCTTCCAAATTTCAATAATGTCTATTGGGATATATTATAGACCATACCCATCGTCAGATTTTGTTTTTATTCAAAAGTAACACTTTCAAGTAAGCACTTAACTATGCATGCACTAATTGTTAGTGATTACTAGCACTAACACCTTCAGTTTAGCAAAACACGCAAAATTTAATCAAAAACCTTTAAAAACTTAATTGCAAATTCCAATGAGCTTTCTTATAATCAACCCATAAGATATTAAGTGTAATGAATTGGCAAGCAGATATGTAGAGAACCAGAGAATATAAGAGGGAGTGAAGACAGAATCAAAGTTGAAGAAGGAGATTAGAGAGATAGAAGAGATAGAGTTGATAGTTGAGAGAAAATCAGATGAATTCATTTATTAGCTATCTTCAATTGTGAATGATTTTCATACATATACTCTCATCTCACTCACACCTCAGCAAATAAGAAAGGACAATGATGACCCAGAAATTACAACTAAAAAGACTAAAATACCCTCTAACTTATATTTCTATATCCCTGCATATTCCTTACATTCCCTACTCCTCAAAAACACCCTCGCCCTCAAGGGTGGGGTTTATCACAAACAAAAGACTGAAAATATGAGAACGACAAATACCACCTATACTATAAACTCCTTGACTTTCAACAGCTGCAGATTGTTTGTTGAATTCATGCAATTGCTAATGCTGAGCTCATTTTCAGCACTACCACATAGAGAAACTATTGCACCAAGGGAATTATTCTTCTCCACAACCACAACCACCAACTTGGTCTCAATTAATTCTATACCATTACCCCATCTGTTGACAACCTCCCTGTCTTCAAGGTGACATTTAAGAGTGTTTCTGCATTCTTCAGCAATGAGTAGTAATATTATCCCCCCGGATCAAATATAACACCCCAATACAGGCCACTTTCCTTTAATTCGAATGTCCAGATGTTGTCATTCCTTTTCATGCTTGGCCTTCACTTAGTTACCTCATAGTATGTGGATTCTTTTCCATTTTCATGTGTTATCTTTATTTGTTGCGCCGTGACATCATCCCTAGTAACCCACACATTCTTTGTTAACCCATGCATGTTAACTAGATAATTAATATTTGTGGTTCATGGTTGTATCAATATAAAAGAAAGGAGACATCATAAGGCTATGAAATTCTTCGAGTGCCAAACACATATCAGGAACTTGCATAGGCACCATAGTGAATCTCTTGAAGGTGTTTGTACTAAAATCAAAAGATACGTTCACCACTAGTATGGTATTCATGTAAGAAATATCATCTTCACACACAACCTGAGATTGATTTTGTTCAAGAGCACTCCTCATCTCTATTGGAAACTGAACTCCAAGTATGAAGTACAACCACCAAGGGGAAAACCCACCATGATTCCACTTAGTGCAAACATAAGACTCAACACAGATATTGGCATATAGAGTAGAAAATGCAACCTCGTTTATGAAAACAAACCCATTTTTACCTTCAAAATCATGCCAGTAAAGGAGAAAGAAGAGTTCACCATGAACAAGGTACTTCCAGTGTGTTGTCTTCCAAAATTCTATTTTAATTTCTTCCTTTTTCCCTCCGTTAGCATTAGTATTAAAACCATCAAATATTGTACCTTTAATGATTTGAATTCTCTTGTTTGTATAACAGCCCTTGTATAAGAAGAGAACGTCAACAATGAATACAAAAGGCATATAGCATGCACGTGGTTGAACCGCTTCAAATAAAAACATCAGAACATTGTAGCTTTCTCTTTGATCCCGCTCTTGATATTCCTCAAGTTTCTGAGCTATAATATCCCGTTGTTCCTGCTCCATGCTTGAGTTGTCTGTACTGTTAGAATGGTTGTTTGCATTGTTACTTGAGTTGTTTGCATTGTTAAAATTCTCAACTACTGCCATCTTGTCCAATATAAATTTTAGACCTTTGTCTTGAATTACATCAACACCCATGCCTTGCTCATTGACTACCTGTGGGCCATTTGTGACAAGAAATGAAACACCAAATGGACGAAACCCACAACTCTGTGTGTAGCCTTGCTTGGTGTCACAAAGAAACTGAACTAGATGCTCAACAGGCATTCGCTCTTGATATAAGAAAGTGTATCGTCGAGCTTGGAAACGAGCAGCGACTTCAAACACAATCCTAGTCACTCTTTGGAACAATTCAAACACGTGCTCTTTTTGCTCTGTCGGTGCAATGATGATGATCTTATGGCATTTACCTTTAATTGAACAACCATATTGCAACATATTAAACTTTTTAATAAACCTTCTTCCAAATCCCTTTATATTTGCATGAAATATCTCTCCAACATAGTTGTCCATGGTAGAAACACATGAGTTAGTACCCAAATCAATTCCAAGGACATGATTACCAGATTGGACCACAACAAAATTATCCAAACGAAAGATTTGAACCATTCTCTTATTTTCCTCAAGTTGTGAGTCTATGTAGTCAAAAATTTGACTATCCTTCTCAGCTAGGTTATAGAACTTGTACATATCCTCTGCATATTCAACAACTACCAATTTATCAGTATCATCAGCAGATTCAATATCAACACTTAGTTCCTTTGGTTTATTAGTTAACCCACAAATAACACTCATTGGAATTTCAGTCCCACCTCCATTATCATTGTACTTTGGCGAATATTGATTAGTTATAACATACAAGTAACCCTCCTTGGCATAGCCAAAATTTAGAACACTCCTAGGCATTTCATCAAACACCTTGCCTTTGACTTGCTCATTCAGTTCTTCAACTTGATTATTGAGTGGAATTGGGTCTAAAATTTTCTCCTTAAAGCCTTCCTCATCTCCATCATCCTTGATAACTGGATTGAATAGTTGATTCTGCAATTGAATTTGATTTACCTCTTCCTCTTCAAAATCCAAAACCACCTCATCTAGATCATCATTTTCATCATAATCTAGCCCCATGGATTCTGTTGCTATACATAGGCAGTCATCCTTTTGGTTAGCACCGCATATTAAAACTTTTTGTTGATGCTCTGGCTTTGGATTTGGGAAAGGTTGTTTCATGGCTGTAACGAATTGATCAAAACCATCGGGGGAATCTAGTTTAAAGGCAGTAATGTATCCTCTTCTCTCGATAATTTTATCGAACACATTACACGCGTAAACTGTCTCTATTTTATTTGTGCATAGAGTCGCTGTGTTTTCCACCAAGTTAAACGAAGAGTCATCACATGCAGGAAGGGAATTTACCTTGTCATGAATTAATTGATCGGAGAGGTGATGAATTTGTAGGCTTGGAACTACAAGTTTTGCCAGAAATTCCTCATGATCTCTCTCCTCATTGATAACTGGATCATCTTCTTCATCGCTACCATCTTGGTATACAGACTTTATGGCATCAGTTGCTTCAGACCAGCAGTCCTCTTCTTCCGTATAGCCACAAATAAGCACTTTTCGATCATGCTTTCGATCGAATATTGCACGAGATTGCAAACACACAGAGAGAAAAGCCTCTCCTTTCATCATCTGCTCCAACTTCTCCTCAAAACCTTGTTTGATTTACCCAATTCCTGTAGCTGAGTTTGTAATTGTCGAATAATGTTTGTTTGTTCCTTAACATGAGTTTCCAAGTTGTTGCGTTGCTGATTATTAGTCACCATGGCTGGATCGGAAAGGCTCTGATACCAATTGTAATGAATTGGCAAGCAGATATGTACAGAACCAGAGAATATAAAAGGGATTGAAGACAGAATCATAGTTGAAAAAGGAGATTAGAAAGATAGAAGAGATAGAGCAGATAGTTGAGAGAGAAAATCAGACGAATTCATTCATTAGCTATCTTCAATTGTGAATGATTTCCATACATATACTCTCATCTCACTCACACCTCAGCAAATAAGAAAGGACAATAATGACCCAAAAATTACAACTGAAAAGACTGAAATACCCTCTAACTTATATTTCTATATCCCTGCATATTCCTTACATTAACCTCTAAATATTTATACTTCTTAACATTTTGAGATATTGACAACCTAAATTGTGAGTCATGAATCATGATCCTTTTCTTTTTCTTTGTTTGCATTTATGGTAAATAGAGATCAACTTACGTACATGAAATTTATTTATTATTTTTGAAAGCAATTTGAAGGGATAATAGTACAAGTACAAATGAAGCTCAACATCAAGAATCTCTCAATTACAATATCATTAGGGTAAGCAGAGAATAAATCGAAAGTGCAAGTATACTGATAAGCAGGAAAAAACAAACTCACAACTTGTGAGAATCGAACACGAGTCCGGTTATAAAAAAGAATGACTGGATCATTAATGATTTGGTTTTCAATCAATTTGCTCAAACACTAACTAATAAAATAACCAAATTCAACCCGTACTAAGAAATCTGAAGAATCAAAACAACAACTTGGAATTAAGCAAAGATCTGTTTCAAATTGTGAAATTATATACCTCGTACAAGCTCTTATCGCTTGAAAAAGATGATTGCTCGGGATCTTCTTCCTCAAACTCTTCTTCTTCTTCATCTTCGAGGGTAATGTCTTCCGTAACCCTAGTCTTCTTTCTCTTCCCCATTTCGGCAAAGATACTTTTCTTCCACAATCGATGACTTGAGAAATCTGCAGAGATATACCAAGCCAATGAAGTGGGACTCAGTTGATAAACATATATAAAGTGATTCGCGTTATGTGATGATTTCCCGCCATATTATTCCTCAACTTCAACATGTTCCCGCCGGATGACGGATGACGGGTGACGGGTGCCTAATCGGGTTAATTGCGGAGATTTATTCAAGTGTATTTTTAACCTTCAGCTAATTGTGTGCATATTGAAATCCGAACCGACCCGCTAAAGTATTTTATATATCACTCAAATAGGCGTCTTAAAAAAAAATTTTGATAATCCGCAATTTTAAAAACGATGTACTCCATTTAAGTGATAACTTATATCATTTTTAATATTATTTCAAATAATGAAAAATTTATTAATTGATAAATAATAATACAACGTAGCAAAAAAGTAATTTAAATATTATTTGGTTATACATACTTTGAGATTAAAATCATAAAAACGTGAATAAATATTTATATATACAAAGAAAATAAAATGAAAGCACTATGGGGTACACACAAACATGTAGGGGTGGACAACTGGTAAAAATTGGTCCGAACCGGACCGGTACCGAACTGAATATAAAAATTATCTAAATTTTGGTACCGATATCGGTGCTATAATTATTATTTTTATTCTTATTATTATTATTATTATTATTATTATAATCACTATTTTATTATTTTTATTATTATTAATTATTTATTAATAATAATAAAAAATTAGAAAATCGGTATATACCGATTCGATTCGGTAAATTTGAACCATAAATAGGTCGTACCGAAATCTAGTATATACCGATTTTTTGTACCGAAATCGGACCGGCCGGTTCGGTCCAGTCCGAAAAATCGCTTTTATCGGAAAATCGAATTTGATGCCCAGTCCTACAAACATGTGAGAATTAAAACTACATGCATTAAAAAAAGAATAACAAAAACTATTTTATGAATTTAAGAACTCAATATAAATGAATTTGTGACATGCAAAAAGAAAAAAAAAACTTCAATTGATGGCTCATACCAAAGATTTAGGACAAATGAAGACGACTTAATGAGATTGCTATTGATCTTATTATATTTTAGGGCAAATGATATAATATCTGATAAATATTTGACAAAGTTAGATTGAGACAAGTACAGAAGTGCATGTGATAAGATAAAATAAATTAAAACTAAATCCTTTTTAATTCATATTTCATGTATGCACATTTGTCGCAACCATAATTCGTAATTCGGCTAAAAACTTTGTATAACAAAACTCATATTTAGTATTGATAATTGATAAATAGATAAATAAAGTATTATCAAATTAATATTTACCGATAGATAACATAGGAAAAAAATAAAAAACTAATTCATATATTAATTTTGTTTTATCAGAAATGAATTAAAATTCACATTACACATAAAATTATTCTTAAAAATAAATTTGTTATTCGCAATAAAAAAGTAAAAAAATCACTGAAAATCTGTAGCATTTTTACTTTTAAATGTTGATGCCGTAAATAAAATAAAAAAATTGTAGCAGTTACTTGAACGGTTGAACCAATTGATCACGGCCGGCATCACGCAATTATAATTACAGGCTGGCGAAACTGTAATGATAAGGGCACGTTAATTGGCATCACCGACTCCATACAAAAGCCTTAATTTCAGATTAAAAAGTTTTAAGCGAGTGAATAAATAGGACAAATTACGAAGAATACCATAAAAAATCAAACACCTCTCTCACTGTCGAGTGTCGACACCTATTTCTCACCGGGGCCACGCCACCGCCACCTCTCTATTTTTCCGATTATCACCACGATTATATGTTTTGATTCAAGGTACTCATATATTCTCCTTCTCTTGATCTCGATTTAGGAATTTTTATTCATTCATTTCCTTTTTCTAATTTTTTCGTCAGTAATAATCATATCTGGTTCGATTTTGCGAGTCAAGATTGGCCAAAAAGCTGTCGTTTTGAAGTGCGGTGAGCCTTTACTCTTCCGATTAGGGTTTGTTTCTGTCATATATTTCTTCTATCTGTATAATTGTGCAGAAATGATTATATTTACACACGGTATGCTCATATGATGTGTAGCTTAATTTTTATATATCATGATGCTTTTGGTAATTTTTGAGTTTGGGGGTTTCTTATATATGAAAGTTTATTCCTTGTTTCAGATAATAAGGGGTTTTGGGAGATGGAATAGTTTAGTTCATTTTTTGAAAATTCTTTTTTGGTTTTGTTGGAGTGTTTACTCTATGAAAGGAACCAATTTTAAATGAAAATTTAATAGGTCTTCATTTCATTTGCATTGTGGTGGGTGACCCTTGTATTTTTCAAATTGGTGTGGTTCCCCTGTATTTTGGAAATGGTGTGTTAGCCAGTCGTTGCTAGTAGTATACACTGTCCACATTCATTGTAGGGTTTGAGTTATGCAATCATTGTTGCTACCCATAACTCAGCAATTCTGAAAATTTATATTTATGGGAAGAAAATATTGGTTATGGTTTTAATTGTGATTTGTAGTTACACATTACCATCTTAGCATTGTGTTTGTGTGTGTGTGAGTGAGAGAGAGGGGGAAGGGGAGTCTTTCTTGGGCCACTCAGTGTTGCCGAATTGAGAGAGAGAGAGATGTGCGCAACTTTGACACAATTTTTAAGGGCTAGGAAGTCTTTCTTGGGATTCTTAATGCTACCAAACTGCACCTTTTCAGAGAGCAAGAGAGATAAGTGAGAGAGAGAGAAGCCTGTAACTTTATACAACTTTTAAGAGCTAGGAAGTCTTTCTCGGGCCTTTTAATGGTGCCAAATTGCACCTTTTCACTGTCAGGCAGAGGGTATTTTGGACAACAAAGGAATAATTAGTATATTCTAGTAGGTAGTACATTTTGAGTGATTGTGAGCACATGGGGTAGTTTGTTATATTTGAGTGAAGGATAAGAAAAGTAGTGTAGGTTAGTAGATTTACTTTTCAGCATTCTCTCTCTATAAATAGTTGTATTTGAGAATTATTTCCCAAACATTATGAATTAAGTGAATTAATGAAATGAAGGGAAGCTTATTTAAGCTTTTTCCTTATTTTCTCTCTCTCTTATCTGTCACAAACTCAGTAAGAATTACTGAGTTTTCTATCCTTCTTCCCAAAATTCTATCTAACGTGGTGTTTGATTGTATCTTAAGGCATCTTAATAGTCCATCTCTTAATGCCTCTTAAGAGCTCACATATTTATATTAAGAGGTCATCTGAATAATTAAGATACAAATATGAGTCTAAACTATTCAGAGAACCTCTTAATACAAAAATGTGGGCTCTTAAGAGGCATTAAGAAGTGGACTCTTAAGATGCATTAAGATGCAATCAAACACAATCCTCTCTATCTATCTCTGTTTATATCTCTATTTATGGTCAAGATCCTAGTTGGGTCTGACAAATTGGTATTAGATCTCAAGTTGTATCAAAACTCATTATCTTCTTCCTCTACATCCTTCTCGATCTTCAATATCTGAATTTTGCGTCTATACTATTCTATTTGAATTCTATCTCTTCTACCTTATTCCATCCTTCAAACACTACCTAGAACCAACACAAAATCATCGACAACAACTTCAAATCCTTACCCCATAACAACAGAAAATTGGCCTCGGAGACTCTGTTTTTCAGCGTATCTATAACTTAACAAATTCAAGTGTTAATTCACTTGTTTAAGGTATTAAACACTTCTATCTCACTGTTCCTATCACATACAGATAGTCCATCCCATAAAACTCATTTACAACATCACCCACACATATTAATCCGTATTTTGCTTGATCTTCTCTGTCGGTGATTTTTTTTTCAGATTCTATGAGTTAGTTTTGTTTGATCTGTTTTGGTTTGTGTTAGGTGATTCATATTAAGTTGTTTCAGTCGTAGAGTCTTAAAAATTGTTTCAATTGTAGAGTCTTACAAGTTGTTTCAATTGTAGAGTCTAACAAGTTGTTTCAATCGTAGAGTCTTACAAGGTGTTTCAATCGTAGATTCTTACAAGATGTTTTAGTCGTAGAGTCGAACAAGTTGTTTTAGTCGTAGTCTTACAAGTTGTTTCAGTCGTAGAGTCTTACAAATTGTTTCAGTCGAAGAGTCTTACAAGTTGTTCCAATCTAAGATTACAAGTTGTTCGTTGTTCCAATATACGATCATAGTCTTATGAGTTGTTCCAGTCTACAATCGTAGAGTTTTATAAGTTATTCCAACCTACGATTAAGTTGTTATAGTTTACGATAGCCTTCCAATACTAAACTTGTTTGGCCAGGGATACTCAGTTTGTTTCACTGAGAAAGTCCATTTCTCACTTAAATAACTACTCAAGCTCATTTACTCTCACTCAAGTAGTATTGCTACTGTTTGGGATTAATTTTCAAACTCGATATCACAATTGTCCTGTGATTCATTTCAGTCTAAAACTAAGAAATATGGTTGGACCTGCACGCCAAGTGGTCATCCAAATGCTTAAACAAAATTTTTTGAGTTATAGAGATTGTACCCATGAGAAGTTGCAGCTTATTGATGAAGAAATGGATTATTTGTGTGGTAGGGATGATTTCTGAAACAGAAAGGTTCAGAATATGAGAAGTGTTTTGTTAACCCTACTGGTGATAAAAGGAAAGAGAAGATGCCAGTTCACATGGGTTATAGATGAAACAAGGGATTGTTTAGAAATCTCAATCATGCTGAGAAGTTAAGGGCCATAACAAATGAAGAAGTTGATGTCCAATGGAAGAGTAGGAGGAACAACTTTGGTGAAGAAAATGATAAGGAAAAGGAACTCAAGCATCACAAACTTGTGTTACCATCATTCACTGAAGATGATAATGCTAGAAACTGGATAAAGAAATGTAAAGTGCAAATTGTGAAGGAGTCCCTATATTATATATGATGATTATGTTGAGAATGAAGAGGCTCATATATTTTGAGAAAAAAGGATTCACCCTAGGTGATGTTTGCCATCCAAAACAGTCCAAAAATGTCTGGTTTACATCACTTGAACTTTGGAGAAATAAGGTCAAAACCTTTATGCAAAACTCACATTTGAAGGAAACTAGTACACTAAAATTTTTCCCTACCTTGAGTACAACCTATTTTCTTATGTTTTTACTTCCGTACCTAGACCCCTCATTGCATACAAAATGCCATGATGTGGAGCACAACTGTAAGACATCTCACTTACATCTCATAACAGCTACTAAAGATAAGGAGGCTGAAAATTAGAACAGTCCAATTTATGACGAAGAAACAACTTGTGCTGATGATGAATATGAAGGCAGTCCTTTATATGATGAACAAGCAGAATGTATAGAAGCTTTGAAGGAAGGAATCACAATAATCGATGAACATCATCTTGTCATGGTACTTGAGAATCCTTTAGATAGAGGAATGTATGTCACTAACTGATATATATTGAGAGATTTCTCACAAGTGGATAATGTAACCAATGAGGTATCATTTGACAAGACTATAGCTTACCTTGAGGATAAGTTTGTTCTAAAGAGGAAATGATTCTCAAATACAGTTCCCATTCTCTCCAAACATCAACCAAAATGCAAGAAAACTCCTGGATTCTTACAAGTCAATCTCTTTATTAGAGAACATGAATACCATAGTTGTTGTCACGTCGCCACGGTGAGTCATGACGGTAGCCGATTGTCAGGATGGTTAGGCGATAAGGCGACTGCCATGGCGTCCGTATGGCGACAAATCGTTTACAATGTGCAGTTTATATATTATTTATTTTACTTAACAAATATATTGGTAATAAAATTTTATATACATTAAAATTCAAAACATAACACTATGGAATAACATTAAAAGCACAATTACATAAATACTTGGCAATAACAATCCAAAAATAAAACACTTGATATTAAAAATTAGTAAAAGAATTCAACAAACACCATATAGAAAATAAAGTTGCAACCAACAATCACAAATATGTAGTCTAATAACTAATAAAACACCACATATCAAGCCAAAATAATGTCTAGACTCTCTACACTAGTCTCTGAACATCGTTCAAGCAAACACATCTAGGAAAAGGTCATCTCCATCTCCTCCACGAGACCTACTCATTCAAAGGCGTAGGTGGTCTTTCTCCAAAATCATCCTCTACATCATCATCATTTGGAATTCTCTCTTCACCAACTTCATCATCGGAGTCGGAATTCATCAACCTTAATTCCCTTGTAGTTGAACCACCACGACGTCGAAAGTACGTCATGAGATTATCATTAGTATTTGCACGAGCCCTCCTTGAAGGATTGTGACTCAAGCGTGTTGGATGCACCGATTGCTCGATCCACATCATTTCATGTAAGATTCTCTTCGGGATGAACATCGGCCTCATTATTTGATCCATTCATTAACCCACTAATGGATCAAATTTTTTTTTCAAGTTCACGCCTCTTTTGGAACCTTGAGATGATCTTTCGATTGTATTGGCCACACACCAAGTCACTCAATCGTTTGTGTTCCAATCTATACCTCTTCGTATGAATCTAAAATAAGTAAAACAAAAAATAATAATATTAATGATAAAATTTTAATTATATAAAAAATAGTTAGTATTAGTAGTGAATGACTTATTACTTTTGAATCAAGAATAGAAAGTACTTAGAAACTCAAATGTACTCCAATTGCACTCACAACCGGAAGAACAACAACAGAGGCTTAGAATTCTTTTTGCCCACCAAAAGCATTCCATCAATCTAACTAGCAAACATTTAAAAGAAATATAAATATTTTTAAAAGGAGGAAGAATGTATATGATTATAATTTAGCTTTTATATCTTTATATACATATTTCAATATACTTGCGTGGATTCTTTGATTTTCGTTACCTAATTGTCATTTCTCGTACAAAAGTATATCGAGAAGCATCATAGTTATCTGTTATAATTCTTACCTTGTCTAGCAAATCTAGCTCGAGCACCATCTTTACAAGAATGTCATTGAAGTCTTCTCGTAAAGTACCAACAAACACCAGACGTTCCTCTTTGATATCAAAGTACTTGCCTGGATTGAAAAACAATGTATCTCCATATAATTTTTGCTCCATTTGGCTTTCTCATTGCCACTCAACAATGTCAATCACCTTTTTGTACAATCTTTATTTGTTATCAAATGCATCTTTGATTTTTTTCTTTGCACATTCCATCGCAGTGAAAACTTCTGGCATAACATGTTTTTCATCACCATTAACAATCCTCAAGACTATAAGAAGTGATTGTGACGCCCTAATGCAATCCTCAACATGATGCCAAACTGTTGTTGAAATAATAGTACCACATACTTTCTTCCCTGCTTCGGTAGCCGACAACTTAGATTTTGTCCAATCCTAGCTTATGAACAAGTGCCTCAATACATCTCTATGCTTGTACAAACTTTGCAAGGTGAGAAAAGTTGTAGCAAATCTAATAATTGCTCCCATTTGTTTTTTCCCCCTCGCATTGAGAAAACGACGTAAATGAATGTTGTGATTCTTCTTGTATTTGTGATTGTGGGTTGGAATTGCTTAAACTTGTTTATATCCTCTAGCATAAGGTCTAGGCAATGAGCGGCGCAAGGTATCCAAAACAGTGTTGGTCTCTTTTTCATTAGTATATGCCCTACTGCCTTGTAATTAGAGGCATTGTTCGTGACCACCTGAACAACATACTTGGGACCAATTTTCTCGATCTTACTATCAAGTAGATTTGCCAACATTGTGGCATCTTGCAACTGACTGGTGGCATCAACAAAACTCATGAAATAAGTCCCCTTCGAACTATTAACAAGGAAACTTAACAAGTGCCTTCCTCTCTTATCTGTCCAACCATTCGACATGAGTGTGCAACCATATTGTTTCCAAGAAACTTCATGTTTCGCCTTTAACTCATCGGTTTTCGCCTTTGCCTTTTCAAGTAAAGGAACCCTCAGAGGCTTTAAACCTAACCTATATTGCCCTATGAACTCTATCATTACCTCAAAGCTCCTTGCATTTACAACATTGAATGGTATGCCACTCGCAGAAAAAGTTGACAATGTGCATATGGACTCTCCTTTTCCACCGGTGTCCTCAAACGATTTTCAATACTCGTTTGGCTCAAACGCTTACTATGTCTCTCCTCTACAACTTCTTCGGAACTCTTCTTTAGAAGTGCTTCAACCGTCTTTGTTGGATCTTTTGGTTGTGGCTTTTGGAATTGAAAAATAACTTTCTTCCTTTTGGAAATTGTCCCAGAACTTGGAATAGTGTTAGAAGAAGCTTTGGAAGCCATGCTTGGACGAGCATATGATTGTTCTTCTTGCACTTTTACTACATAATCATCATCATCTAACTTAACTGACTTGTTCTTCTTTCTACTATTCTAAGCCGCTTGCATCTCCCTCATAATTTTTGTTGTTTTAGGGCACTTCGCTACATCTCTAAAATTTCTTGCTAGATGTTGCTTCAACCTTTTGATTCCCGAATGACATCCCACAAAGGATACATTGCAATATATTCTTATTACTCATATTCGGCAAATACCCATATTTTCAACCCGGATCGTTTGGTTTAGCTTTTCTTTTCGGGTCTTTGGTTATATCATAAACATCGGCTCCTGAACTTTTCGCCATTTTGTTTTCTAGTATCTATACAATCAAACTAAAAATATAAGAGACAATTGAGTTATTGACATATTTTCATTTTTACTTGTGAATGTATTAATATATTACCAAAAAAAAAGAAAGAAAAAGTAAACAATAAATATAACTTATTAAAAAGTCGAATCACCTCTCACATAATTTTGTACATTTTAAACTTTAAAGTATTATCACAATTCACAAAACACATTAAATGTACTAACCTAAGAGGCTAACTGTTCTCTATATATGTAATTAAGCTTTATGTATTGGCAAGGGTAAAATATAAGGCGTGAAGTCTTAAAATATAGTCCTAAAATGCATCATATTGTCATTATCAGAGATATGTATGACACAGATAAATAAATGAATGTATAAAATATTTTCTTAAAATACATCAGCTAGTCATCGACACTTGGCTGGGTTTTACATATATGCATGACACTTGGACAATTTACTCGGCACTTGCATACATATGCTTATGACAAATTAGTGATAACAAATATGCATATGGCATACATATATGCATAGAAACAGAGAAGGTCGTCAAAATAAGTTGATATGAAATAACAAATAACAGAATAACAGATTAGTGATATCAAAATTCAGAGAACAAAATAAGCAACATATAAGGTCAAGAAGAAAGATGTAACATAGAAACAAAGGTCATCAAAGAAAGATGCAAGTTGTAACATAACCGAGAAACAGAGAAGTCAAGAAAGAGAGAAACAAAGTAACAAAGAGAAATAGAGTTACAGAGAAGTCAAGAAACAGAGAAGCAGAGAGAGAAGGTCAAGGCAAGGCAAAACAAAGCAAGAAGTGAAGAACTTATGTGAGAGAAAGTTGTTCCGATGGGCTGTGATGGTGGTTGAACTGTGATGCAGTATGTCAAAATTTTCAGTTCAAAGCATAGTTGTTACGGCGTCGCCTAGGCGACGCCAAGGCGTCCAATCGATGAGAGACCTGCAAGGCGAGCGTGCGACTTGGTCGATGGCTGAAAGGCGAGCGCCTAGCAAAAACAGTCGACGCCTTAGACAACGCCGCGACGACTTGGATGACTAACCGGCTGGTCGAGCGACTTGGTGGGTATGATCGACCCAAATCTGAACTGGGTTAAAAAAAAACGTCACAGATCTCCAAAACATGTCCTAGCCGAGTCGACTCGCAGAGAACACATCACTTCAGCAGATCGTAGTCGAGAGAGGCTGCTGCGACCGAGTCGATTGCGAGGGCGAGAGACTGCGACTGAGAGGGAGATTGCGACGCGAGAGGCTGCTGCAATCGAGAGAGAGAGATATACCGAGTGCGACTGGGCGAGAGGCTTCGCCTCTGCGTACTGCTTGGCTCCATTGTATCCCTCTTACTTTATTGTCATGTTAACTGATGGTTATATATATATATATATAATTATATATAAATATATAAATATAATTATATAATTATTATAATAATAAATAATTATAATTATAAAAATAATTATTAAATTATAAATATATAAATATATTAATATTATTAATATATAATATTAATATATATATATATAATAATAATAATAATAATAATAAATTATACATAAATATATTATAACAATATAAATATATATGCGTATATATATTTATATATGTATTTATTTATATTTTGTATATGTACTCTTTACATTTTATCTATTCATATGTAACATTTATCTACTTGATGTGGTTTATGATGGTATAATTTATCTACTTTATTTTTTAATTGTTATTGCTAAGTATTTACATAATTGTGTTTTTAATGTTATTTCATAGTATTATGTTTTGGGTTTTAATGTATATGAAATTTTATTGTCAACATATTTGTTAAGTAAAATAAATAATATATAAATTGCACATTGTAAACGACTTATCGCCACACGGACGCCATGACGGTCGCTTTGTCGCCTAGGCGTCCTGGCAGTCGGCTACTGCCATGACTCGCCGTGGCGCCGTGACAACTATGGTTCAGAGAGGATGGCGTTACTAGGCCTATTCCTTGGAAAGATAAAAATGGAATACACTTTCAGAAACTTTCAGTTTAGTTCATTTGCAAGGCAACTTGATCAAACAACGAAAAATGTGATGCAGAAGTTAAACTCAACAACCATCGTCTATTCTAAGTCCTACGAACATTGGTGCTGTTAGGATCTTGACAAGTAAGCTGGTTGCGATCAATCTGCTAGGCACTATCCTCAAAGAGAATTCTTTGACGAAAGAAAAATTACAAAAATGATGTTTCAGTTGTTTTTTCAAATAGCTGTGGTTGGGCTATGGTAGCCAAGAGCATTAATCTTGCTTTTGAATTAACATTTGTTTATTGGTGAGCATTGATGCTCAACAGAAAAATAAGAAAGGGTTGTTTGTCCTACTTCACAATTGAAGAAAGGTTGGATCATTTTGGAAATGTGACCGTTGTAGTTATATATCAAACAGAAAGTATTACAAGTCAGCTAGAGACCAACAAGTATCAATGGTGGTTGTATTTGAAGGAAAGGTAATTCAAGAACTCAAGGCATGCTAAAGATAATACTGAGACAAGCTTTTGCAATGGAGAAGTTGCACTAAATCAAAATATGAAGTTGTTGGTGTTAACTTTTGATACTGGGCAATATGAGAAGGTAGAAGTTTCAAAGAATTGCTATGGAAAGATTCAACTAAACAAGTTTCTGAGTTTTGTTTTTAACACTGGAAAGGTGGTGACAGCTACCAAGACTGAAAAACAGAAAATCAGCAATATCCATGAGGACATGGATGCTTTTGAGGAGGAGGGAATGTCAGGCAGGGGGTATTTTGGGCATCAAATGAATATTTAGTATATGCTAGTAGGTATTAGGTAATACATTTTGAGTGACCATGTGAGCACATGTGCTAGTTTGTTATATTTGAATGAAGGATAAGAAAAGTTGTATAAGTTAGTAGCTTTACTTTTCAGCATTCTCTCCATAAATAGTTCTATCTGAGAATTATTCTCCAAGCAAGCATTATGAATTAAGTGAATTAATGAATTGAAGAGAAACTTGTTTAAGTTTTCTCCTTATTTTCTCTATCTATCTTCTCTCTCACGAACTCATTAAGAATTACTGAGTTTTCTATCCTTCTTCCTCCCAAAATTCTATTTAATTCTCTCTATCTATATCTGTTTATATCTCTATTTCTGGTCAGGATTCTAGTTGGGCCTGACATTCACCCTTGTGCTACCCTTATACTGAATTGTCAGTAACTGTGATTTTATCCTTATATGACCGACTGCCATAATCTGCTTTGGGATGGTTTTAGCCTGGTAGGGATTGTAACAATTTTAACTCCAGTCTACTCTTAATAAGTTAAGTTCTTGTTTGGTTTCATAATCTCTTGATCAGTAATTCTTTGTCATTAATACATAAAGTTTTACACGTGTTGCACTCATTATGTGGTTATCTTGGTCTCGTGTATAAGTTGATCAATTCTTCTTACATGGTTTCTTAGTCAAAACATTTAGTAGTTCACACTCATGTCAACCAGTAACGTAGGCCGAGTCTTCCATTCACAAAAAAATTCTCAATAAAGCTCCGCCTAATAATTGGTGATGAATAAATCTCAATAAGGCTCTGCCTTGAAAGGTTTGCCAAATTAATATAGGCTGGTTAACTCAGTAAATATGGTTGCATAAAGTCGTAAAAATATTCTACAGGATATGATGATTTTATATTCCCCCTCCCACCCTAAGTTCCAAGGAGAATCTGTTGCATCGAATGCCCTCTTTGAAATGGAATCATCATAGGCTGTTTGAAGGATAGAGACAGGACAAAAGGGCTTGCTAGGAATTGAACTGTAATGTTAATTGACAATTAATCAATCTCACTGTTGCTAACTGGTCTGGTTATATTATTGGAAGTTATTAAATGTACTTCTGTTAGATGGTACTTACTAAGTTAAAAGGGTGGCACTACTTGGATATAAATTTACCATGTATGTTAGCAACGTAATATTATTGGGTACAGTAGAACTGATTGCTTCAAGAAAAAATTACCATACTAGCTGATGTTTTGCTTCTCTCTTATGGTCTGTTCTGTAAGAGGGGATCCAACTCCAAAAAGAAGGGCTCCTACTCACATCATTGAGATAGCAGCCCAAGCCGAGGTGAAGCAGCTCTTTGTATTACCCTTGGGGATGAGAAGATTCAAAAGAAGAGCAGCCAGGCCAGGCCAGGCATTTCAAGAAATTGAATTTCTTTGTATTGGGTAGAGTAGAACTGATTGCTTCAAGAAAAAATTACCATACTAGCTGATGTTTTACTTTTCTCTTATGTTCTGTTCTGTAAGAGGGGTGGATGGTTATATCTCCCTAGGGATAGGTAGAGATTGGTTTTGTTAAAGTAAAAGCCTGTGGAAAATCGTAAGGTAACCATAATGGTTAATTATATCTAATTATGTTTTTTGCTCTTTAAGAAAATTTAGTCTACCTATCTTTTCCTTTATTTTCTGTGTCCCCACCAGTTCCCTCCCTCCCTCCCTCCCTCCCTCCTATCTTTCATCTTGTATTTGCACATATGCATATATGAACAATAATGAAAGTAATTGCCAAAAGCATATGTAGCCCATTCAATGCTTTCAATAATTTATAAATTATGTCATGAACTTTACACCTATGTGCCTTATTCTTATGGTGAACCTTAGCAACAAACTGATTGTCAAGAGAAACAAAAGATAGTGTGCAAAACTCTAATTGATGGGTTACAATTAACAAAGAAACAATATTGGGGTAAGGAGAAGAGAACGAGGTGCTAGTAAGTAGAATTATTATGCATTCTCTAAGCTAGGTATTAATATACTTGTTCTTCAACTTGCGTTTATAATATAGAAAGTAGGAAATTAGCATTCCGTTTTCACGTTCAATCTGAAATTTGAAACACCTCGTAAAGAGTACTTCACCATTTACTGCAAGTTTATTTAGTGGATCTGATCTCCCTCGAGAAAGGGGAGCTGCTTTTTGTTCCTTGTGTTTGGCTGTGCACAAAGTGAAATCCCAAGGGTCTTGGTTGATGTACCAGTGAACTCTTCTATAGGAGTAAAGACCTCTTCTTTTCCTTCCCCTTTTACTTTGAACATATCACAAACCTCTTTTTTCTATCTCTCAGACTAACCTCAGATTTTGCTTCCTGGCTAAAATTATTTTGGTTAATTGACTTTCTGCTTCCCTATCTAGTAAGAGCCTCTGTAGCTGCGTTTGGCGTAATCGATATAATCACCATCATCATTATCATAACTTCCACAAATATGCATCATTGGAGGATTATTTACCAATTTATGTGGAACATAGCAAATCGACTATTGCTGTATGAGAAAGTTTATGTTTTGATAGTTGGATCTCATGTGGGCGACACCTCTTATAGCATTCGACATTGTTGTAATGTTCATGACTCATTTAGAGATGGTTGCATGTGCTTTTTGACTTTTGGGTCATGCTTAAATGATTTTCTGAATGTATATGTGTGCACGAGTAATGGAAGTGGTTGTGGGATTGTTTATATCATTTATGTGGATATTAAGATTCTTTTGTGCAGGATAGTTGAATAGATGGAGTCTTCCAAAGAGACAGGCTGCCAAGCTCCAGAAGGCCCCATTCTTTGTGTCAACAACTGTGGCTTCTTTGGCAGTGCAGCCACCATGAACATGTGCTCCAAGTGCCACAAGGACATGATCTTGAAGCAGGAACAGGCAAAATTCGCGGCATCATCTATCGACAACATTGTGAATGGTGGCTGCGGTAGTAGTGGAAATGAGCTTGCAGTTACTGGTGCCATTAATGCGCATGCTGGAGCAGTGGAGTTGAAGGTTGCCCCTGCATCAGCGTCGTGCGATTCATCATCCTCAAACCAGACTTCAGAGGTGAAGGTTAAAGAGGGCCCAAATAGATGCAACACTTGTCGCAAGCGTGTGGGTTTAACAGGTTTCGGTTGCAGGTGTGGAAATCTATTCTGTGCAGATCATCGCTACTCTGACAAACACGAGTGCCCATTTGATTATCGGACTGCTGCTCAGGATGCAATAGCTAAAGCCAATCCTGTTGTGAAAGCTGAAAAGCTTGACAAGATCTAGGAGCCATGTTTGCCTTAAGGTTTAAATGCTGAAGTATTATCCTTTTGTTCTATATCCATGGCCAAATTGTCTTCGTAGGTGTCCTCGAGTGAAATGAATGGTATGATGGCATGAGAAATGAGGGCATCTTTGCAGTCTAATGAATGCAATATTGAATTAGTTTGGTTGCTTTAGTGTCTTTATTTAGGATAGGATGGCTTGATGGATATCTTTGCATAATACCATGATATGTAATTTGTTGTGATTTATTTTATTCTGGAGTGATGCGTCTTATTGTTATGACGGTGGTGGTATTTGCAGGCATGCCTATGAAACGTATCTGCATGTTTGCCAATGAAATTTACTGTGTAACTGCTGTTTCCCGAATGTAGTGGATATTTCTCTGGCCTTTCCATTTCTATTTGGTATCTTTTCTGCTCATCAAATCGAATAGATCCAAGTCTGATTTCTTCAGCAGTAGATGTTCTGTCTGTTTGTACGCTCAATAAATGAATTATAGAATTCAGGTTTCAAGATTCTTGAAGAAACTCGAAAGATAATCAAATAGCAAAAAGAGCCCTGTCTATGCGTGGAATTCTTTTTTCCCGGTTTGATGAGGAATTAACTTCTTCAAAACATATGAAAAAGAGTTGATGAAAATGTTTCACAGTAAAATGATTTTGTTTTAAAAATATGATAGTCAAGTTTGAATATTTGCAAATGAAGACTTGTAATCATTTGATCAGAGACATCGATTGATTGATAGATAGATATGTCTCATTGTCCTAGGGTTTTAATTCTCAAGTACTAGACTTTGACTTTGATCTTAGTTAATATGTGAAATTTTAATTTTTGTAAATAAATTTATACTTTTTAAGTAATTTATAATATTAATTATTGCATAAGTTAAAATTAAATAAATTCCCACTAGTTTTGAAATTTAAAATTCGCAAATTGACTATGACTAGTTAGAGAAACAATCATAAGAGAGTTTATTGTATTTATCTATCTATTTCAATTTCTTAAACCTATAAGCTCGGGGTTCTTCAGATTCCAATTTCTCTTTCAAAGTACTACAAATATAAAGATAATTCAAGTGATTCACGCTAGCGAGGGTAAGGTTCACCGGACTGGACAGCTGAACGAACAAGTAGAGTAAAGGATTCGGATTTGGATAGTGTGGAGAACTTTCTTGCTTCTCTTGATAAGGCTAAGAATGATAAATAGAGTTTTTATTCCTACCATTTTTATTCGGCTCCCAAACCCTGTTTGAAGTCTTGGGCCGGTAGCCGACAATAATGTCGGGGACTTTAAAATGATATGACATTAGATATTTTAATGATAATTTATGACATAAGAAATAATATAAGATCTACTCAACTAATTTATGGTTGTTGACACCGGGATTTTTTCGAGTTTTTTTTATTATGTTTTGGATATCGTGGATTTTAAGGGGTGATTTTGAAAATCGGACTTTAAAGTCGACGATGTTTGAAAGCTTGATTTTAAAGTGAGTCAATTAAACAAAGTCGTCAGTTGGTAAAGATTTAAATAGATGTACCAACTCATTCGAATTTTTAGGTTTTGATCATCGAGATGGCTTCATCATGTGACTCCGTAAAATTGGTCTGCAATCGAGATTTATAGAGTACTTAAGCGAGGGGAAGGTGTTAAGCACCCCCGACTACCATAAAACATGGTTATCGCTTTTCTAATATTTTTCTTATGAAAATTAAATATATTGTCTTGAAAAATGTGAAATGTGTTTTTGTGTTCCATGCTTATGTGAATTATGTCGTTGGGAAGAAGTTAGGGTATTGTCTCCTAGAGTCAATTTGATTTTGTAAATTGAAGTTGAAATCTAGAGTGTCGTCTCCTAGATTTGAGTTGAAACGTGAAACATAAAGTATTGTCTCCTATGCCGCCGATGTAAGTCGAAAGCTAGGGTATAATCTAGATTTGAGTCAAATTGTAAAACATAAGGTGTCGTCTCATATGCCTTTTAAGTCGAAATCTATGGTATCGTCTTCTAGAGTTGAGTAGAATCGTGAAACATAAGGTGTCGTACGTCTCCTATGTCATTTAAGTCAAAATCTAGGGTATCTGTGACACCCCCAAAATAGGTATACAACACCCATTCTGAGTCGCCAAAATACATGGTACAGAAACAACTACATCTTTACTATTACAACATAAGAACTGTGAATTTAAATACAAATATTGTCATCTAGACAATATCCACACTCAAATAAGTCCTCATTACAATTATTGATACATTATTTCACAAAAATGGTGAGGACTACTAAAATAACTTATAGAACCATCATTCCATACCCCGACTAGTACTCGCTACATTCTCGCCTTCTGAGAAAAATGGAACAAAGAGAAAAAGGGTGAGCTCAACTAGCCCAGTAAAGAACATTATGACTAAGATAATACAGAACAAATTATCGTTAGTCTTCAACAGGGAAAAATCTAATAGAATACAATAGACAACAAGTTTTAAATCAATATTCGCAGCGGAAAATAATAATTCATAGAAGAGTTACGTAGAGAATGAAATCTACTATTATCTATGAGTTTAAAAGTCCATCATCAATATTTTATCCCTGTAACATCAATCAATATTCATCTTTACACTACAAGCCAAAGATATTCATCAGTTGACATTGTTCATCTCAACACATGTTCATCTTTGCACTACGGGTCAAAGATATTCATCAGAAATCATTCATCTTTGCACTACAGGCCAAAGATATTCAGTTATATCATCATTTAGGACTAAGGATGATGAAAAATATTTTAAAGGAAACGAATCCAGTGAAACAACATAACAAATATTAAGGATTCGTATTTCGATTTATCCATGTCCAAAAATACCTTATAAATAATCATAGTGAAGTAAAATTCAAGAATGATCAAAACATGGATACAATCAAAGCTAGTATTCAGAATAGATATTTTGGATAAAAAGAAGAAAATTTCATTTTTCGGTGAATAGTAACTCCGACATGAAAATTTCCAAATTTGATAAAAATTTCCAACCAATATTTTGGCATAATGATATTGAAGAAATAATATCATTTTCGAATAAAATAACATCCCTTACCTCGTAAAGACAGTACTTCTAGTTGAAACACCAGATATAGGCTATGACTTGAACTTGCACCGTATAGCAATACTTAAAGTATTAAAATACTCACAAGAATATGCTCACTAATATAGAGAGAGAAAGAGAGAGAATATTTCAGTTTCTGGTATGTTTTTCAATTCTAACCTAAGTACCCTATTTATAGGAAAATGCTTAGAACACCAAAGCAGAAAATTTAATAAAATATTAATATAATTATACAAATTTTCTTTAGCCCACCTTTTGATCAAAAACACCAGCCACACATGTTAATGATGTCTAAAAAAATACAAAAAATGTTTTTCTCAAAATAATTAACTAAAACTCCCAAAAATCAATTATTTCGGAACTTCAGAACTTCAATAATTCATAATAAATAGTTCTTTTATCATAAAATTCGAATCTCGCGTGTTTTTATAGGAAATTCAATTCTCTACAACTTTGCAGAAGAAAGTTTTTTCAAATTCTAAACAGAAATTGACCGAAATCCATAAACGGACGATTTTACAGGCTATAATCAAATTTCAGTCAAGAAATTGGCCCACAGACATGTTTAACATGTTTTAAACAATTTTTACAACAAAAATACTCTTTCTCCTCATATACTCATATATCTCACATTCATTATAAAAATATTATCATTATTATATTATAATAATATAATAAAATATTATTTTATCAGAACAGATAAAATATCAATTTTTAACAATTGTCACTCTAAAAATTTTCTTCATCTATATCCACATAAAATGAATATTTTCCTCATCATATAAATCAATAATTAATTATTCACAAATAATATTACAGAATCACAGTACTGACAACCAGGCCGTTCCCAGAAAAGAGGGGGCTTTCCAATAAAAATTTCTCCTTACTGGCGCGCAATTAGGTGACTAAACCTCTCATTAGACAGAACTTTCTAGACATTGCTAATAATGTTATCTAATAATATTATTCAGATAATATGAATTATTGCTCCGATAATAAAAAATACTGTGTAGTGACAATTATTGAAACAACAGTAATATAAAATATCAACGCAGCAATTATTGAATCAATAAAATAAAATACTGAACAGTAATTACTGTAACCATTATTGAGTAGTGCCTTCTTACGTAAGAATCAATAATTGGTGCAATACAGTGTGCTACTGTGCAACAACACGTATTACTGTGTTTTAACCACCGGATATTCCAACAGTATTAACGGTAACAACTACGCTGTTATTTATAAACAACTTATACTTGTCGTTTTCTTCATCCAATCGCTTTCCGTTATGGGGCCCACAAAAGACTGCGCCGTCGTACGAATATTCTCCGATAGGAAGAATATTTCACGACCAAACGAATATTTCCCAACAACAATGAATATTTTATAACAACCTGCTTATTTGAAATATTTGCGCATTTTACCCATAACTAACCTCATTAATCAATTTAACTCTTACTATTTCAAATAATAAATAGAGGAAATTAAATTTTATTTATTAATAATTTGGGGTTTTACAACCTCCTCTCCTTATAAAATTTCATCCTCGAAATTGACGTACGTACCTGGTGTTTCGAAAAGATGAGGATACCTCGCTTTCATTTCCGTTTCTAACTCCCAGGTCATTTCCTCAATAGCATGGTTTCTCCACAAAACTTTAACTTGTGGTATGACCTTCGTGCGTAGGACATGCTCCTTCCTATTCAAGATCTTGACAGGTACCTCTTCGTACGTTAAGTCTTCAGCTATCTCGTCCGGTTCTAACTCAATAATGTGGTTTGGGTCTTTCACATATTTATGTAACACAGATATATGAAAAACATTATGAACACGAGACATACTTGGAGGTAACGCGAGTCTATAGGCCACATTTCCTACTCGGTCAAGAATCTGAAATGGACCAATAAATCGTGGATTGAGCTTTCCTCTTTTCTCAAATCTTGTAACTCCTTTCCATGGAGCCACACGCAACAATACATGATCCCTAATGTCAAATTCCACGTCCTTTCGATGAAGATCCGCATAACTCTTTTGTCGATCCTGTGCCGTTTGTATACGTTGTCGAATCGTTTGGATCTTCTCTGTAGTCATTCGTACCAACTCTGGTCCCAACAACGTTGCTTCTCTCACCTCATCCCAACATACTGGAGAGCGACACTTTCGTTCATATAATGCTTCAAATGGAGCCACACCTATACTTGCTTGATAACTGTTATTGTAGGAGAATTCCACCAATGGTAGGTACTTATCCCAACTCCCTTTGAAATCTAGTACACAAAGTCTTAATAGATCTTCAAGAGTTTGAATAGTCCTCTCTGATTGTCCGTCCGTTTGAGGATGGTATGCCGAACTAAATCGTAAATCTGTGCCCATAGCTTTTTGCAAGCTAACCCAAAATCTTGAAGTGAATCTTGGGTCACGATCCTAAACTATGGATACTGGTATGCCATGCAGTCTCACAATCTCATCTACGTATATACGAGCAAGACGTTCAAGGGAATAAGTCTCCCGTATCGGCAAGAAATGAGCAGACTTGGTTAATCTATCAACAATAACCCAAATAGCATTTATGCCTTGAGAAACCGTGGGAAGACCCGTAACGAAATTCATGGTAATGTGTTCCCACTTCCATTTTGGAATCTCAAGTGGTTGCAATAGATCCTTTGGCACTTGATGTTCCGCCTTTACACGTTGACAAGTTAAACACCTCGAGATAAACTTTGCAATCTCTCTCTTCATATTGTTCCACCAAAATGTATGTCGAAGATCACGATACATTTTGGTACTTCCAGGATGGATTGTAAATGGTGTATTGTGTGCTTTCATCATGATCTTGTACTTCAAATCAGAATCATTAGGAACACAAAGTCTGGAGTGGACTCGAAGTATTCCTTCTTTGTAAGACCCCGAATTTTATGAAATAAAAGTATTCAATTTTTCTTATAATTACTATTCAGTAAATGGTTAAATTGATAAAAGTTTAAAGTTATGAGTGAAATATGATTTTTTTTTCAAAATAAGCAAGTGGTTATAAAATAATCATTGTTGTCGGGGAATATTCGTTTGGTCGTGGAATATTCTTTCTGTCGGGGAATATTCTTACGACGGTGCAGCCATTTGTGGGCCTCATAACAGAATAACTGTCGGATGAAGAAAACGACAAATTTGAGTTTTTACAAATAACGGCGTAGTTGTTACCGTTAACACTGTTGGAATACCCGGTGGTTAAAATACAGTAATACGCGTTATTACACAGTAACACACGGTATTGTACAGTATTTTTGAAATTATTGATTCGTACGTGAGAAGGCACTACTCAATAATTGTTACAGTAATTACTGTTCAATATTTTATTTTATTGATTCAATAATTGCTACGTTGAAATTTTATATTATTGTTGTTCAATAATTGTCACTGCACAGTATTTTCCATTATCAGATCAATAATTCATATTATTTGAATAATATTATTAGATAACATTATTGGCAATGACTAGAAAGTTCTGTCTAAGGAGAGGTTTGGTCACCTAATTGCGCGTCAGTAAGGAGAAATTCTTATTGGAAAGCCCCCTCTTTCCTGGGAACGACCTGGTTGTCATAAATGTGATTCTGTAATATTATTTGTGAATAATTAATTATTGATTCATATGATAAGGAAATATTTATTTTATGTGGATATAAATGAGAAATATATTTTTGTGGTTAAAAATAAAGGAGTTAATGTTAAGGTTTTTATCAGTATTTTTGTCGGAATGGAGGTATTAAAAATCAGGATTTTTGAGATATTTTGCGGGGGTTATAATTTTTAATCCGACCGTTGGATCGTGGTAATTTTTGGATATGTTATACATATATAAGTTGAGTATATGCCCACAAATTTTGAACCGTTAAAAATGAACGTATGATTTGTTATGAATTTTAAGAGGTGGCTGATTCAGAAATCAGGTTATAAATCATTTTTGGTGGAAAATTCTAGAATTGGTGGGCCCCACTTGTGGTTGGTGAAGAAATGTGCTGAATTATATTTCAAATATGGTGGGTGGAAATAGTAGCAGGTAAAGCCATCAGGTTGCAGGTCAAACCTACCAAAATTTTCCTATAAATAGAGGGCTAAGTTAGAATTGAAAATCACACAAGAAACATAAGCTTTCTCTCTTTCTCTCTCTATATTATGAAGCATATTTTGTGAGTATTTAGATACTTTGGGAGTTGCTATTCAGTGCAAGTTTTCTTCGGCTTTGTATTCCAGTCAGAAGTACTGCTCTTTTGAGGTAAGGGATATTAAGGGATTTTAAGGGTTGTTATGATTTTCAGTTTCGTAATTTTTCTGATCTTCAAAAATTTTGGAAAAATTTGAAATGATATTTTGATGAGTTTTCTTGATTGTGTCCAAAAATGGTGATTTTTGGATGTATAGATTGAGAGTTATGAATTTTATGAGAAAAGACTATTTTAGAAGTAACAGCTTATAATTCTTTGTGGTTAACTCCAAAATTGATGAAATTTTTATTGGGAGTACATGTATATGATAGAAGTATACTCTGTAAATTTCAGAATTTTTGGACAAAAGTATAATTTTTGATAAATGTCTAAATATTCGGCTATTTTGGCCATATGAAAAATAGTAAATGACTTTTAAAAATTCTGAGAAAAATATATGTTCACTATGGGACTATATTATGCTAAATCCCAGAAAAAAAATATTTTTGGAACTGATTTGGTATTTTTCATGAAAATGGTCTAGTTATGAGTAAATGAATTAAATATGTTTTGTGAAGAAAGAAAATTGGAAAATAGGATTTTATGACTTGAGAATCCTATATGAGGTATATGCAGATTTTTGATGAGGGTTTTGATTATTGGTGATAAAATCTTATGAGTTTAGTATTTTAGAATGATTAAATGCATTATTTAGTAAAGTGTAAACAATTTAAATAAATTGTTTATAAGCTTAAGAAATATTATTCTTTCAATATCATTATACCGAAATACTGGTATGGATTTTATTGTAGAATTTCTACCTTTTTGTGTCGAGTTTACTATTTATGAGTTACTATTCACGAGTTACTATTCATGAGTTACTATTCACGAGTTACTATTCACGATAAAAATTTGGTTTCTTTTTCTAACCAAATTATTGTTGAGTTATGAATATTACTCTTGAGATTAAAACTATGTATTGATTATATTGATTTTATTATCATATATAACATTTTTATAACCCTGATGTTGAAATTCTCTTTCACTAGAGTGTAAAGATGGGTAGATTATTGGTATGATCATGACTAGGGTTCTCTTTGGCCTGTAGTGCAAAGTTGAATTGTGACTGGTATGATCATGACCATTGAATTTATAAGTGAATATCTTTAGCTTAAGTGCAAAGGTGAATTGATCAACATGGTTATAATTATTGTTTATATAAATTCTGAAATGATTATATATTTCTTTGAGATATTAATATCTTTGGCCTGTAGTGCAAAGATGAAATATTGATGAATATCTTTGGCCTGTAGTGCAAAGATGAATTGTTGATGAATATCTTTGGCCCGTAGTGCAAAGATGACATGTTGTTGAATATCTTTGGCCAGTAGTGCAAAGATGAACAGATGTTGAGATAAACATGACCAACTGGTGATACAAATGAATATCTTTGGACGTAGTGCAAAGATAAAGTTATTAGTATGATTATGAACAGGAAATGTGATTTGGTGTAACCATGATCTTTGATGTTTCAGGTAAAGATAGGTGATGAAAATTATCATCGTCCTGGATGAGAAGAGGAATTTAGAACTACAGTTATGATTATGAGTTATTCATATGATTGTGGACCAGAATTGTTGATTGATGTTACAGGGATAAAACATTGTTGGTGGATTTTTAACATGGAGAAGATAATAGACTTTATAGTCTATTTGACTCTTCTAATGGATTGCTCGTTCCGCTGCAACTATGGTTGAAATTTTTATCATTTACCATATATTCTAAATATCTGATTTATTGTTGATGAAGACTATTGATAATTGAATTATCTTTAGTCATGATATTCTTTACTGAGCTAGTTGTGCTCACCCTTTTGCTTCACAATTCCTTTCAGGTAATAAGAGTGTAGCTGGGTCGAGCGGGGGTAACAAGGGAATAGAACGTTGGTCATCATTTAGTAGTTATATTTGGTGAAGAAAATAGGGTGAGGCGAACCCAACGTTGGAAGGGTATTTTGTCACTATCATACAAGATGTCTAATGACATACAACCTCGTGTCATCATAAGACAGGGTTGTGCTCATCCACTTGCTGGGTATATCTATGGGCACTACCTATATAATCTTGGTGTTTGTTTGAAGTATAATTATCAATTAGAGACAGTGGAGATAATGATAAGTCAAGAGAAGACTCACCATTGGGAAGAATATGATAGTAATCTTCTCGTTTTTCTTTGAGGTCTATTGGGTCAACCAAGGATAATTCTGTGGCCATATGATATCTATCATAACCTAGACGTGTGGCCTCCCATGTACGAAGGTTTCCTTGAGCACTTCCCAAAGATTCTAATTTCTAAAACAGTTTTTGACTATACCTTTATGTAAGGTGTTATTGTGAGGTGATGTCCACGGTTGGAACATGAGTCACATTTGGTATATATTTGTATCCAAACTCACAGCATATGTGTTGTTGTATTTTGTACGACAATTGTTGTAATAGAGTTGTAGTTATTTTCTGTACCATGTATTTGACGACTCAGAATGGGTTGGATGGAATGGATCTGTTTTGGGGTCGTTACATTTGGTATCAGAGCTTAGGGATATGATCTCTGGCGGAGATCGGGGAATATAACTAGGAGGGGAGAGATGAGTAAATCCTTCGCTAGTGTGTCCTACCTAAGCTTATTTGTTAGACAGTCATAATATCGGGATATTATGTGATATGTTAATTTGTTAAATTAACCCTTGTTTTGAAGTTGTATTCTAGAATGATATTTGAAATACAGGGGATGAGCAATGGAGAAATTATGATGATAGGGAAGATGGAATCTGAAATAAAAGCAAGGTATTCTCAACTCTTTGAAATACCAGGTACGTAAATTTCGGGGACGAAATTTCATAAGGAGGGGAGATTGTAAGACCCCGAATTTTATGAAATAAAAGTATTCAATTTTTCTTATAATTACTATTCAGTAAATGGTTAAATTGATAAAAGTTTAAAGTTATGAGTGAAATATGATTTTTTTTTCAAAATAAGCAAGTGGTTATAAAATAATCATTGTTGTCGGAGAATATTCGTTTGGTTGTGGAATATTCTTTCTGTCGGGGAATATTCGTACGACGGCGCAGCTATTTGTGGGCCCCATAACAGAATAACTGTCGGATGAAGAAAACGACAAATTTGAGTTTTTACAAATAACGGCGTAGTTGTTACCGTTAACACTGTTGGAATACCCGGTGGTTAAAATATAGTAATACGCGTTATTACACAGTAGCACACGGTATTGCACAGTATTTTTAAAATTATTGATTCTTACGTAAGAAGGCACTACTCAATAATTGTTACAGTAATTACTGTTCAATATTTTATTTTATTGATTCAATAATTGCTACGTTGAAATTTTATATTATTGTTGTTCAATAATTGTCACTGCACAGTATTTCCCATTATCAGATCAATAATTCATATTATTTGAATAATATTATTAGATAACATTATTGGCAATGTCTAGAAAGTTCTGTCTAAGGAGAGGTTTGGTCACTAATTGCGCGCCAGTAAGGAAAAATTCTTATTGGAAAGCCCCCTCTTTCCTGGGAACGACCTGGTTGTCATAAATGTGATTCTGTAATATTATTTGTGAATAATTAATTATTGATTCATATGATAAGGAAATATTTATTTTATGTGGATATAAATGAGAAATATATTTTTGTGGTTAAAAATAAAGGAGTTAATGTTGAGGTTTTTATCAGTATTTTTGTCGGAATGGAGGTATTAAAAATCAGGGTTTTTGAGATATTTTGCGGGGGTTATAATTTTTAATCCGACCGTTGGATCGTGGTAATTTTTGGATATGTTATACATATATAAGTTGAGTATATGCCCACAAATTTTGAACCGTTAAAAATGAACGTATGATTTGTTATGAATTTTAAGAGGTGGCTGATTCAGAAATCAGGTTATAAATCATTTTTGGTGGAAAATTCTAGAATTGGTGGGCCCCACTTATGGTTGGTGAAGAAATGTGCTGAATTATATTTCAAATGTGGTGGGTGGGAATAGTAGCAGGTAAAGCCATCAGGTTGCAGGTCAAACCTACCAAAATTTTCCTATAAATAGAGGGCTAAGTTAGAATTGAAAATCACACCAGAAACATAAGCTTTCTCTCTTTCTCTCTCTATATTATGAAGCATATTTTGTGAGTATTTAGATACTTTGGGAGTTGCTATTCAGTGCAAGTTTCCTTCGGCTTTGTATTCCAGTCAGAAGTACTGCTCTTTTGAGGTAAGGGATTGTAAGGGATATTAAGGGATTTTAAGGGTTGTTATGATTTTCAGTTTCGTAATTTTTCTGATCTTCAAAAATTTTGGAAAAATTTGAAATGATATTTTGATGAGTTTTCTTGATTGTGTCCAAAAATGGTGATTTTTGGATGTATAGATTGAGAGTTATGAATTTTATGAGAAAAGACTATTTTAGAAGTAACAGCTTATAATTCTTTGTGGTTAACTCCAAAATTGATGAAATTTTTATTGGGAGTACATGTATATGATAGAAGTATACTCTGTAAATTTCAGAATTTTTGGACAAAAGTATAATTTTTGATAAATGTCTAAATATTCGGCTATTTTGGCCATATGAAAAATAGTAAATGACTTTTAAAAATTCTGAGAAAAATATATGTTCACTATGGGACTATATTATGCTAAATCCCAGAAAAAAATATTTTTGGAACTGATTTGGTATTTTTCATGAAAATGGTCTAGTTATGAGTAAATGAATTAAATATGTTTTGTGAAGAAAGAAAATTGGAAAATAGGATTTTATGGCTTGAGAATCCTATATGAGGTATATGCAGATTTTTGATGAGGGTTTTGGTTATTGGTGATAAAATCTTATGAGTTTGGTATTTTAGAATGATTAAATGCATTATTTAGTAAAGTGTAAACAATTTAAATAAATTGTTTATAAGCTTAAGAAATATTATTCTTTCAATATCATTATACCGAAATATTGGTATGGATTTTATTGTAGAATTTCTACCTTTTTGTGTCGAGTTTACTATTTATGAGTTACTATTCACGAGTTACTATTCATGAGTTACTATTCACGAGTTACTATTCACGATAAAAATTGGTTTCTTTTTCTAACCAAATTATTGTTGAGTTATGAATATTACTCTTGAGATTAAAACTATGTATTGATTATATTGATTTTATTATCATATATAACATTTTTATAACCCTGATGTTGAAATTCTCTTTCACTAGAGTGTAAAGATGGGTAGATTATTGGTATGATCATGACTAGGGTTCTCTTTGGCCTGTAGTGCAAAGTTGAATTGTGACTGGTATGATCATGACCATTGAATTTATAAGTGAATATCTTTAGCTTAAGTGCAAAGGTGAATTGATCAACATGGTTATAATTATTGTTTATATAAATTCTGAAATGATTATATATTTCTTTGAGATATTAATATCTTTGGCCTGTAGTGCAAAGATGAAATATTGATGAATATCTTTGGCCTGTAGTGCAAAGATGAATTGTTGATGAATATCTTTGGCCCGTAGTGCAAAGATGACATGTTGTTGAATATCTTTGGCCAGTAGTGCAAAGATGAACAGATGTTGAGATAAACATGACCAACTGGTGATACAAATGAATATCTTTGGACGTAGTGCAAAGATGAAGTTATTAGTATGATTATGAACAGGAAATGTGATTTGGTGTAACCATGATCTTTGATGTTTCAGGTAAAGATAGGTGATGAAAATTATCATCGTCCTGGATGAGAAGAGGAATTTAGAACTACAGTTATGATTATGAGTTATTCATATGATTGTGGACCAGAATTGTTGATTGATGTTACAGGGATAAAACATTGTTGGTGAATTTTTAACATGGAGAAGATAATAGACTTTATAGTCTATTTGACTCTTCTAATGGATTGCTCGTTCCGCTGCAACTATGGTTGAAATTTTTATCATTTACCATATATTATAAATCTCTGATTTATTGTTGATGAAGGCTATTGATAATTGAATTATCTTTAGTCATGATATTCTTTACTGAGCTAGTTGTGCTCACCCTTTTGCTTCACAATTCCTTTCAGGTAATAAGAGTGTAGCTGGGTCGAGCGGGGGTAACAAGGGAATAGAACGGTGGTCATCATTTAGTAGTTATATTTGGTGAAGAAAATAGGGTGAGGCGAACCCAACGTTGGAAGGGTGTTTTGTCACTATCATACAAGATGTCTAATGACATACAACCTCGTGTCATCATAAGACAGGGTTGTGCTCATCCACTTGCTGGTATATCTATGGGCACTACCTATATAATCTTGGTGTTTGTTTGAAGTATAATTCTCAATTAGAGACAGTGGAGATAATGATAAGTCAAGAGAAGACTCACCATTGGGAAGAATATGATAGTAATCTTCTCATTTTTCTTTGGGGTCTATTGGGTCAACCAAGGATAATTCTGTGGCCATATGATATCTATCATAACCTAGACGCGTGGCCTCCCATGTACGAAGGTTTCCTTGAGCACTTCCCAAAGATTCTAATTTCTAAAACAGTTTTTGACTATACCTTTATGTAAGGTATTATTGTGAGGTGATGTCCACGGTTGGAACATGAGTCACATTTGGTATATATTTGTATCCAAACTCACATCATATGTGTTGTTGTATTTTGTACGACAATTGTTGTAATAGAGTTGTAGTTGTTTTCTGTACCATGTATTTGACGACTCAGAATGGGTTGGATGGAATGGACCTGTTTTGGGGTTGTCACATTCTTCATCAATTCTTGCTTCTGGAATAGCACCTTCTTGCACTTTCTTCTTCATACGCATCAGCTCCGGGTCTGTGGTTTGAGCAACTTTAACTTTATCGATTAAAGTTGGTTCTATGCGTATACTTGACATCATCGCACTCGTTCCTTCATATGATCTTCTACTCAACGCGTCAGCTACCACGTTTGCTTTTCCAAGATGGTATTGAATAGTGTGGTCATAATCTTTCAACAGCTCGAGCCAACGTCGTTGCCGCATGTTGAGTTCTTTTTGAGTGAAGAAATATTTGAGGCTTTTATGGTCTGAATAAATCTCCACTTTCTCCCCATATAGATAGTGCCTCCAGATTTTTAGCGCGAAAACGACTGCTGCCAACTCTAGATCATGAGTAGGATAATTTCTCTCATATTCTTTAAGTTGTCGCGAGGCATAGGCTATAACTTTCCCACGTTGCATGAGTACACATCCTAGCCCTTTGCCTGAAGCATCGCTGTAGATAACAAATCCATCCGAACCAGATGGTATGGTCAAAACAGGTGCCGAAATGAGTCTCCTCTTAAGCTCTTGAAAACTCTTCTCGCATTCCTCGCTCCATACGAATTTGATATCTTTCTGAGTCAGCTGAGTTAACGGGGTAGCGATTCGAGAAAATCCTTCCACGAATCTCCGATAATAACTAGCTAAGCCCAGAAAGCTACGTACTTTGGTCACCGTCTTTGGTTGCTCCCAACTTTGTATTGCTTCAATCTTCGCCGGGTCAACAGATACTCCATGTTTTGACACCACGTGCCCTAGGAATGCTACTTCCTCAAGCCAGAACTCGCATTTCTTTAACTTAGCATATAACTTGTTTTCACGCAGCCTTTGGAGTACCAGCTTCAAATGGTGCTCATGATCTTCACGACTTTTAGAATATATGAGGATGTCATCAATAAAGACAACAACGAACTGATCCAAATAATCCTTGAATACTCGGTTCATCATATCCATGAAAGCCGCATGAGCATTAGTCAATCCAAAAAACATGACTAGAAATTCATAATGCCCGTACCGAGTTCTAAAGGCAGTCTTCGGAATATCCTCAGTTTTAACCTTCAGCTGATGATATCTAGAACGAAGATCGATCTTTGAAAAGAATTATGCTCCTTGTAACTGGTCAAACAAGTCATTAATACGAGGTAGCAGATACCTATTCTTGATAGTGACATGGTTTAATTCTCGGTAATCAATACAAAGTCGCATACACCCGTCTTTCTTCTTTACAAATAAAACAGGAGCACCCCAAGGAGATGTACTAGGACGAATGAAATCGATATCCAACAACTCTTGCAGTTGGACCTTTAACTCCTGAAATTCAATAGGAGCCATTCGATATGGGGTTTTAGAAATGGGCTTTGTACCAGGTTCAAGATCAATAAAGAATTCAACTTCACGTTTCGGGGGTAGACCGGGAAGTTCTTCAGGAAATACGTCAGGAAAGTCAATAACAACAGGAATATTATTCAAATTTGACGTGTCTTTATTCAAATCCATAACATGGGCTAAGAAAAGCTTGACATCCGTTTTTTAATAAACGAGTGGCTTTATTGCTTGATATAACAATGATCGATTTTAATGGCTTAGTTGCTTGAATTCGTACAACAGGTTGGTTAGGAATATGAAAACTAACAACCTTACGAAAATAAACAATTTTGGAATGATGAGTAGTTAACCAATCAATCCCTAAAATCACATCAAAAGCAAGTATCTTTAAAGAGATAAGGTCAACAGGTAATGTGATGGTGACAACTTGGATCAAACAAGATTTATAAACAGTGGATGTGATGAAAGTTTCTCGTAACGGAATCTCCACAGATAAATCAAAGTCTAACTTCTCCGGAGTCAAGTTTAAACGTTGAGCACAAGCAGGAGAAATAAATGAATGGGTAGCTCCAGTATCTAGCAAGGTATAAACTTCGCATGAATTTATGATTAGCTTACCCGTGATCACCTCGTTTGGGTTCCTCGCATGTTGACCAGACACAACAAACGCTCTTCCAGGAACCGTTGACTTTATCTTTTCTGGGACAATTTTTTGAGTCACCATCTCCGCTGGACTTGGTTTTGCTACATTGCAATCTCGAGCGATATGTCATTCATTTCCACAATTATAACATACCTTAAACTGTTGTGGGCAGTTTGGGCTGATATGTCCTTCTTTTGCGCACTTATAGCATATAACCGGTGGTCGTTCTCCTCCCTTGGAACCAGTTGCTGCTGGTGCTGACGTCTTCGTATTGTCATTGTTGAATCTCCTCTTTTTAAAATCTCCTCCCGACTCGCTTCTTCTATTTTCATAGCCACGATTACCACCAGAGTGGTTGCCGTTCTTGTCTGTATTTTTCTTTCTCCGATGGTTATCATTGTTCTGATGACTGCTGTCACCAATATGATCTTGGTTGTGGTCCCTCGGTTGACCGTACTCGTTATCTCGCTCTAATAATTGAGCCCTGTTGACAATATCTGAATAGAGAGAAAATTTATAAGAAATGTGATGCCCCCAAAATAGGTATACAACACCCATTCTGAGTCGCCAAATACATGGTACAAAAATCAAACTACAACTTCAATAATACAATTGTCGTGCAAAATACGACAACTCATACTGTGAGTTTAAATACAAATATTGTCTTCTAGACAATATCCACACTTAAATAAGTCCTCATTACAATTATTCAAACACTATTTTATAGAAATAGTGAGGACAGCTAAAACATCTTTTTAGAACCATCACTCCATACCCCGACTAGATCCTGCTATGTTCTCACCTCCTGAGAAGAAAAATGGAATAAAAAGGAAAAGGGTGAGCTCAACTAGCCCAGTAAAGAATATTATGACTAAGATAATATACAACAAATTATCATTAGTATTCAACAGAGAAAAATCTGATAGAATATAATCGACAACAAGTTTTAAATCAACAACTGCAGCGGAAACAACAAACCATTAGAAGAGTCAAGTAGAGAATGAGTTCTACTATCTTCTAAAATTTAAAAGTCCATCATCAATATTTTATCCCTGTAACATCAATCAATATACATCTTGAATCAAATATTTATCTTTGCACTACAGGCCAAAGATATTCATTTGTAACACCAGTCGGTCATGTTCATCTCAATACCTGTTCATCTTTGCACTACAGGCCAAAGATATTCATCAGGTAATTATACATCTTTGCACTACAGGCCAAAAATATTCAGTAATATCATCATTCATGACTGAGGATGATGAAAAATATCTTAAAGAAAACGAATTCAATGAGACAGAAGGACAAATAGTAGGGATTCGTATAATAGTTTATCCAAGATCAATAATACTTCATAATAATCAATTGTGAAGTATAATTCAAAAATAAAGATCAAAACATGGATACAATCAAAGATAGTAACCATAGTAGACATCTTGGACAAAAAGGAAAAATTTTATTTTTCGGTGAATAGTGCCGTATTCGTGAATAGTGCCGTATACGTGAATAGTAATTCCGACACAAAAAGTTCTAAATTTGATAAAAAAAACTCGTATCAATATTTCAGCATAATGATATTGAAGAAATAATATCATTTAAGAAGAAAATAATATCCCTTACCTCAAAATATCAGTACTTCTGGTCGGAATACCGGTATAAGGCTGAAAGAAACTTGCTCTGATGAATAGAAACTCTCAAAGTATATAAATACTCACAAAATACACTCAATAATCTAGAGAGAGAAAGAGAGAAAACTTGTTTCTGGTGTGATTTTTAATTCTAACTTATCCCTCTATTTATAGGAAAATGTTAGCACGCTGAAGCAGACTTGACCTGCAACCTGATGGCTTTACCTGCTATTATTCCCACCCACCATATTTGAAAAAAAATCTCGGCACATTTCTTCACCAACCAAGAGTGGGACCCACCAATTTTAGAATTTTCTATCAAAATGATAAACTCCGAAAATTCAACAATTTCTGAACCAGTCATCTCGTAAAATTCATAATAAATCATACGTTCATTTTTAACGGTTCAAAATTTGTGGACATATACTCAACTTATATATGTATAACATATCAAAAAATTACCACGATCCAACGGTCGGATTAAAAATTATAACCCCCGCAAAATATCTCAAAAACCCTGATTTTTAATACCTCCATTCCGACAAAAATACTGATAAAAACCTCAACATTAACTCCTTCATTTTTAACCACAAAAATATATCCCTCATTTATATCCACATAAAATAAATATTTCCTTATCATATGAATCAATAATTACATATTCACAAATAATATTATAGAATCACATTTATGACAACCAGGCCGTTCCCAGGAAAGAGGGGGCTTTCCAATAAGGATTTCTTCTTACTGGCGCGTAATTAGATGACCAAACCTCTCCTTAGACAGAACTTTCTAGACATTGCTAATAATGTTATCTAATAATAATATTCAAATAATATGAATTATTGATCTGATAATGGAAAATATTGTGCAGCAACAATTATTGAAACAACAATAATATAAAATATCAACGCAACAATTATTGAATCAATAAAATAAAATATTAAACAATAACTACTGTAACAATTATTGAGTAGTGCCTTCTTACGTAAGAATCAATAATTGGTGCAATACCGTGTGCTACTGTATTTTAATCACCGGGTATTCCAACAGTATTAACGGTAACAACTACGCCGTTATTTATAAATAACTTATACTTGTCATTTTCTTCATCCAATCGCTTTACGTTATAGGACCCACACAAGGCTGCGTCGTCGTATGAATATTCTCCGACAGCAAGAATATTCCACGACCAAACGAATATTCCCCGATAAAATGAATATTTTATAACCACTTGCTTATTTTGTAAAATTTGCACATTTCACCCATAACCAAAGTATTATATCAAATTAACCCCTTATTATTTACAATAATATTTAGAGAAAATTTGATTTTATTCATTAATAAGCTGGTGTCTTACAAAAGATATTCATTTATAACACCAGTCGGTCATGTTCATCTCAACACCTGTTCATCTTTGCACTACAGGCCAAAGATATTCATCAGGTAATCATACATCTTTGCACTACAGGCCAAAAATATTCAGTAATATCATCATTTAGGACTGAGGATGATGAAAAATATCTTAAAGAAAACGAATCCAGTGAGACAGAAGGACAAATAGTAGGGATTCGTATAACAGTTTATCCAAGATCAATAATACTTCATAATAATCAATTGTGAAGTATAATTCAAAAATAAAGATCAAAACATGGATACAATCAAAGATAGTAACCATAATAGATATCTGGGATAAAAAGGAAAAATTTTATTTTTCGGTGAATAGTGCCGTATTCGTGAATAGTGCCGTATACGTGAATAGTGTCGTATACGTGAATAGTAATCTCGACACAAAAAGTTCTAAATTTGATAAAAAAAACTCGTATCAATATTTCAGCATAATGATATTGAAGAAAATAATATCATTTAAGAAGAAAATAATATCCCTTACCTCAAAATATCAGTACTTCTGGTCGGAATACCGGTACAAGGCTGAAAGAAACTTGCTCTGATGAATAGAAACTCTCAAAGTATATAAATACTCACAAAATACACTCAATAATCTAGAGAGAGAGAAAACTTGTTTCTGGTGTGATTTTTAATTCTAACTTATCCCTCTATTTATAGGAAAATGTTAGCACGCCGAAGCAGACTTGACCTGCAACCTGATGGCTTTACCTGCTACTATTCTCACCCACCATATTTGAATTAAAATTTCAGCACATTTCTCACCAACCAAAATTGGGGCCCACAAATTCTAAAATTTTCTACCAAAATGATAAACTCCGAAAATTCAACAATTTCTGAACCAGTCATCTTGTAAAATTCATAATAAATTATACGTTCATTTTTAACGTTTCAAAATTTGTGGACATATACTCAACTTATATATGTATAACATATCCAAAAATTACCACGATCCAACGGTCGGATTAAAAATTATAACACCCGCAATATTTCTCAAAAATCCTGACTTTATTTTTAATACCTCCATTCCGACAAAAACACTGATAAAAATCTCAACATTAACTCCTTCATTTTTAACCACAAAAATATATCTCTCATTTATATCCACATAAAATAAATATTTCCTTATCATATGAATCAATAATTAGTTATTCATAAATAATATTACAAAATCACATTTATGACAACCAGGCCGTTCCCAGGAAAGAGGGGGCTTTCCAATAAGGATTTCTCCTTACTGGCGTGCAATTAGATGACCAAACCTCTCCTTAGACAAAACTTTTTAGACATTACCAATAATGTTATCTAATAATATTATTCAAATAATATGAATTATTGATCTGATAATGGAAAATACTGTGCAGCAACAATTATTGAAACAACAATAATATAAAATATCAACGCAGTAATTATTGAATCAATAAAATAAAATATTAAACAGTAACTACTGTAACAATTATTGAGTAGTGCCTTTTTACGTAAGAATGAATAATTGGTGCAATACCGTGTGCTACTGTATTTTAACCACCGGGTATTCTAACAGTATTAACGGTAACAACTACGCCGTTATTTATAAACAACTTATACTTGTCGTTTTCTTCATCCAATAGCTTTCCATTATGGGGCCCACACAAGGATGCGCCGTCGTACGAATATTTCCCGACAGCAAGAATATTCCACGACCAAACGAATATTTCCCGACAAAATGAATATTTTATAACCACTTGCTTATTTTATAAAATTTGCACATTTCACCCATAACCAAAGTATTATATCAAATTAACCCCTTATTATTCACAATAATATTTAGAGAAAATTTGATTTTATTCATTAATAAGTTGGGGTCTTACAGCTATGTTCTCACCTCCTGAGAAGAAAAATGGAACAAAAAGGAAAAGGGTGAGCTCAACTAGCCCAGTAAAGAATATTATGACTAAGATAATATGCAACAAATTATCATTAGTATTCAACAGGGAAAAATCTGATAGAATATAATCGACAACAAATTTTAGATCAACAACTGCAGCGAAAACAGCAAACCATTAGAAGAGTCAAGTAGAGAATGTGTTCTACTATCTTCTAAGATTTAAAAGTCCATCATCAATATTTTTTCTCTGTAACATCAATCAATATACATCTTGAATCAAATATTCATCTTTGCACTACATGCCAAAGATATTCATTTGTAACACCAGTCGGTCATGTTCATCTCAACACCAGTTCATCTTTGCACTACAGGCCAAAGATATTCATCAGGTAATCATACATCTTTGTACTACAGGCCAAAGATATTCAGTAATATCATCATTCAGGACTGAGGATGATAAAAAATATCTTAAAGAAAACGAATCCAGTAAGACAGAAGGACAAATAGTAGGGATTCGTATAACAGTTTATCTAAGATCAATAATAATTCATAATAATCAATTGTGAAGCAGAATTCAAAAATAAAGATCAAAACATGGTTACAATCAAAGATAGTAACCATAATAGATATCTTGGACAAAAAAAAATTTATTTTTCAGTGAATAGTGTTGTATTCGTGAATAGTACCGTATACGTGAATAGTAACTCCGACACAAAAAGTTTCAAATTTGATAAAAAACTTATATCAATATTTCAACATAATAATATTGAAAAAAATAATATCATTTAAGAAGAATATAACACCCTTACCTCAAAATAACCGTACTTCTGACTGAATATCGGATATGAGGCTGAATGAAACTTGTGCTGAATAACAACTTTCAAAGTATCTAAATACTCACAAAATACACTCAATTATCTAGAGGGAGAAAGAGAGAAAACTCATGAATTCTGGTGTGATTTTCAATTCTAACTTAGCTCTCTATTTATAGGAAAATGTTAGCACGCCGAAGCAGACTTAACCTGCAACCTGATGGCTTTACCTGCTACTATTCCCACCCACCACATTTGAATAAAAATCTCAGCACATTTATTCACCAACCAAAAGTGGGGCCCATCAATTCTAGAATTTTCCACCAAAATGATTAACTCCGAAAATTCAACAATTTCTGAACCAGTCATCTCGTAAAATTCATAACAAATCATACGTTCATTTTTAACGGTTCAAAATTTGTGGACATATACTCAACTTATATATGTATAACATATCCAAATATTACCACGATCCAACGGTCGGATTAAAAATTATAACCCTCGCAAAATATCTCAAAAATCCTAATTTGATTTTCAATACCTCCGTTCCGACAAAAATACAGATAAAACACCTCAACATTAACTCCTTCATTTTTAACCACAAAAATATATCCCTCAATTATATCCACATAAAATAAATATTTCCTTATCATATGAATCAATAATTAATTATTCACAAATAATATTACATAATCACATTTATGACAACCAGTCCGTTCCCAGGAAAGAGGGGGCTTTCCAATAAGGATTTCTCCTTACTAGCGCACAATTAGATGACCGAACCTCTCCTTAGACAGAACTTTTTAGACATTACCAATAATGCTATCTAATAATATTATTTAAATAATATGAATTATTGATCTGATAATGGAAAAAACTGTGCAGCAACAATTATTGAAACAACAATAATATAAAATATCAACGCAGCAATTATTGAATTAATAAAATAAAATATTGAACAGTAACTACTGTAACAATTACTGAGTAGTGCCTTCCTTCGTAAGAATCAATAATTCTAAAATACTGTGCAATCCGTGTGCTACTGTGCAACCACGCGTATTACTGTATTTTAACCACCGGGTATTCCAACAGTGTTAACGGTAACAACTACGCTGTTATTTATAAAAACTCAATTTTTGTCGTTATCTTCATCCAATCGTTTTCCGTTATGGGGCCCACAAATAGCTGCGCTGTCGTACGAATATTTCCCGACAGAAAGAATATTCCACGACCACACGAATATTCACCGACCAAAAATAAATATTTTATAACCATTTGCTTATTTGAAATATTTGCGCATTTTACCCATAACTAACCACATTAATCAAATCAACCCTTTCTATTTCAAAATAATAAATAGAGGAAATTTAATTTCATTTATTAATAAGTTGGGGACTTACAAGAAATGAGATATTGACGTATGACGGGTTTCAAACCTCTCAGAAACATCCGCGTCATACGTTCCTCATTCTCCACCAAATGAGGTGCAAACCTGGACAACTCTGCAAACTTCGCCTCGTACTGGGACACCGTCATGTTATTCTGCTCCAGTCTAATAAACTTTACCTCCTTCATATGACGAATACTTTCAGGAAAGTACTTGTCATTGAACAGTTTCTGAAATGTCTCCCAAGACATGCTGAGTGCGGCTAGATGGGTACGCTTCATAGACTCCCACTAGTAGTCTGCCTCGCCACGGAACATAAAGGTGACGAATGGAACCTTATGTTCCTCCGTGCATCCCAAGACATCGAATATCTTAGTAATTTTATTGACTCACGTTTCCGCCATGATCGGATCCGGCTTTCCCTTAAATTCTGGTGGTCCCAATTCTTTGAACTGTTTGGCTGTGACAAACCGTGAATTGCTATCATTTTCTCTTGTATTTTGAACACGAGTCTCCCTCGTCTGGTTTTGCAGGAATTGCAAAAAGCTTCTAAACATCCCATCGTTCATCATCTGCTCATTGGTGTTGTTCATAGGAGGAACATTGCCAGCCTGTTGCACATTCTCCTCGTTGGTGAGCATGGTGTCTCCACGGTCTCATTTACTCTACTGTTAACATTCTCAGTCGACATTCTCAAATACTGTCATAAAACAAAGGTTAATTAAATAAATTAACAAATCACATAATACCTCTATATTATGACCGACCAACAAATAAGCTTAGGTAGGACACACTAGCGAAGGATTTACTCGTCTCTCCCCTCCTAGTTCTATTCCCCGATCTCCGCCAGAGATCATATCCCTAAGCTCTGCTACGAACTGTGACACTCCCAAAATAGGTATACAACACCCATTCTGAGTCGCCAAAATACATGGTACAGAAACAACTACATCTTTACTATTACAACATAAGAACTGTGAATTTAAATACAAATATTTTCATTTAGACAATATCCACACTCAAATAAGTCCTCATTACAATTATTGATACATTATTTCACAAAAATGGTGAGGACTACTAAAATAACTTCTAGAATCATCATTCCATACCCCGACCAGTACTCGCTACATTCTCGCCTCCTGAGAAAAATGGAACAAAAAGGAAAAGGGTGAGCTCAACTAGCCCAGTAAAGAACATTATGAATAAGATAATACATAACAAATTATCGTTAGCCTTCAACAGGGTAAAATCTAATAAAATACAATAGACAACAAGTTTTAAATCAATATTCGCAGTGGAAAATAATAATTCATAGAAGAGTTACGTAGAGAATGAAATCTACTATTATCTATGAATTTAAAAGTCCATCATCAATATTTTATTCCTGTAACATCAATCAATATACATCTTTGCACTACAAGCCAAAGATATTCATCAGTTGGTCATGTTCATCTCAACACCTGTTCATCTTTGCACTACGGGCCAAAGATATTCATCAGAAATCATTCATCTTTGCACTACAGGCCAAAGATATTCAGTTATATCATCATTTAGGACTGAGGATGATGAAAAATATTTTAAAGAAAACGAATCCAGTGAAACAAAATAACAAATATTAAGGATTCGTATTTCGATTTATCCATGTCCAAAAATACCTTATAAATAATCATAGTGAAGTAAAATTCAAGAATGATCAAAACATGGATACAATCAAAGCTAGTATTCAGAATAGATATTTTGGACGAAAAGAAGAAAATTTCATTTTTCGGTGAATAGTAACTCCGACATGAAAATTTCCAAATTTGATAAAAATTTCTAACCAATATTTTGGCATAATGATATTGAAGAAATAATATCATTTTCGAATAAAATAACATCCCTTACCTCGTAAAGACAGTACTTCTAGTTGAAACACCAGATATAGGCTATGACTTGAACTTGCACCGTATAGCAATACTCAAAGTATTAAAATACTCACAAGAATATGCTCACTAATATAGAGAGAAAAAGAGAGAGAAGATTTCAGTTTCTGGTGTGTTTTTCAATTCTAACCTAAGTACCCTATTTATAGGAAAATGCTTAGAACACCAAAGCAGAAAAATTTAATAAAATATTAATATAATTATACAAATTTTCTTTAGCCCACCTTTTGATCAAAAACACCAGCCACACATGTTAATGATGTCCAAAAAAATACAAAAAATGTTTTCTCAAAATAATTAACTAAAACTCCCAAAAATCAATTATTTCGGAACTTCAGAACTTCAATAATTCATAATAAATAGTCCTTTTATCATAAAATTCGAATCTCACGCGTTTTTATAGGAAATTCAATTCTCTACAACTTTGTAAAAGAAAGTTTTTTCAAATTCCAAACAGAAATTGACCGAAATCTATAAACGGACGATTTTACAGGCTACAATCAAATTTCAGTCAAGAAATGGGCCCACATACATGTTTAACATGTTTTAAACAACTTTTGTAACAAAAATACTCTGTCTCCTCATATACTCATATATCCCACATTCATTATAAAAATATCATCATTATTATATTATAATAATATAATAAAATATTATTTTATCAGAAAAGATAAAATATCGATTTTTAACAATTGTCACTCTAAAAATTTTCTCCATCTATATCCACATAAAATGAATATTTTCCTCATCATATAAATCAATAATTAATTATTCACAAATAATATTACAGAATCACAATACTGATAACCAGGCCGTTCCTAGGAAAGAGGGGGCTTTCTAATAAAGATTTCTCCTTACTGGCGCGCAATTAGGTGACCAAACCTCTCCTTAGACAAAACTTTCTAGACATTGCCAATAATGTTATCTAATAATATTATTCAGATAATATGAATTATTGCTCCGATAATGGAAAATACTGTGTAGTGACAATTATTGAAACAACAGTAATATAAAATATCAACGCAACAATTATTGAATCAATAGAATAAAATACTGAACAGTAATTACTGTAACCATTATTAAGTAGTGCCTTCTTACGTAAGAATCAATAATTGATGCAATACAGTGTGCTACTGTGCAACAACACGTATTACTGTGTTTTAACCACCGAGTATTCCAACAGTATTAACGGTAACAACTACGCCGTTATTTATAAACAACTTATAAAAAGGTTTATCAGCGATCGCATATCAGCGACCGCACACGATCGCAGATAACTATCAACGATCGACTGCGGTCGCTAATAGTCGTCGCATAAAATCTGGTCGCTGGGGTGCACATCAGCGATCACTATTAGCGACCACATTATCTGCGACCGATATGTGCTAACGAAATGACAAATTTGGTCGCTAAGCTGAGTCAGCATGGTCCAGGGCCATAACTGACGTGGTCCACGTGGCAGCGACTGCGGTCAGCGACCGCATGCGGTCGCTGATACCATCAAATGGTAAGCCGCCGCTAATAGGTATCAACGACTGCATGCGGTCGCTGATATGAAAAAACTGAAAACCAGATTTTTGTTATTTTGCAGAATTCCCAAAAACGTGTACCTGTTTTGTACTTGCTTTATCCCAACACACATACACAACAAGATAAACAGCATGCACAACAATATAAACATCCATCGTCCACCAACACATACACCAAACTAGTATATAAACTATATAAACCTTTAAAAACCAATATGAATTGAATAAATATAAACAAATCTAATATTGTTTAAGTACAGAAAACTAATATGAATTGAATGAATATACAAGTATAAGTTTATCAAATAACTACAAAACTTATCTAAAGCAGGTACGTCAAGCATCATCGCCTCCTTGATCACCCTGTAATTAACAAAATAATAAAACAAGTTACATGCTATAGTAACTATGTTGATACTAGCTAGTATATATTACGACACTATATAAAATAAATTGATTTTAACTGTCTTGCTGCTCCTACCGCTACTGCTTCAGCTAACTCCTCAGGACTCAAAGCCCCCAGATGCCTGCCCAGTATCTTCAGAAGATCTCGATCTCGACATATAGCTCTCACACAGTCAGCTGGAGTATGAACAGCTGGATGGCTCGATGACTGTGAAGACTGGGTAGAAGAGCAGCCTGAGCCACTGAATGATGGTCGTCGTCGTTGTCCTTGACCTTTAATGTAGTTCTTCTTCACAACAGACGCCCTCTCCCACAATTCTTGATCAATAGGCGGACGTGGAGTGCCTTCAAGATAGCGCTCATTCAATAAACGCTTATAAAATTCCATTTAATAAATTTTAATTCTAATTTTTCCGTTGGGTAAAAGTTGAAATCTTCATTTATTAAATGTAACATTATGTGACTTTTCTTAATCTTTAATTGTTTTAATTAATAATTTTTCGTTGGTCTAATTATTAATTTTAACAATAAAAGAGTTAAACATACATGTAAGTTATTATGATCAATGTAAGACCCCAACTTTTATGAATAAAGATGAATTTTTTCCTAATTATATTTTTAAATATTATGGTGTGGATTTGATATAATGTTATAGTTGTGGGTAATATTTATAAATTTTATAAAGTAAGCAAGTTGTTATAAAATATTCAATTGGTCAGGGAATATTCGTTTTAACAGAGAATATTCGTACGACGACACAATCATTGATGGACCCCATAACGAAATTATTGTCGGAGTTAAAAAACGACATAAACATATTTTTATAAAAATAATGGCGAAAATTTTACCGTTAACTATTGAAATAACCGGTGATAAAAGTTCAGTAATACGCGTGGTTGCATAGTAGCACACGGTATTGATTATTGATACTTACGTGAGAAGTCACTCAGTTATACTCAATTATTGCTACAGTAATTGCTGCATAGTATCTCATATTATTGATTCTATTATTGTCACAGCATCATCTGCATAATATTTTATATTATTAAATCAATAATTGAGATGACAAGTTATTCATATTATTATTTGCACTATTGACAATGTCTAGAAAATTCTGTCGAGAAAAGGGGTTTGGTCACCTAATTGCGCGTCAATAGGGAGAAATCCTTATCAAAATGTCCCTTCTTTCTTGGGAATGATCTGGTCGTTATTATTGCAAGTTATATTATTGATGTATAAATGTTGTTAAAAATATTGAAGGAATTTTTATGAAGTATTTATTATAAATTTGGCGTATTATTTGGACCCTCCACTTACTCATTTTTCAAAATAATCGGTAAAATTTTTTTCAGTATATATATAATAAGTGGTGGGGGCCACTAGTGGGATGAAAAGAATTTTGATCACGGGAAAGAAATGAAATGGGATGGCATGGTAGGGAGGGTGGATATATATATAATTATATATTTTATAAGTTTTATTTTTTTTATGAAAAATAGAATATATTATATTTTATTATGCATGGTATTTGCATAGTGTCTGCATAGTATTTACATAGTAAATCAAAAAATCTGAAGTTGCGCACGTGAATTTCAAATACTGTGCACCCGTGATTTTTAATCTAAATAGTATTGTTCCATTCTCCTATAAATAGGATTAAGGCTGTAAACGAGCCAACACAGTTCGGGCTCGATTCGGGCTCGACTCGGAAAAATACGAGCGAGACTCGGATTCGTTAATAATATGATCCAAATCTAAGCATTAAAAATAGTTCTAATAAAAATATGAGTAGAATCTGAGCAAGGCTATACTCGACTCATTTAAGATTCAAACTACTCGTTAATACATATTCGATACATTCTCTTATAATATATACAAATTTAAATCAAAATAGGATAATTAGTTATTATTTTGTTTTGTTTTATTTTTAATTTTAATTTTAATTGTGATTTTATATTTGTAAAGTATAATAATAAATATATTTACTCATTTTTAAGTAAAATAACAAATTCAATTTATAATAAAACTAGTTATTATGTGGAGACTCGAATTTGAGCTTGAATTTAAAGCTCGCGAGTAGTTTGAATAAATATTCGAGTTAAGTCGGATCAAATTCGAGTAATAAATATTCGAGTCGAGTCGAATCTGAGTATGATTTTTCAAATATAATTCGAATTCGAGCCGAATTCTAGTACAAATTTATCATTTCGAGTCGAATTCGAGTAGCTCTCTGTTCGCTCCGGTTCGACTCGTTTACACCCTTAAATAGGATGCTTAGTTTAGAATTGAAAAACACACTAGAATCAGAGAATTCTTCTTCTATAATATTGAACGTATTTCTTTAGAATTCAAGGAAGCTTTGAGTGTAGAAAATAATTCAAGTTTTCTTCAAGAATATTCCAGCTATACCAGTTGGAATACTCTCCTTTTTAAGGTAAGAGATATTATTTTTGTTCAATATTCGTATGAAATAATATTTTCTTCTATACTCTATGGTATGTAAGTAATATTATTTCGTTTCAGATTCTGAATTCTACACTCGTTTTGTTAAGTATTGCTTTTATACTCCGTAAAATTAGTAGAATATCCTTGAAATTTGCGCTTCATCTAATATCTTTTCACGGAAATATTTTTATGAACATTCTTGATAAGTTTTAACCTTTTTATGCCGAAGTACTATTCACAGAGTACTATTCCCGAAGTACTATTCCCGAAGTACTATTCACTCAGGTACTATTCACCCGGGGTACTATTCATGACAAAAATTAATTTTTTTTCGGTCTAAATTATTTTTGATACAATATTATTCTTGAATTTTACTCCACAAAGCAGTATCATGTTGACAATTTAGACATTATTAAATTCTGGATAAATTAAATTATAAATATTTAAAATTTATCCTTGCTCTCATTTAATTGAATTCTTATATCATTGTCATCATCCTCATGCTTATATTGTGATGAAAGTCATTTTTGACCCGTATGCATAGATGGATTGTTGATTGGTATGATTATGACTAGGACTTATTCGGTTAAATCATGATCTATAATGTTACAAATGATGTGGTAAATGTCCTCATTGACCTGTAGTGCATTGATAGACAGTTGTTGGCATGATCAGCCACCATCCCCAACAACCAAAAGTGGGGCCCACTCAATTCTAGAATTTTTCACCAAAACCTAATTTCCGAATCAGTCACCTCTTAAAATTCATAACAAATTATTCGTTCATTTTTAACGGTTCAAAATTTGTGAACATATACTCAACTTATATATGTATAACATATCCAAAAATCACAACGATCCAACGGTCAGATTAAAAATTATAACTCACACAATAAAGCTGTAAGAATATTGATTTGATCTTTTAATACCTCCAATCCGACAAAATACTGATAAAATACCTCAACATTTATTACTTCATTTATAACCACATAAATAAATCCATCATTTATATCCACATCAAATAAATATTTTCTTATCATATAAATCAATAATTAATTATTCACAAATAATATTACAGAATCACAATTATGACAACCAGGCCGTTCCCAGGAAAGAGGGGGCTTTCCAATAAGGATTTCTCCTTACTAGCGCGCAATTAGATGACCAAACCTCTCCTTAGACAGAACTTTCTAGACATTGCCAATAATGCTATCTAATAATATTATTCAAATAATATGAATTATTGATCTGATAATGGAAAATGCTGTGCAGCAACAATTATTGAAACAACAATAATATAAAATATCAACGCAGCAATTATTGAATCAATAAAATAAAATATTGAACATTAACTACTGTAACAATTATTGAGTAGTGCCTTCTCACGTAAGAATCAATAATTGAAAAAAATACTGTGCAATACCGTGTGCTACTGTGTAACTACGCGTATTACTGTATTTTAACCACCAGGTATTCCAACAGTGTTAACGGTAATAACTACGCCGTTATTTATAAAAACTTAAAGTTGTCGTTTTCTTCATCTGAAAGTTATTCTGTTATGGGGCCCACAAATGGCTGCGCCGTCGTACGAATATTCCCCGACAGAAAGAATATTCCATAACTAAACGAATATTCCCCGACAATAATGAATATTTTATAACCACTTGCGTATTTTGAAAAAAAATTTATATATCACCCTTAACTTTAACTTTTATCAATTTAACCATTTACTGAATAGTAACTATAAGAAAAATTGAATACTTTTATTTCATAAAATTCGGGATCTTACAATCTCCCCTCCTTATGAAATTTCGTCCTCGAAATTTACGTACCTGGTATTTCAAAGAGTTGAGAATACCTTCCTTTCATTTCAGATTCTATTTTCCCTGTCATCATAATTTCTCCATTGCTCATCTCCTGTATTTCAAATATCATTCTAGAATACAGCTTCAAAACAAGGGTTAATTTAACAAATTAACATATCACATAATATCCTGATATTATGACTGACCAGCAAATAAGCTTAGGTAGGACACACTAGCGAATGATTTACTCATCTCTCCCCTCCTAGTTATATTCCCCGATCTCCGCCAGAGACCATATCCCTAAGCTCTGATACCAAAATGTAACGACCCCAAAATAGGTCCATTCCATCCAACCCATTCTGAGTCGCCAAATACATGGTACAGAAAATAACTACAACTTTATTACAACAATTGTCGTATAAAATACAACAACACATATGCTGTGAGTTTGGATACAAATATATACCAAATGTGACACATGTCTCAACCGTGGACAGCACCTCACAGTAGCACCTTATATAAAGATATAGTAAAAGACTGTTTCAAAAATTAGAATCTTTGGGAAGTGCTCAAGAAAACCTTCGTACATGGGAGGCCATGCTTCTAGGTTATGATAGATATTATATGGCCATAAAATTATCCTTGGTTGACCCAATAGACCCCAAAGAAAACGAGAAGATTACTATCATATTCTTCCCAATGGGGAGTCTTCTCTTGACATATCATTATCTCCACTGTCTCTAATTGAGAATTATACTTCAAACAAACACCAATATTATATAGGTAATGCTCGTAAATATACTCAGCAAGTGGATGAGCACATCCCTGTCTTATGATGACACGAGGTTGTATATCATTAGACATCTTGTATGATAGTGGCAAAACACCCTTCCAACGTTGGGTTCGCCTCACCCTATTTGATTCACCAAATATAACTACTAAATGATGTATACAACACTTTTTTGTACTGCTTAGGGGGAACTTCCACAGCTAGATACCACCGTTCTATTTTTTCATTACCCTCGCTCGACCCAGCTACACTCTTATTACCTGAAAAGAATTGTGAAGCAAAAGGGTGAGCACAACTAGCTCAGTAAAGAATATCATGACTAAAGATAAATAATTTATCAATAGCCTTTAATAGTAATAAATCAGAGATTTAGAGCATATGGTAGATGATAAAAAATTTCAACCATAGTTGCAGCGGAACGAGCAATCCATTAGAAGAGTCAAATAGACTACAAAGTCTATTATCTTCTCCATGTTAAAAATCTACCAATAATGTTTTATCCCTGTAACATCAATTAATAATTCTGGTCCACAATCATATGAATAACTCATAATCATAATTGTAGTTCTAATTTCTCTTCTCATCCAGGACGAAGATAATTTTCATCACCTATCTTTACCTGAAACATCAAAGATCATGGTTACACCAAATCACATTTCCTGTTCATAATCATACTAATAACTTCATCTTTGCACTACGGCCAAATATATTCATTTGTATCACCAGTTGGTCATGTTCATCTCAACACATGTTCATCTTTACACTACTTGCCAAAGATATTCAACAACATGTCATCTTTGCACTACGGGCCAAAGATATTCATCAACAATTCATCTTTGCACTACTGGCCAAAGATATTCAACCACAGGTCATCTTTGCACTATGGGCCAAAGATATTCATCACCAGTTCATCTTTGCACTACAGGCCAAAGATATTCAACAACAGTTCATATTTGCACTACAGGCCAAATATATTCATCAACAGTTCATATTTGCACTATAGGCCAAATATATTAATATCTCAAATAAATATATAATCATTTCAGAATTTATATAAACAATAATTATAACCATGTTGATCAATTCACCTTTGCACTTAAGCTAAAGATATTCAATTATAAATTCAATGGTCATGATCATACCAGTCAACAATTCATCTTTGCACTACTGGCCAAAGGGAACCCATAGTCATGATCATACCAAAAATTTACCCATCTTTACACTCAAGTCAAAGAGAAATATCATCATTAGGGTTATAAAAATGTTATATATGATAATAAAATCAATATAATCAACATATAGATTTAATCTCAAGAGTAATATTCATAAATCAACTATAATTTGGTCAGAAAAAGAAACCAATTTTATCGTAAATAGTAACTCGTGAATAGTAACTCCTGAATAGTAACTCATGAATAGTAAACTCGACACAAAAAGGTAAAAATTCTATAATAAAATTTATACCAATATTTCAGTATAATGATATTGAAAGAATAACACATCTTAAACTTATAAACAATTTATTTTAATTGTTTACACTTTACTAAATAATGAATTTAATCATCCTAAAATTCCAAACTCATAAGATCTCATCGCCAATAACCAAAACCCTCATCAAAATTCTGCATATACCTCATACAGGATTCTCAAGCCATAAAATTCTATTTTCTAATTTTCTTACTTCCCATAATATATTTAATTCATTTACTCATAACTAGTCTATTTTCATAAAAAATACCAAATCAGTCCCAAAAATATTTTTTTTTCTGGGATTTAGAAGAATATAGTCCCATATTTAACATATATTTTTTTTCCGAAAATTTTAAAATTCATTACTATTTTTCATATAGCCAAAACTGTCAAATATTCAGACATTTATCATAAATTGTACTTTTGTCCAAAAATTCCAAAATTTACAGAGTATACTTCTATCATATACATGTAGTCTCAATAAAAATTTCACCAATTTTGGAGTTAACCACAAGGAGTTATAAGCGGTTACTTTTAAAATAGTCTTTTCTCATAAAATTCATAACTCTTAATCTATACATCCAAAAATCACCATTTGTGGACACAATCAATAAAACTCATCAAAATATCATTTCAAATTTTTCCAGAATTTTCTGAAAGCCAGAAAAATTACGAAACTAAAAAATATAACAACCCTTAAAATTCCTTACTATCCCTTACCTCAAAAGAGCAACACTTCTGACTGGATATCGGATATAACGCTGAAGAAAACTTGCACTGATGAATATCAACTCACCAAGTATCTAAATACCCACAAAATACACTCAATAATCTAGAGAGAAAAATAGAGAAAACTTATGAATTCTGGTGTGATTTTCAATTCTAACTTAGCCCTCTATTTATAGGAAAATGTTAGCACGTCGAAGCAGACTTGACCTGCAACCTGATGGCTTTACCTGCTACTATTTCACCCACCAAAAATCAGCCACCATCCCACACAACCAAAAGTGGGGCCCACTCAATTCTAGAATTTTCTACCAAAACCTAATTTCCGAATCAGTCACCTCTTAAAATTCATAACAAATCATTCGTTCATTTTTAACGGTTCAAAATTTGTAAACATATACTCAACTTATATATGTATAACTTATCCAAAAATCACAACGATCCAACGGTCAGATTAAAAATTATAACTCATACAATAAAGCTGTAAGAATACTGATTTGATCTTTTAATACCTTCAATCCGACAAAATACTGATAAAATACCTTAACATTAATTACTTTATTTATAACCACATAAATAAATCCATCATTTATATCCACATCAAATAAATATTTCCTTATCATATAAATCAATAATTAATTATTCACAAATAATATTACAGAATCACAATTATGACAACCAGGCCGTTCCCAGAAAAGAGGGGGCTTTTCAATAAGGATTTCTCCTTACTGGCGCGCAATTAGATGACAAAACCTCTCATTAGACAGAACTTTCTAGACATTGCCAATAATGCTATCTAATAATATTATTCAAATAATATGAATTATTGATCTGATAATGGAAAATATTGTGCAGCAACAATTATTAAAACAACAATAATATAAAATATCAACGCATCAATTATTGAATCAATAAAATAAAATATTGAACATTAACTACTGTAACAATTATTGAGTAGTGCCTTCTCACATAAGAATCAATAATTAAAAAAAATATTGTGCAATACCGTGTGTTACTGTGCAACTACGCGTATTACTGTATTTTAACCACCAGGTATTTCAACAGTGTTAACGGTAATAACTACGCCGTTATTTATAAAAACTCAAATTTGTCATTTTCTTCATCTAAAAGTTATTTTGTTATGGGGACCACAAATGGCTGCACCGTCGTACAAATATTTCCCGACAGAAAGAATATTCCATGACTAAACGAATATTCTCCGGCAATAATGAATATTTTAAAACCACAAATTTCATGGAGTATAGAAGTCAAAACTTAACCAACTGAGTATAATAAAGAATGGGATAACAAAAGAAATCACCATGCATGCGATAGACCGCACAGACAGGTTATTCCAACAGAATAATAAATAATGGAACCAGGTCCGGCGTAAAACGCACAGACAAGATATTTCAACAGAATAATAATAAAGACGGAACCAGGTCCGGTGTAAAACACACAGACAGGATGTTCCAACATAATAATAATAAAGACGAAACCAGGTCCGTTGTAAAACACACAGACATGATGTTCCAACAAAATAATAATAAAGACGGAACCAGGTCTGGTGTAAAACACACAAACAGGATGTTCCAACAGAATAATAATAAAGACGGAACCAGGTCCGGTGTAAAACACACAGACAGGATGTTCCAACAGAATAATAGAAGAATGTCACCAAGTATAGGGTAGACCGCGTATACAGGTTATTCCAACAGAATAATAAGAAATAGAATAACAACAGTTCTCTTCATGAATAAGAAAGAATAACACCTCTTACCGTTTTAAAGAAGAACTGAAATAAGGAAGTAGTTAAGTAGCAGAATACTTTTCTTCTCTCTCTCTCTCTATAGTTTCTCTCTATAGTTTCTCTCTCTAGAGTTCAGTGAATTCGTAAAAAATAATGAAAGAATGAGCTGCTATTTATAGAAAAATGAAATGCATAGCAACTAATCCATGAACGGTTCAGATTGATTACTTTAATCTGACAGTCCATATTTAAAGAAAAATCTTTTAAATAAAATATAATATATTCTATTTATAGAATAACTTTAATAAAGTATTATGTTTTATATAAAAAGATGTTTCTGTTTTATTACGTTAATAATACGATTAAAACAAAACTTTATTATCGCTAAATAATTCATATTATTAACTGACAATAATTGAATCAAACTGAGTGACTTCTCACATATGCATTAATAACCAATACCGTGTGCTATTATGCAACCACACGTGTTACTGTACTTTTACTACCGAGTAGTTCAACAGTATCAATGGTAAAACTTCCGCCGTTATTTTTAATAAAATATTTTTGTCGTTTTCTCAATCCGACAATAATTCCGTTGTGGGGTCCACCAATGATTGTGCTGTTGTACGAATATTCTATGTTAAAACGAATATTCCTCGACTAATCGAATATTATATAACAACTTGCGTACTTTGCAAAATTTATAAATATTACCCACAACTATAACATTATATCAAATTAACTCCATAATATTCAAAAATGATATTTATAGAAAATTCATCTTTATTTATAAAAGTTGGGGTCTTACAACCTCCCCTTCTTATGAAATTTCGCCCTCGAAATTAGGGTACGTACCTGGTATGTCGAAGAGGTAAGGATACCTTGACTTCATTTCAGATTCTTACTCCCAAGTCATTTCCTCGACATCATGATTTCTCCACAAAACTTTGACTTGAGGTATAACCTTGGAGCGTAGAATATGTTCCTTCTTATCTAAGATTTGAACAGGAACTTCTTCATACATCAAATCCTCCGCTATTTCGTCCGGTTCTAACTCAATAATGTGGTTCGGGTCTTCCACATATTTACGTAACATGGATATATGAAAAACGTTATGAACACGAGACATACTTGGCGGTAAAGCGAGTCTATAAGCCACAATTCCTACTCGATCGAGGATTAAAAATGGACCGATGAATCGAGGATTGAGCTTTTCTCTCTTTCCAAATCTCGTAACTCCTTTCCATGGAGCAACACGTAAGAACACATGATCTCCTATATCAAATTCCACGTCCTTTCGATGAAGATCAGCATAACTCTTTTGTCGATCTTGTGAGATTTTATACGTTATCGGATCGCTTGAATCTTTTCTGTAGTCATACGTACCAACTTCGGTCCCAACAACGTTGCTTCACCCACCTCATCCCAGCATACTGGAGAACGACATTTTCTTCCATACAATGCTTCGAATGGAGCCATGCCAATATTTACTTGATAACTGTTGTTGTAGAAAAACTCCACCAATGGTAAGAACTTGTCTCAACTTCCCTTGAAGTCAAGGACACAGAGTCTTAATAAATTTTCTAGAGTTTGAATAGTCCTTTCTGATTGTCCGTCCGTCTGAGGATGATATGCCAAACTAAATCGTAAATCCGTGCCCATAGCTTTTTGTAAACTAACCCAAAATCGTGAAGTGAATCTTGGGTCTCGATCAGAAACTATAGATACTGGCATACCATGCAGTCTTACAATCTCGTTTATATACATACGAGCAAGACGTTCAAGTGTATAAGTTTCTCGTATCGGTAAGAAATGAGCAGACTTGGTCAATCTATCAACAATGACCCAAATCGCATTTATACCTTGAGAAACCTTAGGAAGACCGGTAACGAAATCCATGGTAATGTGCTCCCACTTCTATTTTGGAATTTCAAGTGGTTGCAATGGACCTTTTGGTACTTGATGCTCCGCTTTGACTCGTTGACAAGTTAGACACCTTGAGATAAACAGCGCTATCTCTCGCTTCATATTGCTCCACCAAAATGTATGACGGAGATCATGATACATTTTGGTACTCCCAGGATGGATTGCAAACGGTGTGTTGTGCGCCTCCATCATGATTTCATACTTTAAATCAAGGTTGTTACGAACACAAAGTCTGTAGTTGACTCGAAGTATTCCTTCTTCATCGATTCTTGCTTCTAGCATAGCACCTTCTTGCACTTTCTTCCTCATATGCATCAACTCCAGGTCTGTAGCTTAAGCAACTTTAACTTTATCGATTAAAGTTGGTTCTACTCGTATATTCGTCATCATCACATGGGTCCCTGGAGTCTTTAACTCTATCTCCATCCTTTGCAAGTCACACAAAATGGGCCTTTGTATTGACAATATCACACTCGTACTTGTATATAATCTTCTACTCAATGCGTCAGCTACCACGTTCGCTTTTCCAGGATGGTATTGAATGGTATGATCATAATCTTTCAACAGTTCAAGCCAACGTCGTTGTTGCATGTTGAGTTCCTTTTGAGTGAAGAAATATTTGAGGCTTTTATAATCCGTAAAGATCTCCACCTTCTCCCCATACAAGTAATGCCTCCAATTTTTAAGTGCAAAGACAACAGCTGCCAACTCTAGATCATGAGTAGGATAATTCCTCTCATATTCCTTGAGTTGTCTTGATGCATAGGCTATGACTTTTTCATATTGCATGAGAACGCATCCTAACCCTTAGCTCGAAGCATCACTGTAGATGATAAATCCCTTCGAGCCAGATGGTATTGTTAGAACAGGTGCTGAAATGAGTCTCCTCTTGAGTTCTTGAAAACTCTTCTCACATTCTTCGCTCCAACCGAACTTTGTATCTTTCCGAGTCAGTTGAGTTAATGGAGTAGCGATTCGAGAAAATCCTTCCACGAATCTCCGATAATAACCAACTAAACTAAGAAAGCTACGTACTTCGGTCACTGATTTAGGTTTCTCCCAGCTTTGAATAGCTTCAATCTTTGTCGGGTCAACAGATATTCCACGACTTGATACTACGTGCCCAAGGAATGCTACCTCCTCCAGCCAGAACTCGCATTTCTTCAACTTGGCATAAAGATTGTATTCACGAAGCTTTTGGAGTACCAGCCTCAAGTTTTGCTCATGATCTTCACGACTTTTGGAATAAATAAGGATGTCATCAATAAAGACGACCACAAAGTGATCCAAATATTCCTTGAATACCCGGTTCATCATATCCATGAAGGCAGCAGGAGTATTAGTCAATCCAAAGGACATGACTAGAAATTCATAATGCCCGTACCGAGTTCTGAAAGCCGTCTTTGGAATATCCTCAGTTCTAACCTTCAGCTAATGATATCCAGAACGAAGATCGATCTTTAAAAAGAATTGTGCTCCTTGCAATTGGTCAAACAGGTCATCAATACGTGGCAATAGGTACCTATTTTTGATGGTGACATGATTCAACTCCCGATAATCAATACAAAGTCGCATACTTCCATCTTTCTTCTTCACGAATAGAACATGAGCACCCTAAGGAGAAGTACTAGGATGAATAAAGTCAATGTCTAACAATTCCTGCAGTTGGATCTTTAACTCCTGAAGTTCAATAGGAGCCATTCGATATGGGGCTTTGGAAATGGGTTTTGTACCGGATTCAAGGTCGATACAAAATTCAATTTCACGCTCTGGGGGTAGGCCAGGAAGTTCTTCAGGGAATACGTCAGGAAATTTATTAACAATAGAAATATCATTCAAAACTGACGTATTTTTGTTTAGATCCGTGACATGAGCTAAGAAAGCTTGACATCCGTTTTTCAATAAACGAATAGCTTTATGGTTTGAGATGACAGCGATTGATTTTAATGGTTTGGTTGCTTGAATTCGCATAATAGGTCGATTAGGAATATGAAAGCTAACAACCTTACGAAAACAATCAATTTTTGCATGATGAGTAGTTAACCAATCAATCCCTAGAATCACGTCAAATGCAAGTATTTTTAATGAAATAAGATCGACAGGTAATGTGTGGGTACCAACTTGAACCAAACAAGACTTATAAATCGTGGATGTAATGAAGGTTTCTCCCAATGAAGTTTCAACAGATAAGTCAAAGTCTAATTTCTCCGGAGTCAAATTTAATCGATGAGTGCAAGTAGGAGAAATAAAAGAATGGGTAGAACCGGTATCAAATAAAGTATAGACTTCGTTAGAGTTTATGATAAGCTTACCCGTGATGACCTCATTCGGGTTCCTTGCTTTCTGGGAGGTCACAACAAATGCTCTCCCTTACACTATCAGTTTTGACTTTTTTGGGACGGCCTTTGGTGTCTCCATCCTGGCTGAACTTATTTTTGGTAAACGATAAAATCGAGCTAAATGACCTTCTCTTCCATAATTATAACATACTTTAGACGGCATCGCGCAGTTTAGACTGATGTGCCCCTCTCCTCCGCATTTGAAACATATGATAGGTGGTCGTTCTCCTTCCTTAACAACGGGTGCTGGTGCTAACGTCTTTCCATCATTGTTGAATCTCCTCTTCTTGAAATGACTATTCTTATTGTTTTGGCCCTGATTACCACCGAAGTGGTTACCATTTTTGGCCTGATGATTCCCTCCACGCTTGTTATCACCGCTTCGATGACTACTCTCACTGGTATTATCATTTTGTCGACTGCTCTCTTTTGGTTGCATTGACTCATTATCGCGCTCCACTAACTGAGTCTTATTCACAACATCTGAATACAAACACAGTTTATGAGAAATAAGATGTTGACGTATCTCATGTTTCAAACCTCGCAAAAATATTCGCGTCATTCGCTCTTCATTATCCACCAAGTGGGACGCAAACCGGGACAACTCAGCAAATTTAGCCTCATACTGCGACACGGTCATATTATTCTGCTCTAATTTGATGAACTCCACCTCTTTCATGTGACGAACACTTTCAGAAAAGTATTTGTCATTGAACAGCTCTTGGAACTTCTCCCAAGACATTTTTAGTGCGGCAGGTTGAGTACGCTTAATCGATTCCCACCAGTAATCTACCTCTCCTCGTAACATAAAGGCGGCAAAGGGAACCTTTTGCTCCTCAGAGCATCCTAAGACATCAAATATCTTGGTGATCTGCTTTATTCATGTTTTCGCTATAAGTGGTTTTGGCTCTCCCTTAAACTCCGGTGGTCCCAGCTCTTTGAACTGTTTAGCGGTGACCGTCCAAGAGTTTTCAGTGTTTCCACCTACATTTTGAACAGGAGCCGCTCTCGCCTGCTGTTGCATGAATTGCATAAAGCTTCTAAATATTTCATCATTCATCATTTGGTTAGTATTGTTGTTTGCATGAGGATTGTCGCCTTCCTGATGCACATTATCCCGATTATTGATATGTGGTGAATCAACAGTCGCCTGTGCTCCATTGCTATTCTCAACATTCTCGGATGCCATTTTCAGATACTGCCACAAAATAAAAGTTAATTGATATGTCATATATTATCCTTATATTCTGACCGACCAATTAAATACCATGCAAATAAACTTAGGTAGGTCATACTAGCGAAGGAATTTCTCATCTCTCCCCTCCTAATTCTATTCTCACATCTTAGCCAGAGATCATATCCCTAAGCTCTGATACCAACTGTGACGCCCCCAAAATTAGGTATACATCACCCATCTTGGGTCGTCAGATACATGGTACAGAAAATAAATACAACTTACTAATACAACTGTCGTGTACAATACGACAAAATATAACTGTGAGTTTGAATACAATTATTGTCTACTAGAGACTATACAAACTCAAAAGGAGTCCTCATTACAATTATTGTCACACTATTTAACAGAATAGTGAGGACTACTAATACTATCATCTGGTCCATCACTCCGTTCCCCGACTCGTCCCTGCTATATTCTCATTTCCTGAAGAGAACAGTGAAAAAAGGGTGAGCTCAACTAACCCAGTAAGAAATATTATGACTAAGATAATGCAAAATAAATTATCATTAGCCTTCAACAGTGTTAAACTGATAAAATATAACGAACATCAAGTTTAACTGCAGCGGAACAAGCAATCCATTAAAAGAGTCAAGTAGAGAATAAAATCTACTATCTTCTATGATTTAAAAGGTTTTTCAACACTGTTATCGCTGGGACTCAGCTTATTAAAATAATCCACATCATCAAATCACCCATGCACTACGGCCAATGATATTCGTGTATTCATTAATGGTCATTGTAAGACCCCGAATTTTATGAAATAAAAGTATTCAATTTTTCTTATAATTACTATTCAGTAAATGGTTAAATTGATAAATGTTAAAGTTAAGGGTGATATATGAATTTTTTTTCAAAATAAACAAGTGGTTATAAAATAATCATTGTTGTCGGGGAATATTCGTTGGTCGTGGAATATTCTTTCTGTCGGGGAATATTCGTACGACGGCGCAGCTATTTGTGGGCCCCATAACGAAAAACGGTCGGATGAAGATAACGACAAAAATTGAGTTTTTATAATTAACGGCGTAGTTGTTACCGTTAACACTGTTGGAATACCCGGTGGTTAAAATACAGTAATACGCGTGGTTGCACAGTAGCACACGGATTGCACAGTATTTTTGAATTATTGATTCTTACGAAGGAAGGCACTACTGAATAATTGTCACAGTAATTACTGTTCAATATTTTATTTTATTGATTCAATAATTGCTGCGTTAATATTTTATATTATTGTTGTTTCAATAATTGTTGCTGCACATCATCTCCATTATCAGATCAATAATTCATATTATTTGAATAATATTATTAGATAGCATTATTGGCAATGTCTAGAAATTTCTGTCTAAGGAGAGGTTTGGTCATCTAATTGCGTGCTAATAAGGAGAAATCCTTATTGGAAAGCCCCCTCTTTCCTGGGAACAGCCTGGTTGTCATAAATGTGATTCTGTATTATTATTTGTGAATAATTAATTATTAATTCATATGATAAGGAAATATTTATTTTATGTGGATATAAATGAGGGATATATTTTTGTGGTTAAAAATGAAGGAGTTAATGTTGAGGTTTTTATCAGTATTTTTGTCGGAATGGAGATATTAAAAATCAGGATTTTTGAGATATATTGCGGGGGTTATAATTTTTAATCCGACCGTTGGATCGTTGTGATTTTTGGATATGTTATACATATATAAGTTGAGTATATGTCCATATATTTTGAACCGTTAAAAATGAACGTATGATTTGTTATGAATTTTACGAGATGACTGGTTCAGAAATTGTTGAATTTTCGGAGTTAATGATTTTGGTAAAAAATTCTAGAATTGGTGGGCCCCACTCTTGTTGGTGAAGAAATGTGCTTAGATTTTTATTCAAATGTGGTGGGTGGGAATAGTAGTAGGTAAAGCCATCAGGTTGCAGGTTAAGTCTGCTTTGGCGTGCTAACATTTTCCTATAAATAGAGGGCTAAGTTAGAATTGAAAATCACACCAGAAACAAGTTTTCTCGCTTTCTCTCTCTAGATTATTGAGTGTATTTTATGAATATTTAGATACTTGGTGAGTTGCTATTCATCAGTGTAAGTTTCTTTCAGCGTCATATCCGATATCCAGTCAGAAGTGCTGCTCTTTTGAGGTAAGGGATATTAAGGGATGTTATATTTTTCATAATGATGTTATTCTTTCAATATCATTATACTGAAATATTGGTATAGATTTTATTGTAGAATTTCTACCTTTTTGAGTCGGGGTTACTATTCACGTATACGACACTATTCACGTATACGGCACTATTCATGTATATGACACTATTTACGTATATGACATTATTTACGTATACGGTACTATGTACGAATACGGAGTACTATTCATGAGTTACTATTTAAGAGTTACTATTCACGAGTTACTATTCATGAGTTACTATTCACGAGTTACTATTCACGAATTACTATTCACAGGTACTATTCACGATAAAAATTGGTTTCTTTTTTTGACCAAATTATCGTTGATTTATGATTGTTGCTCTCGAAAATAAATGTAGTTGTTGATCATATTATTTTTATTATCATATATAATATTTTTAAAACCCTGATGTTGAATTTCTCTTTCACTTGAGTGTAAAGATGGGTAAATTATTGGTATGATCGTGACTGAAGAATGTCTTTGGCCTGTAGTGCAAAGATGAATTGTTAACTGGTATGATCATGACCATTGAATTTATAATTGAATATCTTTAGCTTAAGTGTAAAGATGAATTGATTAACATGGTTATAATTATGGTGTATATAAATTCTGAAATGATTATATATTTCTTTGAGATATGAATATATTTGGCCTGTAGTGCAAATATGAACTGTTGAGGAATATCTTTGGCCTGTAGTGCAAAGATGAATTATTGATGAATATCTTTGGCCCGTAGTGCAAAGATGACTTGTTGTTGAATATCTTTGGCCTGTAGTGCAAAGATGGTCTGTTGATGAATATCTTTGGCCCGTAGTGCAAAGATGAAATTATTAGTATGATTATGAACAGGAACTGTGATTTGGTATGTAAGACCCCAACTTTTATAAATAAAGATGAATTTTCTATAAATATCATTTTTGAATATTATGGAGTTAATTTGATATAATGTTATAGTTGTGGGTAATATTTATAAATTTTGCAAAGTAAGCAAGTTGTTATAAAATATTCGTTTGGTCGGAGAATATTCTTTTTGTCGGGGAATATTCGTACGACGGCACAATCATTGGTGGACCCCACAACGGAATTATTGTCGGATTGAGAAAACGACAGAATTATCTTTCTATAAAAATAACGGCTGAGGTGTTACCGTTAAAACCGTTAAAACTGTTGAACTACTCGGTAGTAAAAGTACAGTAATACGCGTGGTTGCATAGTAGCACACGGTATTGATTATTGATGCTTACGTGAGAAGTCACTCAGCTATACTCAATTATTGCTACAGTAATTGCTGCATCATATCTCTTAAATTATTGTCATAGTATCATCTGTATAATATGTTATATTATTGAGACGTTGTGGTAAGTTTGGTTATTTTATGGGGGGGCATATGTCATCATCTAAGAGTCTCTTCGTCAATAGTAATTACCGTCATCAATAGTAATTACCGTCATCAATAGTAATTACCGTCGTCAATAGTAATTACCGTCGTCAATAGTATTTACCTTGGTCAATAGTAATTACCTTCGTCAATAGTATTTACCTTGGTCAATAGTAATTACCTTCGTCAATAGTATTTACCTTGGTCAATAGTAATTACCTTCGTCAATAGTATTTACCTTGGTCAATAGTAATTACTTTCGTCAATAGTAGTTGTCCCTTCAATATTACCAAGAGTCATTTGACCCTTCGTTAAGACCAAGAGTCATTTGACCCTTCGTTAAGACCAAGAGCCACCCTCAGTTTTTCTATAAATAGAGGCCTAGGGCTTCATTATTTTTCACGAATTCATTCAAGCTATAGAGAGAGAAAGTATAGAGAGAATAAGAGAGAGAGAGACTAAAAGTATTCTGCTACATCACTTTTCCAATATCCAGTTCTTTAAGGTAGGGAATATTATTTCTTTTATATTCATGAAGAGAACTTCTGTTATTCCATTTGTTATTATTCTGTTGGAATAACCAGTATACGCGGTCTACCCTATACTTGGTGACATTCTTCTATTATTCTGTTGGAACATCCTGTCTGTGTGTTTTACACCGGACCTGGTTCCGTTTATTATTCTGTTGGAACATCCTGTCTGTGTGTTTTACACCGGACCTGGTTCCGTTTTATTATTATTCTGTTGGAATATCCTGTCTGTGTGTTTTACACCGGACCTGGTTCCATTATTTATTATTCTGTCGGAATATCCTGTCTGTGCGTTTACGCCGGACCTGGTTCCATTATTTATTATTCTGTTGGAATAACCTGTCTGTGCGGTCTATCGCATGCATGGTGATTTCTTTTGTTATTCCATTCTTTATTGTACTCAGTTGGTTAAGTTTTGACTTCTATACTCCATGAAATTTGTGGAATATCCTTGATAGTTGCGTTTCATCCAGTATCTTTTCAAGAAAATATTCTTCTAAGCATTCTTGAATTTTACTCCACAATGCAGTATCATGTTGACAATTTGGACGTTGTTAATTCCTGGATAAATTAATTCTTGAACTTGTTTTATTGAATTCTTATATCATTGTCATCATCCTCATGTTTATAAAATGTTGAAAGTCATCTGTGGCATGTAGTGCATAGATGGACTTGGTATGATTATGACCAGGGATTATTCGGTATAATCATGACCGTAATGTTACAAATGATGTGGTAAAAGTCCTCATTGGCCCGTAGTGCATTGATGGACAGTTGTTGGCATGATCATGACCATTAATGAATACACGAATATCCTTGGCCGTAGTGCAGGGGTGATTCGATGATGTGGATTATTTTATTAAGCTGAGTCTCAGCGATCGCAGTGTTGAAAAACCTTTTAAATCATAAAAGATAGTAGAGTTTATTTTCTACTTGACTCTTTTAATGGATTGCTTGTTCCGCTGCAGTTAAACTTGATGTCTATTATATTTTATCAGTTTAACATTGTTGAAGGCTAATGATAATTTATTCTGCATTATCTTAGTCATAATATTTCTTACTGGGCTAGTTGAGCTCACCCTTTCTTTCACTGTTCTCTTCAGGAAATGAGAACGTAGCTGGGACAAGTCGGGGTACGGAGTGATGGTCCGAATGATAGTATTAGTTAGTAGTCCTCACTATTCTATGTAATGGTGTGTTAATAAATGTAATGAGGACTCCTTTTGAGTATGAATACTCTCTAGAAGATAATATTTGTATTCAAACTCACAGTTTATGTTTTGTCGTATTGTACACGACAGTTGTATTATTAAGTTGTATTTGTATTCTGTACTATGTATCTGACGACCCAAGATGGGTGATGTATACCTAATTTTGGGGGCGTCACAGTTGGTATCAGAGCTTAGGGATATGATCCCTGGCTAAGATGTGAGAATAGAACTAGGAGGGGAGAGACGGGGAATTCCTTCGCTAGTATGACATACCTAAGTTTATTTGCATGGTATTTAATTGGTCGGTCATAATATAAGGATAATATATGACATATCAATTAATTTTTATTTTGTGGCAGTATCTGAAAATGGCATCTGAGAATGTTGAGAATAGCAATGGAGCACAGACGACTGTTGATTCACCACATCAATAATCAGGATAATGTGCATCAGGAAGGTGTCAATCCTCATGCAAACAACAACACTGACCAAATGATGAATGATCAAATGTTCAGAGGCTTTATGCAATTCATGCAACAACAGGTGAAAGCGGCTCCTGTCCACAACGTAGGTGGAAATACTGGAAACTCTCAGGCGGTCACCGCTAAACAGTTTAAGGAGCTGGGACCACCGGAGTTTAAGGGAGAACCCAAACCACTTGTAGCTGAAACATGGATAAAGCAGATCACCAAGATATTTGATGTCTTGGGTTGCTCCGAGGAGCAAAAGGTTCCCTTTGCCGCCTTTATGTTGCGAGGAGAGGCAGATTACTGGTGGGAATCGATAAAGCGTACTCAACCTGCCGCACTGAAGATGTCTTGGGAGAAGTTCCAAGATCTGTTTAACGACAAATACTTTCCCGAGAGTATTCGTCACATGAAGGAGGTGGAGTTCATCAAATTGGAGCAGAATAATATGACCGTGTCGCAGTACGAGGCAAAATTTGCGGAGTTATCCCGGTTTGCGTCCCACCTGGTGGATAATGAAGAAAGAATGACGCGGATGTTTTTAAGAGGTTTGAAGCCGGAGATACGTCAACATCTTGTTTCTCATAAACTGTGTTTGTATTCAGATGTTGTAAATAGGGCTCAGTTGGTGGAGCGCGATAACGAGATAACGCAACCAAAAGAGAGCAGCCGGCAAAATGATAATACCAGTGAGAGCAGTCATCGAAGCGGTGACAACAAGCGTGGAGGGAATCAACAGGCCAGAAATGGTAACCACTTCGGTGGTAATCAGGGCCAAAACAATAAGAATGGACATTTCAAGAAGAGGAGATTCAACAATGATGGAAAGACGTCAGCACCAGCACCTGTCGTTAAGGAAGGAGAACGACCACCTATCATATGTTTCAAATGCGGAGGGGAGGGGCACATCAGTCCAAACTGCGCGATGCCGTCCAAAGCATGTTATAATTGTGGAAGAGAAGGTCATTTAGCCCGATTTTGTCGTTTACCGAAGACAAATTCAGCTAGGATGGAGGCACCAAAGGCCGTCCCAGAAAAGTCAAAACCGGTTGTGCAAGGGAGAGCGTTTGTTGTGAACTCCCAGAAGCAAGGAACCCGAATGAGGTCATCACGGGTAAGCTTATCATAAACTCTAACGAAGTCTATACTTTATTTGATACCGGTTCAACCCATTCTTTTATTTCTCCTACTTGCGCTCATCGATTAAATTTGATTCCGGAGAAATTAGACTTTGACTTAGCAGTTGAAACTCCATTGGGAGAAACCTTCATTACATCCACGGTTTATAAGTCTTGTTTGGTTCAAGTTGGTACCCACACATTACCTGTCGATCTTATTTCATTAAAAATACTTGCATTTGACGTGATTCTAGGGATTGATTGGTTAACTACTCATCATGCAAAAATTGATTGTTTTCGTAAGGTTGTTAGCTTTCATATTCCTAATCGACCTATTATGCGAATTCAAGCAACCAAACCATTAAAATCAATCGCTGTCATCTCAAGCCATAAAGCTATTCGTTTATTGAAAAACGGATGTCAAGCTTTCTTAGCTCATGTCACAGATCTAAACAAAAATACGTCAGCTTTGAATGATATTTCTGTTGTTAATAAATTTCCTGACGTATTTCCCGAAGAACTTCCTGGCCTACCCCCAGAGCGTGAAATTGAATTTTGTATCGACCTTGAACCCGGTACAAAACCCATTTCCAAAGCCCCATATCGAATGGCTCCTATTGAACTTCAGGAGTTAAAGACCCAACTGCAGGAATTGTTAGACATTGGTTTTATTCGTCCTAGTACTTCTCCTTGGGGTGCTCCTGTTCTGTTCGTGAAGAAGAAAGATGGGAGTATGCGACTTTGTATTGATTATCGGGAGTTGAATCATGTCACCATCAAAAATAGGTACCCATTGCCACGTATTGATGACCTGTTTGACCAGTTGCAAGGAGCACAATTCTTTTCAAAGATCGATCTTCGTTCTGGATATCATCAGCTGAAGGTTAGAACTGAGGATATTCCAAAGACGGCTTTTAGAACTCGGTACGGGCATTATGAATTCTTAGTTATGTCTTTTGGATTGACTAATGCTCCTGCTGCCTTCATGGATATGATGAACAGGGTATTTAAGGAATATTTGGATCACTTTGTGGTCGTCTTTATCGATGACATCCTTGTTTATTCCAAAAGCCGTGAAGATCATGAGCAACACTTGAGGCTGGTACTCCAAAAGCTTCGTGAATACAAACTTTATGCCAAGTTGAAGAAATGCGAGTTCTGGCTGGAAGAGGTAGCATTCCTTGGGCACGTAGTATCAAGTCGTGGAATATCTGTTGACCCGGCAAAGATTGAAGCTATTCAAAGCTGGGAGCAACCTAAATCAGTGACCGAGGTACGTAGCTTTCTTGGTTTAGCTGGTTATTATCGGAGATTCGTGGAAGGATTTTCTCGAATCGCTACTCCATTAACTCAGCTGACTCGGAAAGATACAAAGTTTGGTTGGAGCGAAGAATGTGAGCAGAGTTTTCAAGAACTCAAGAGGAGACTCATTTCAGCACCTGTTCTAACAATACCATCTGGCTCGGAGGGATTTGTCATCTACAGTGATGCTTCGAGCAAAGGGTTGGGATGCGTTCTCATGCAACATGGAAAAGTCATAGCCTATGCATCAAGACAACTCAAGGAATATGAGAGGAATTATCCTACTCATGATCTAGAGTTGGCAGCTGTTGTCTTTGCACTTAAAATTTGGAGGCATTACTTGTATGGGGAGAAAGTGGAGATCTTTACGGATCATAAAAGTCTCAAATATTTCTTCACTCAAAAGGAACTCAACATGCGACAACGACGTTGGCTTGAACTGTTGAAAGATTATGATCATACCATTCAATACCATCCTGGAAAAGCGAACGTGGTAGCTGACGCATTGAGTAGAAGATCATATGCAAGTACGAGTGCGATATTGTCAACACAAAGGCCCATTTTGTGTGACTTGCAAAGGATGGAGATAGAGTTAAAGACTCCAGGGACCCATGTGATGATGGCGAATATACGAGTAGAACCGACTTTAATCGATAAAGTTAAAGCTGCTCAAGCTACAGACCTGGAGCTGATGCGTATGAGGAAGAAAGTGCAAGAAGGTGCTATGCCGGAAGCAAGAATCGATGAAGAAGGAATACTTCGAGTCAACTCCAGACTTTGTGTTCCTAACAACCCTGATTTAAAGTATGAAATCATGATGGAGGCGCACAACACACCGTTTGCAATCCATCCTGGAAGTACCAAAATGTATCATGATCTTCGTCATACATTTTGGTGGAGCAATATGAAGAGAGAGATAGCGTTGTTTATCTCAAGGTGTCTAACTTGTCAACGAGTCAAAGCGGAGCATCAAGTACCAAAAGGTCCATTGCAACCACTTGAAATTCCAGAATGGAAGTGGGAGCACATTACCATGGATTTCGTTACCGGTCTTCCTAGGGTTTCTCAAGGTATTGATGCGATTTGGGTCATTGTTGATAGATTGACCAAGTCTGCTCATTTCTTACCGATACGAGAAACTTATACACTTGAACGTCTTGCTCGTATGTACATAAACGAGATTGTAAGACTGCATGGTATGCCAGTATCCATAGTTTCTGATCGAGACCCAAGATTCACTTCACGATTTTGGGTTAGTTTACAAAAAGCTATGGGCACGGAGTTACGATTTAGTTCAGCATATCATCCTCAGACGGACGGACAATCAGAGAGGACTATTCAAACTCTTGAAGATCTATTAAGACTCTGTGTCTTTGACTTCAAGGGAAGTTGGGACAAGTTCTTACCATTGGTGGAGTTTTCCTACAACAACAGTTATCAAGCAAGTATTGGCATGGCTCCATTCGAAGCATTGTATGGAAGAAAATGTCGTTCTCCAGTATGCTGGGATGAGGTGGGCGAAGCAACGTTGTTGGGACCGGAGTTGGTACGTATGACTACAGAAAAGATTCAAACGATCCGACAACGTATAAAAACCTCACAAGATCGACAAAAGAGTTATGCTGATCTTCATCGAAAGGACGTGGAATTTGATGTAGGAGATCATGTGTTCTTACGTGTTGCTCCATGGAAAGGAGTTACGAGATTTGGAAAGAGAGGAAAGCTAAATCCTCGATTCATCGGTCCATTTTTAATCCTCGATCGAGTAGGAACTGTGGCTTATAGACTCGCTTTACCGCCAAGTATGTCTCGTGTTCATAACGTTTTCCACATATCCATGTTACGCAAATATGTGGAAGACCCGAACCACATTATTGAGTTAGAACCGGACGAAATAGCGGAGGATTTGACGTATGAAGAAGTTCCTGTTCAAATCTTGGATAAGAAGGAACATATTCTACGCTCCAAGGTTATACCTCAAGTCAAAGTTTTGTGGAGAAACCACGATGTTGAGGAAATGACTTGGGAGTTAGAATCAGAAATGAAATCAAGGTATCCTTACCTCTTCGACATACCAGGTACGTACCCTAATTTCGAGGGCGAAATTTCATAAGAAGGGGAGGTTGTAAGACCCCAACTTTTATAAATAAAGATGAATTTTCTATAAATATCATTTTTGAATATTATGGAGTTAATTTGATATAATGTTATAGTTGTGGGTAATATTTATAAATTTTGCAAAGTAAGCAAGTTGTTATAAAATATTCGTTTGGTCGGAGAATATTCTTTTTGTCGGGGAATATTCGTACGACGGCACAATCATTGGTGGACCCCACAACGGAATTATTGTCGGATTGAGAAAACGACAGAATTATCTTTCTATAAAAATAACGGCTGAGGTGTTACCGTTAAAACCGTTAAAACTGTTGAACTACTCGGTAGTAAAAGTACAGTAATACGCGTGGTTGCATAGTAGCACACGGTATTGATTATTGATGCTTACGTGAGAAGTCACTCAGCTATACTCAATTATTGCTACAGTAATTGCTGCATCATATCTCTTAAATTATTGTCATAGTATCATCTGTATAATATGTTATATTATTGAGACGTTGTGGTAAGTTTGGTTATTTTATGGGGGGGGCATATGTCATCATCTAAGAGTCTCTTCGTCAATAGTAATTACCGTCATCAATAGTAATTACCGTCATCAATAGTAATTACCGTCGTCAATAGTAATTACCGTCGTCAATAGTATTTACCTTGGTCAATAGTAATTACCTTCGTCAATAGTATTTACCTTGGTCAATAGTAATTACCTTCGTCAATAGTATTTACCTTGGTCAATAGTAATTACTTTCGTCAATAGTAGTTGTCCCTTCAATATTACCAAGAGTCATTTGACCCTTCGTTAAGACCAAGAGTCATTTGACCCTTCGTTAAGACCAAGAGCCACCCTCAGTTTTTCTATAAATAGAGGCCTAGGGCTTCATTATTTTTCACGAATTCATTCAAGCTATAGAGAGAGAAAGTATAGAGAGAATAAGAGAGAGAGACTAAAAGTATTCTGCTACATCACTTTTCCAATATCCAGTTCTTTTAAGGTAGGGAATATTATTTCTTTTATATTCATGAAGAGAACTTCTGTTATTCCATTTGTTATTATTCTGTTGGAATAACCAGTATACGCGGTCTACCCTATACTTGGTGACATTCTTCTATTATTCTGTTGGAACATCCTGTCTGTGTGTTTTACACCGGACCTGGTTCCGTTTATTATTCTGTTGGAACATCCTGTCTGTGTGTTTTACACCGGACCTGGTTCCGTTTTATTATTATTCTGTTGGAATATCCTGTCTGTGTGTTTTACACCGGACCTGGTTCCATTATTTATTATTCTGTCGGAATATCCTGTCTGTGCGTTTACGCCGGACCTGGTTCCATTATTTATTATTCTGTTGGAATAACCTGTCTGTGCGGTCTATCGCATGCATGGTGATTTCTTTTGTTATTCCATTCTTTATTGTACTCAGTTGGTTAAGTTTTGACTTCTATACTCCATGAAATTTGTGGAATATCCTTGATAGTTGCGTTTCATCCAGTATCTTTTCAAGAAAATATTCTTCTAAGCGTTCTTGAATTTTACTCCACAATGCAGTATCATGTTGACAATTTGGACGTTGTTAATTCCTGGATAAATTAATTCTTGAACTTGTTTTATTGAATTCTTATATCATTGTCATCATCCTCATGTTTATAAAATGTTGAAAGTCATCTGTGGCATGTAGTGCATAGATGAACTTGGTATGATTATGACCAGGGATTATTCGGTATAATCATGACCGTAATGTTACAAATGATGTGGTAAAAGTCCTCATTGGCCCGTAGTGCATTGATGGACAGTTGTTGGCATGATCATGACCATTAATGAATACACGAATATCCTTGGCCGTAGTGCAGGGGTGATTCGATGATGTGGATTATTTTATTAAGCTGAGTCTCAGCGATCGCAGTGTTGAAAAACCTTTTAAATCATAAAAGATAGTAGAGTTTATTTTCTACTTGACTCTTTTAATGGATTGCTTGTTCCGCTGCAGTTAAACTTGATGTCTATTATATTTTATCAGTTTAACATTGTTGAAGGCTAATGATAATTTATTCTGCATTATCTTAGTCATAATATTTCTTACTGGGCTAGTTGAGCTCACCCTTTCTTTCACTGTTCTCTTCAAGAAATGAGAACGTAGCTGGGACAAGTCGGGGTACGGAGTGATGGTCCGAATGATAGTATTAGTTAGTAGTCCTCACTATTCTATGTAATGGTGTGTTAATAAATGTAATGAGGACTCCTTTTGAGTATGAATACTCTCTAGAAGATAATATTTGTATTCAAACTCACAGTTTATGTTTTGTCGTATTGTACACGACAGTTATATTATTAAGTTGTATTTGTATTCTGTACTATGTATCTGACGACCCAAGATGGGTGATGTATACCTAATTTTGGGGGCGTCACATGGTATAACCATGATCTTTGATGTTTCAGGTAAAGACAAGTGATGAAAATTATCTTTGTCCTGGATGAGAAGAGAAATTTAGAACCATAAATATTATTATGAGTTATTCACATGAATGTGGACAGGAACTGTTGATTTATGTTACAGGGATAAAATATTGTTGGTAGATTTTTAACATGGACAAGATAATAGACTTTATAGTCTATTTGACTCTTCTAATGGATTGCTCGTTCCGCTGCAACTATGGTTGAAAATTTTTATTATCTACCATATGTTCTAAATCTCTGATTTATTACTAATGAAGGCTATTGATAATTTAATTATCTTTAGTCATGATATTCTTTACTGAGCTAGTTGTGTTCACCCTTTTGCTTCACAATTCCTTTCAGGTAATAAGAGTGTAGCTGGGTCGAGCGGGGGTAACAGGGGAATAGAACGGTGGTCATCATTTAGTAGTTATATTTGGTGAATCATCTAGGGTGAAGCGAACCCAACGTTGAAAGGGTGTTTTGCCACTATCATACAAGATGTCTAATGATATACAACCTCGTGTCATCATAAGACAGGATTGTGCTCATCCACTTGCTGAGTATATTTACAAGCACTACCTATATAATCTTGGTATTTGTTTGAAGTATAATTCTCAATTAGAGACAGTGGAGATAATGATAAGTCAAGAGAAGACTCACCATTGAGAAGAATATGATAGTAATCTTCTAATTTTTCTTTGGGGTATATTGGGTCAACCAAGGATAATTCTGTGGCCATATGATATCTATCATAACCTAGACGCATGGCCTCCCATGTACGAAGGTTTCCTTGAGCACTTCCCAAAGATTCTAATTTCTAAAACAGTTTTTGACTATACCTTTATGTAAGGTGTCATTGTGATGTGCTATCCAAGGTTGGGATAAGAGTCACAGTTGGTATATATTTGTATCCAAACTCACAACATATATGTTGTTGTATTTTACACGACAATTGTTGTAATAAAGTTGTAGTTATTTTCTGTACCATGTATTTGGCGACTCAGAATGGGTTAGATGGAATAGACCTATTTTGGGGTCGTTACAGTCATGCTCATGCCAACAACTGTCCATCAATGCACTATGGGCCAATGATGACTTTTACCATATTATTTGTAACATTACGGTCATGATTATACCGAATAATCCCTGGTCATAATCATACCAAGTCCATCTATGAACTACAGGCCACAGATGACTTTCAACATTTTATAAACATGAGGATGATGACAATGATATAAGAATTCAATAAAACAAGTTCAAGAATTAATTTATCCAAGAATTAACAACGTCCAAATTGTCAACATGATACTGCTTTGTGGAGTAAAATTCAAGAATGCTTAGAAGAATATTTTCATGAAAAGATACTGGATGAAACGCAATTATCAAGGATATTCCACAAAATTCATGGAGTATAGAAGTCAAAACTTAACCAACTGAGTATAATAAAGAATGGGATAACAAAAGAAATCACCATGCATGCGATAGACCGCACAGACAGGTTATTCCAACAGAATATTAAATAATGGAACCAGGTCCGGCGTAAAACGCACAGACAGGATATTTCAACAGAACAATAATAAAAACGGAACCAGGTCCGGTGTAAAACACACAGACAGGATGTTCCAACAGAATAATAATAAAGACGGAACTAGGTCCGGTGTAAAATACATAGACAGGATGTTCCAACAGAATAATAATAAAGACGGAACCAGGTCTGGTGTAAAACACACAGACAGGATGTTCCAATAGAATAATAATAAAGACAGAACCAGGTCCGGTGTAAAACACACAGACATGATGTTCCAACAGAATAATATAAGAATGTCACCAAGTATAGGGTAGACCGCGTATACAGGTTATTCCAACAGAATAATAAGAAATGGAATAACAACAGTTCTCTTCATGAATAAGAAAGAATAACACCCCTTACCGTTTTAAAGAAGAACTGAAATAAGGATGTAGTTAAGTAGCAGAATACTTTTCTTCTTTCTCTCTATAGTTTCTCTCTATAGTTTCTCTCTCTAGAGTTCAGTGAATTCGTAAGAAATAATGAAGGAATGAGCTGCTATTTATAGAAAAATGGAATGCACAGTAACTAATCCATGAACGGTCCAGATTGATTACTTTAATCTGACGGTCCATATTTAAAGAAAAATCTTTTAAATAAAATATAATATATTCTATTTATAGAATAACTTTAATAAAGTATTCTGTTTTATATAAAAAGATGTTTCTGTTTTATAACGTTAATAATACGAATAAAACAAAACTTCATTATCGCTAAATAATTCATATTATTAACTGACAAAAATTGAATCAAACTGAGTGACTTCTCACATAAGCATTAATAACCAATACCGTATGCTACTATGCAACCACACGTGTTACTGTACTTTTACTACCGAGTAGTTCAACAGTATCAATGGTAAAACTACCGTCGTTATTTTTAATAAAATATTTTTGTCGTTTCTCAATCCAACAATAATTCCGTTGTGGGGTCCACCAATGATTGTGTCGTTGTACGAATATTCCCTGTTAAAACGAATATTCTTCGACCAATCGAATATTATATAACAACTTGCGTACTTTGTAAAATTTATAAATATTATCCACAACTATAACATTATATCAAATTAACTCCATAATATTCAAAAATGATATTTATAGAAAATTCATCTTTATTTATAATAGTTGGGGTCTTACAAATTCTGTTTGCTAACTTATATCTTTAACCTATTATGTAATAATTTGCAATTTTATATTGTGGTTTTATGTACAAAGCATAACAGAAAAAATATAAACCAGTGATATACTAATACATATAGAACAAGACCTCAAATTTAAACAGAATGGGCAAATCCTTTTCATTCATAAAGAAATGATGGGGGTGACTCAACCTATTCATTCTCTTATCCTTATGCCTGTGCATAACATCATGAACATTTACATTAAGAATATAAATAAGGGGGTTTAGATGATTGCTTTAGTCATGAATACATTTTGCGTTCATTAAACTTTCCAAACTATGCATTGTGCCTATAACTTCTTTTTACAAAACAGGAAACTTCGTAATTTTTCCAACTGAACATTGTGAACTTGACCTTACGAGCTTGAACATCAGTTGCGAGAGTGATTATTAATGCTAAGGTTGTATCGATCTTTTGTCTTGGGACTTCGTAAATTAAGTTATCTATTTCACATATGAATGTATTAGCTGTTCAATCTGACTATATCACCCTTTTGTTTGTTTGAAATGTTAGACCTTTAAGGTATATTGGGAAACAAAATAGAACATTATAAAGTACTCATTTTTCTTTAGGTATGTGCCAAGAATCCATTCTTTCCATCCTAATAAGCTGCTTGCTTTTTTTTATGCTAATTTATTTATGTTATTTCATGTGAAATTGTTTTTTGCACTAAGTAGTTCACTTAATTTATTTTAGTTGACTGTGTTGGACTTATTGGCTATTTGACATGTGGATTTTGTTAATTTTACTGGAATTATGGAGTTTCCAATGCCATTTATTAGTTATGTATAGCTTAAGTTAAAGTTTGATTTTTCAAGTAATGTATTGTATATATGTGTAGGAGGATTTATTAGGTTAGTAATGGAAGGAGAAGTTTTCTTATTTTACTAACCTGTACATGAAATTAAATAGTTTTACATAATTGTAAATTGTTTATTTTTACTTATTTTTTTTATAATTTGTAGCATTTATATTTGTGTGCAATTTGGTGACTCCTATTGTGTTAATTTGAAGTTGGATTGTGCAATTTGGTGACTCCTATCGCATTAATTTGTAGCCTTTATATTTGTGTGCAATTTGGTGAATCTATGGCATCGTTTGAAAAAATCTCACGATCCGTTCAAACCCAGTTGTTCCAAATCGTTGGCTTCCAACTGAGAAGCTTCTCTAATCCACAATTTCTGTAAAGGTACCCACTTCTCTTCTCATCAATTAAATCCATCGAAAATACAATATAATTTGTAATTGTGTTGTGCTAAAGAACTGAGAAGATTCTGCTCAGTAAGTGCTTGATAAAAGTCTTGATTAAAGAACATGATATGATTTTATTGTGATTTTCCCATTATTCATTGCAACTTGTTTTGTTTGACGATTATTACCTGTTAATTTCTCTGCATAAATTTCATGGCATTACTCCTTTTACCCTCCCCAAATCTTATTTTTTGTTATTCCAATTTGACCTTGAGTTGGCTGAGTTTTTTAGGAAGAGAAAAGAACCTTGATTGGACTCGAATATTAATCTTGAAGCATAGAAAAGTTTCATATTTATGTTTTAATTTTGGATCAACTGTAGTACTCCTTTGTTACATTAAAGAGTTTAATGTGTGTAATTTTACGGCACAACTTTAGTTTCATACAATTATTGTTGAGTTTTGGTTTCAGGCATTTGAGGCACCTGTATTTGAGCATCTAGAGGTAGACCCAAAAAAGTAGCTTCAATTATTTTGGGTGGATGTGTTGGGACCCGTAACTTTCTCTCACTAGCAAAAGAGCTAAACCAACTATAGGTGACTTACCATTTGTGTTTCCTTTGCAATAAATTTTCACATTTTGGTTGCTTATTGTAAATTGAGTTGTTTTGGGATGCATGTGTTATTTCATAATTGGCAAATTATGGTGAAATTATATGCCCGTTACCTATAATCAAATTAGTGTTTATATATGTACTTGATTTAAATAAGATTTTTTTCCCGTTAATAATGATAACCAAACTGATACACTTTCAGAAAATATAGTAAGGGAAAACTAAAAATCGAGAACGAAAACTGAATTAGATAACAAAAAACATAGAAAATTTTTCAATAAACACATAAAATTTAGTGGTAGGGGGATGAAATTTAGCTGTCATTGCTAGGGATGTAAATATTCAGGCAACAAGCTATTTGGTAGTAACAATCTTTCATGTTTAGGCATAGATATATTAATTAATGTAGTGAAGTTTGGCCACAAGTAAGGGGTTGCAGTGAAAAATGTAGACTTTGACGGATATACAATATCTCGAAGTAGATTACTGCTAAAGATTGCTCATTTTAATTTCAAACAGTTGCCTTACAGTTGTACCATGAATGTTTTCTATTAGTTGTGTTATATGTTGTGACGCCCCCAAAACAGGTATACAACACCTATTCTGAGTCGTCAATAACATGGTACAAAAACAACTACAACTTTATTAATACAACATAAAAACTGTGAGTGTAAATACAAATATTGTCATCTAGACAATATTCACACTCAAATAAGTCCTCATTACAATTATTGGAACAATATTTTACAAAAAAAATGGTGAGGACTACTAAAACAACTTCCTAGAATCTTCATTCCATACCCCGACTAGTACTTGCTACATTCTCGCCTCCTGAGAAGAAAATGGAACAACAAGGAAAAGGGTGAGCTTAACTAGCCCAGTAAAGAATATTATGACTAAGATAATATACAACAAATTATCGTTAGTCTTCAACAGGAAAAAATTTAATAGAATACAATAGACAACAAGTTTTAATTCAATATTCGCAGCGGAAAATAATAATTCATAGAAGAGTTACGTAGAGAATGAAATATACGATTATCAATGAATTTAAAAGCCCATCATCAACATTTTATCCCTGTAACATCAATCAATAAATATCTTGAATCAAATAGTCATCTTTGCACTACAGGCCAAAGATATTCATCAGTTGGTCATGTTCACCTCAACACATGTTCATCTTTGCACTACGGGCCAAAGATATTCATCAGAAATCATTCATCTTTGCACTACAGGCCAAAGATATTCAGTTATATCATCATTTAGGACTGAGGATGATGAAAAATATTTTAAAAGAAACGAATCCAGTTAAACAAAATAATAAATATTAAGGATTCGTATTTCAGCTATTCCATGTCCAAAAATACCTTATAAATAATCATAGTGAAGTAAAATTCAAGAATGATCAAAATATGGATACAATCAAAGCTAGTATCCAGAATAGATATTTTGGACGAAAAGAAAAAAATTTTATTTTTCGGTGAATAGTAACTCGTGAATAGTAACTCATGAATAGTAACTCCGACATGAAAAGTTTCAAATTTGATAAAAAGTTCAGATCAATACTTCGGCATAATGATATTGAAAAAAATAATATCATTTAAGAAGAAATAACATCCCTTACCTCGGAAAGACGGTACTTCTGACTGGAATACTAGATATAGTGCTGAAGGAAACTTGCACCGTATAGAAACACTCAAAGTATCAAATACTCACAAGAATACGCTCGATATAGAGAGAGAAATAGAGAGAAACTTGTGTTTCTGGTGTGATTTTTAATTCTAACCTAAGCACCCTATTTATAGGAAAATGCTTAGAACACCAAAGTAGAAAATTTAATATAATAATAATATATATATATAAATTTTCAAGCCCACCTTAGAAAATCTGAAATCAGCCACCTTGCACATGTTTATGATGTCCAAAAAAATACAAAAAACTTTTTTCTCAAAATAATTAACTAAAACTCCCAAAAATCAATTATTTCGGAACTTCGAAACTTTAATAATTCATAATAAATAGCCCTTTTGTCAGAAAATTCGAATCTCGCGAATTTTTATAGGAAATTCAATTCTCTATAACTTTACAGAAGAAAGTTTTTCTAAATTCCAAACAGAAATTGACCGAAATTCACAAACGGACGATTTTACAGTCAATAATAAATTTTCGGTCAAGAATTATGTCTACCAACACACAAAACATGTGCTAATCATTTAATGCCACAAAAATACTCTTCCTCCTCATATACTCATATATCCCACATTCATTGTAAAAATACCACCATCAATATATTATTAAAATAATATATTTAAATGAATTATTTTATCAGATAAATTATTAATTTTCAACAATTGTCACATTAAAATTTTTCTCTATCTATATCCACATAAAATCACTATTTTTCTCATCATATAAATCAATAATTAATTATACACAAATAATATTACAGAACCACAGTACTGACAACCGTTCCCAGGAAAGAGGGGGCTTTCCAATAAGGATTTCTCCTTACTGGCGCGCAATTAGATGATCAAACCTCTCCTTAGACAGAACTTTTTAGACATTGCCAATAATGTTATCTAATAATATTATTCAGATAATATGAACTATTGCTCCGATAATAGAAAATACTGTGTAGTGACAATTATTGAAACAACAGTAATATAAAATATTAACGCAGCAATTATTGAATCAATAAAACAAAATACTAAACAGTAATTACTGTAACCATTATTAAGTAGTGCCTTCTTACGTAAGAATCAATAATTGGTGCAATACCGTGTGCTACGCGTATTACCGTGTTTTAACTACCGGGTATTCCAACAGTATTAACGATAACAACTACGCCGTTATTTATAAACAACTTATTTTTGTCGTTTTCTTCATCCAATCGCTTTCTGTTATGGGGCCCACACAAGGCTGCGCCGTCGTACGAATATTCCCCGACAACAAGAATATTCCACGACCAAACAAATATTCCCCGACAACAATGAATATTTTATAACCACTTACTTATTTAAAATATTTGCGCATTTTACCCATAACTAACCACATTAATCAAATCAACCCTTACTATTTTAGAATAATAAATAGAGGAAATTAGATTTCATTTATTAATAATTTGGGGTCTTACATATGTTTATTAAGGGCATCATTCTTTAGCTATCCTCTTTACATGTCCAGTAGTTGAGATTTATATTTATGGTCAATGTATGAACATGGCGTAAGTATGGTAGACAAAAGCATGACTGCATGGTTCAAGAAAATGTTTCACCATATTCATTCAAGTTTTCAAAATTATGTTTTCAATTTGATAATGTCCTTTATTTTCATTCGTCTTTGCTTTTTGAGAAACCCACAAAACTAGCTATTTTATAAATGGAGTCTCAGAATTTAAATGTTTATAGGGTCTCTAAAAAACTAGAAGATCGCCTGGGTTTAAGTTGGCCAGATGTCTAATAAGGAAAAACTAAATTTTAAAATTGAGTAACTGGGTTTAAGATTGTCATGTTCGAACATGTGTGTTTTAAAAATGCAGACAAAACTGTTGGGAATTCTTAGGGACTTCATGTTGATTCAGATCAGCCCTTGAGTTCTGATAACGTGAGATACTCATCTGGTGGTATTGATAAAGCATTTGAATATTCACTTGAGAAAGTTGCTTCAGTGTTTAATTCTCCACCTCATGCTGAGTACGCTGTTTCTAGAGTAAACAGTGTACATCTTAGAAAATAAACATGTATTATAAAGCTAGCAAAAATAGTAACACAGGCTTTAAAATTTAATTTTTTTAATCGGAATAATATCTTCTTCAATTGTTTTATTTGTTTGATCAAAGTTATTGTTAACACGAGAACCAAATTGTTCAGGTGGATACGTCTCTAAAGCTGCTTAAGGTAGGGAAGCATGTTATTCAAGGTGAATACGTTTAAATCTTTTTGTCTTTTGAATTAGGACCCTCATTATGGGAATAAGGTAGTATATATAGTTTTGGATGGTTTTCTTCGAAAGTGTTTGGTTGTTCTCAAAATTGAAATATATGTGTGTATATATGTATACATGTTGGATGGTCATATATTATTTAAAATAAGTACAAGTTATTAATTTAAGAGAATCTCTCTTAATTTGATTAAAAATGAGCTACACAATTCAGCTGAGAAAGCTACTTCGAATGTCGGTAATGATGTAAACCAACTAATATCTAATATGGAGCTGCTGGGGAGAGAGAACTCAAATAAAGACGGTTGTTGAAGAAAGAGTCACGCGTGGGAATGTCAGCACTACACCTTACCACTCAACAGCTAGATGTGTACAAATAATAAGTTCTGCATAAAGTTGTTTATTTTGTTTCTTTAAATATATACATTTTTTCTTTAATTCTTTTTCTTAATATTGACTCAACAAATTATTAAATTTATTATTTAAACTAGCCCGTGCATTGCAGGAGCTGTCAACTAGTGACTAATAAATTCAATACATATTACTGTTGGTTTCATGAATACAAGTGAATTAATATCATCATAAAAGCTAGTAATGTATATGTTTTTAATATATAAATACGTACGTCATATACTGAAGTATAATTATCAATATTAAAATTAAAATGTAATTACATTTTGTTCGAAAACTTCTCTTCATGGGAACATACTAAAAAATTCTATATCATACTAATAAAGAGAATCCGTAAAATTAAAAAAAAATCTAGCATAACAACATAATTAATTTATTCTATGCAATAACGTAACCATGCTCATGATACCAAATATTAAATAAATATTTATATTGAAACAAGTTATTTCATAGAATAAAATCAATTAATTAATCATTACATTATGTATTTGCATGAATTGAGACTGCGCTTAAAGGTGAAAACTTTAATTGGCTCTCAATCTTATGATGATCCATAGGTGTATTTAAAATTCTTATGATCATAAATAGGATCAAACCCTAACGATTTTATTTATAAAATAACTAAGAGTCAAATTTGTCTATTAAGATTATGAAACCCTAAGACCTATTTTGTCAAATATTATCAGTAATATTATTTATAGACCGCATAATTATCAAACTCATTAATAAAATGATTAAATTAATTTAATATAAAAGCCCAATAATTTCATAAATAGTAGAGGACACATAAATAAATAAAATATTCTTACAAAAACAAATCTTACAAAATACCTGCTAAAAAAGTCTATTCTATATATATTCATAAATATTGGCTATTGTAATAAGCTAATGCCACATCGAAACATGTGATATATTTTGATGTATATATATAATGACTCAAATTATTATTACTATTACTAATATCTTTAATTATAATTTTTTGGATTAAATTTATAATTAGTCAAGAAAATAGTATTGAAATAATGGATTGAGTCTTCATACGTATATTCAACCTTGTGATTTTTTATTTTTTTATCAAAAAAATTAAAATACCACATACAATTAATTATTACGAAATGTATAAGAAAAGTATATCAAATGATGTATATGTGTGTCTATGTGTATTTATATATGGAAAATGGAGTGTGTTTTAGACACATACAAACTTGTGTGTCCTATATCTAATACGACGTAATTTTAATTAATAAAACGGTGAAATGTCAAAATAATTATAAATAAAAACGGTGAAGTGTCAAAACTATTATTAATAAAATCTCTTAAAATAATAGGACACATACTCTATTTTCCCATATATATATATATATATATATATATATATATATATATATATATATATATATATATATATATATATACACACACATGTATGTATTATAATAGAATAATTTTAAACAATTATTAATTATGACAAGTGGAACGTTGTTGCTTCCATCAAAAATAATTAAGTACTAGAGATAATTAAATATAAGAATATTTATCATTAGAGTCTTGTAGTTTAAATATATTATCTATGTTAATTAAAAAACATAATGCCGTTTCTCTAACTGTGTGTTTCAAAATACCTTTGTCCTAGAAAAGAATAGTTTAAATCTATATTTTAATGTAAATTAAAAAGTTTACATACTTTCGCTAATTTTGAGTCCAACATATTTTGTGTAACGACCCCAAAAATAGGTTCATTCCATTCAACTCATTTCGAGTCGTCAAATACATGGTACAGAAAATAACTACAACTTTATTACAACAATTGTCGTATTAACTACAACAATTGTCATATTAACTACAACAACACATATGCTGTGAGTTTGAATACAAATATATACCAAATATGACACATGTCCCAACCGTGGACAACACCTCACAGTGACACCTTACATAAAGGTATAGTCAAAGACTGTTTTAGAAATTAAAATCTTTGGAAAGTGCTCAAGAAAACCTTGGTACATGGGAGGCCATGCTTCTAGGTTATGATAGATATCACATGTCCACAGAATTATCCTTGGTTGACCCAATAGACCCCAAAGAAAAACAAGAAGATTACTATTATGCTCTTTCCGATGGTGAGTCTTCTCTTGACATATAACTATCTCTATTGTCTCCAGTTGAGAATTATACTTCAAACAAACACCAAGATTATATAGGTAGTGCTCGTAAATATACTCAGCAAGTGGATGAGCACATCCCTGTCTTATGATGATACGAGGTTGTATGTCATTAGACATCTTGTATGATAGTGACAAAACACCCTTCCAACGTTGGGTTCGCCTCACCCTCAACAGCTATAGACCACCGTTCTATTCCCCTGTTATCCCCCACTCGACCCAGCTATACTTTTATTACCTGAAAGGATTTGTGAAGCAAAAGGGTGAGCATAACTAGCTCAGTAAAGAATATCATGACTAAAAATAAATCAATTATCAATAGCCTTCAACAGTAATAAATCAGAGATTTAGAACATATGGTAGATGATAAAATTTTTCAACCATAGTTGCAGCGGAACGAGCAATCCATTAGAAGAGTCAAATAGACTACAAAGTTTATTATATTCTCCATGATAAAAATCTACCAACAATGTTTTATCCCTGTAACATCACTCAACAGTTCCTTTCCACAATCATATGAATAACTCATAATCATAAATGTAATTCTAAATTTTTTCATCGCACCCATGGCGAAGAATATTTTTAACACCTGTCTTTACCTGAAACATCAAAGATCATGGTTACACCAAATCACAGTTCATGTTCATAACCATACTAATAACTTCATCTTTGCACTATGGCCAAAGATATTCATTTGTATCACCAGTTGGTCATGTTCATCTCAACACCTGTTCATCTTTGCACTACTGGCCAAAGATATTCATCAGCATTTCATCTTTGCACTACAGGCCAAAGATATTTATCAACAATTCATCTTTGCACTACATGCCAAAGATATTCAACAACAGGTCATCTTTGCACTACAGGCCAAAGATATTCATCAATAATTCATATTTACACTACAGGCCAAATATATTAATATCTCAAAGAAATATATAATCATTTCAGAATTTATATAAACAATAATTATAACCATGTTGATCATTTCACCTTTGCACTTTAGCTAAAGATATTCAATTATAAATTCAATGGTCATGATCATACCAGTCAACAATTCAACTATGTACTACTGGCCAAAGAGAACTCATAGTTATGATCATACCAAAAATCTACCCATCTTTACACTCAAGTCAAAGAGAAATATCATCATTATGATTATAAAAATGTTATATATGATAATAAAATCAATATAATCAACATATAGATTTAATCTCAAGAGTAATATTCATAAATCAACTATAATTTGGTCAGAAAAAAAATTAATTTTATCGTGAATAGTACCCATGAATAGTAACTCGTGAATAGTAACTCATAAATAGTAACTCGTGAATAGTAACTCGTGAATAGTAACCCCGACTCAAAAAGATAGAAATTCCACAATAAAATCCATACCAATATTTCAGTATAATGATATTGAAAGAATAACATCATTATGAAGAATATAACATTCCTTAATATCCCTTACTATCCCTTACAATCCCTTACCTCAAAAGTGCAGTATTTCTGACTGGAATGCAAAGCCGAAGGAAACTTGCACTGAATAGAAACTCTCAAAATATCTAAATACTCACAAAATATGCTTTATAATATAGAGAGAGAAAGAGAGAAAGCTTATGTTTCTGGTGTGATTTTCAATTCTAACTTAGTTCTCTATTTATAGGAAAATATTAGCACGTCGAAGCAGACCTAACCTGCAACCTGATGGCATTACCTGCTACTATTTCCACCCACCACATTTGAATAAAAATCTCAGCACATTTCTTCACCAACCAAGAGTGGTGCCCACCAATTCTAGAATTTTCCACCAAAATGATTAACTCCGAAAATTCAACAATTTCTGAACCAGTCATCTCGTAAAATTCATAATAAATCATACGTTCATTTTTAACGGTTCAAAATTTGTGGACATATACTTAACTTATATATGTATAACATATCCAAAAATTACCACGATCCAACGGTCGTATTAAAAATTATAACCCTCGCAAAATATCTCAAAAACCCTAATTTGATTTTCAATACCTCCGTTCCGACAAAAATACAGATAAAACACATCAACATTAACTCCTTCATTTTTAACCTCAAAAATATATCCCTCATTTATATCCACATAAAATAAATATTTCCTTATCATATGAATCAATAATTAATTATTCACAAATAATATTACAGAATCACATTTATGACAACCAGGCCGTTCCCAGGAAAGAGGGGGCTTTCTAATAAGAATTTCTCCTTACTGACGCGCAATTAGGTGACCAAACCTCTCCTTAGACAGAACTTTCTAGACATTGCCAATAATATTATCTAATAATATTATTCAAATAATATGAATTATTGATCTGATAATGGGAAATACTGTGCAGTGACAATTATTGAACAACAATAATATAAAATTTTAACGTAGCAATTATTGAATCAATAAAATAAAATATTGAACAATAATTACTGTAATAATTATTGAGTAGTGCCTTCTTACGTAAGAATCAATAATTTTAAAAATACTGTACAATACCGTGTGCTACTGTGCAATAATGCGTATTACTGTATTTTAACCACGGGGTATTCTAATAGTGTTAACGGTAACAACTACACCGTTATTTGTAAAAACTCAAATTTATCATTTTCTTCATCCGACATTTATTCTGTTATGGGACCCACAAATGGCTGCGTCGTCGTACGAATATTTCCAGACAGAAAGAATATTTCACGACCAAACGAATATTCCTCGACAACAATGAATATTTTATAACCACTTGTGTATTCTGAAAAAAAAATTATATATCACCCTTAACTTTAATATTTATCAATTTAACCATTTACTGAATAGTAATTATAAGAAAAATTGAATACTTTTATTTCATAAAATTTGGGGTCTTACAATCTCCCCTCCTTACAAAATTTCGTCCCGAAATTTACGTACCTGGTATTTCAAAGAGTTGAGAATACCTTGCTTTCATTTCAGATTCCATCTTCCATGTCATCATGATTTCTCTATTGCTCATCTCCTGTATTTTAGATATCATTCTAGAATATAGCTTCAAAACAAGGGTTAATTTAACAAATTAACATATCACATAATATTCTAATATTATGACTGACCAACAAATAAGCTTAGGTAGGACACACTAGTGAAGAATTTACTTATCTCTCCCCTCCTAGTTCTATTTCCCGATCTCCGTCAGAGATCATATCCCTAAACTCTGATACCAAAATGTAACGACCCCAAAAATATGTCTATTCCATCCAACCCATTATGAGTCGCCAAATACATGGTACAGAAAATAACTACAACTTTATTACAATAATTGTCGTATTAACTACAACAACACATATGCTGTGAGTTTGGATACAAATATATACCAAATGTAACACATGTCCCAACCGTGGACAATACCTCACAGTGGCACCTTACATAAAGGTATAGTGAAAGACTGTTTTAGAAATTAGAATCTTTGGAAAGTGCTCAAGAAAACCTTGGTACATGGGAGGCCATGCTTCTAGGTTATGATAGATATCACATGTCCACAGAATTATCCTTGGTTGACCCAATAGACCCCAAAGAAAAACAAGAAGATTACTATTATGCTCTTTCCGATGGTGAGTCTTCTCTTGACATATAACTATCTCTATTGTCTCCAGTTGAGAATTATACTTCAAACAAACACCAAGATTATATAGGTAGTGCTCGTAAATATACTCAGCAAGTGGATGAGCACATCCCTGTCTTATGATGATACGAGGTTGTATGTCATTAGACATCTTGTATGATAGTGACAAAACACCCTTCCAACGTTGGGTTTGCCTCACCCTCAACAGCTATAGACCACCATTCTATTCCCCTGTTATCCCCCACTCGACCCAGCTACACTTTTATTACCTGAAAGGATTTGTGAAGCAAAAGGGTGAGCACAACTAGCTCAGTAAAGAATATCATGACTAAAGATAAATAAATTATCAATAGCCTTCAACAGTAAAAAATCAGAGATTTAGAACATATGGTAGATGATAAAAATTTTCAACAATAGTTGCAGCGGAACGAGCAATCCATTAGAAGAGTCAAATAGACTACAAAGTCTATTATCTTCTCCATGTTAAAAATTCACCAACAATGTTTTATCCCTGTAACATCACTCAACAGTTCCTTTTCACAATCATATGAATAATTCATAATCATAATTGCAATTCTAAATTTTTTCTTCGTACCCAGGACGAAGAATATTTTCAACACCTGTCTTTATCTGAAACATCAAAGATCATGGTTACACCAAATCACAGTTCATGTTCATAATCATACTAATAACTTCATCTTTGCACTATGGCCAAAGATATTCATTTGTATCACCAGTTGGTCATGTTCATCTCAACACCTGTTCATCTTTGCACTACTGGCCAAAGATATTCATCAACATTTCATCTTTGCACTACAGGCCAAAGATATTCATCAACAATTCATCTTTGCACTACAGGCCAAAGATATTCAACAACAGATCATCTTTGCACTACAAGCCAAAGATATTCATCAATAATTCATATTTACACTACAGGCCAAATATATTAATATCTCAAAGAAATATATAATCATTTCAGAATTTATATAAACAATAATTATAACAATGTTGATCATTTTACCTTTGCACTTTAGCTAAAGATATTCAATTATAAATTCAATGGTCATGATCATACCAGTCAACAATTCAACTTTGCACTACTGGCCAAAGAGAACCCATAGTTATGATCATACTAAAAATTTATCCATCTTTACACTCAAGTCAAAGAGAAATATCATCATTAGGGTTATAAAAATGTTATATATGATAATAAAATTAATATAATCAACATATAGATTTAATCTCAAGAGTAAAATTCATAAATCAACTATAATTTGGTCAGAAAAAGAAACTAATTTTTTCGTGAATAGTAACTCGTGAATAGTAACTCGTGAATAGTAACTCGTGAATAGTAACCCCGACTCAAAAAGATAGAAATTCCACAATAAAATCCATACCAATATTTCAGTATAATGATATTGAAAGAATAACATCATTATGAAGAATATAACATTCCTTAATATCCCTTACTATCCCTTACAATCCCTTACCTCAAAAGTGCAGTATTTCTGACTAGAATGCAAAGCCGAAGGAAACTTGCACTGAATAGAAACTCTCAAAATATCTAAATACTCACAAAATATGCTTCATAATATAGAGAGAGAAAGAGAGAAAGCTTATGTTTCTGGTGTGATTTTTAATTCTAACTTAGCCCTCTATTTATAGAAAAATATTAACAAGCCGAAGCAGACTTAACCTGCAACCTGATGGCTTTACCTGCTACTATTCCCACCCACCACATTTGAATAAAAATTTCAGCACATTTCTTCACCAACCAAGAGTGGGGCCCACCAATTCTAGAATTTTCCACCAAAATGATTAACTCCGAATATTCAACAATTTCTGAACCAGTTATCTCGTAAAATTCATAATAAATCATACGTTCATTTTTAACGGTTCAAAATTTGTGGACATATACTTAACTTATATATGTATAACATATCCAAAAATTACCACGATCCAACGGTCGGATTAAAAATTATAACCCTTTCAAAATATCTCAAAAACCCTAATTTGATTTTCAATACCTCCGTTCCGACAAAAATACAGATAAAACACCTCAACATTAACTCTTTCATTTTTAACCACAAAAATATATCCCTCTTTTATATCCACATAAAATAAATATTTCCTTATCATATGAATCAATAATTAATTATTCACAAATAATATTACAGAATCACATTTATGACAACCAGGCCGTTCCCAGGAAAGAGGGGGCTTTCCAATAAGAATTTTTTCTTACTGGCGCGCAATTAGGTGACCAAACCTCTCCTTAGACAGAACTTTCTAGACATTGCCAATAATGTTATCTAATAATATTATTCAAATAATATGAATTATTGATCTGATAATGGAAAATACTGTGCAGTGATAATTATTGAACAACAATAATATAAAATTTTAACGTAGCAATTATTGAATCAATAAAATAAAATATTAAACAATAATTACTGTAACAATTATTGAGTAGTGCCTTCTTACGTAAGAATCAATAATTTCAAAAATACTGTGCAATACCGTGTGCTACTGTGCAATAACGCGTATTATTGTATTTTAACCACCGGGTATTCCAACAGTGTTAACGGTAACAACTACACCGTTATTTGTAAAAACTCAAATTTGTCACTTTCTTCATCTGACAGTTATTCTATTATGGGGCCCACAAATGGCTGCACCGTCGTACGAATATTTCCCGACAAAAAGAATATTCCACGACCAAACGAATATTCCCCGACAACAATGAATATTTTATAACCACTTGTGTATTTTGAAAAAAAAATTCATATATCACCCTTAACTTTAACATTTATCAATTTAACCATTTACTGAATAGTAATTATAAGAAAAATTGAATACTTTTATTTCATAAAATTTGAGGTCTTACATTTTGGTTCTCCAAAACAAGGTTTTCATATTTGGATCGGTTATTAAATTAAAAAAAGCACCGATTACTAGTCTAACTAGTGGTCAAATCTTGACCTAGTAACGTCATTAATATATAAAAATATATATTATTAATAATTAATAAAATTTTAAAAATCTCATTTTTTATGAACTAAAACATAATAAAATTGAATTACAATAATAATAAAAGTGGTTAGTTTTAATATTAAAACTTTTTTTGTACAAAAAAAATCGGGTTACTAGGTCAAGAACCAGTTTTACATTCTTTTTTTTTGTTCAAACCGGATTAGAGTGCCCAACAGGTTCCGATTTTTACCGATCAGCAGTCTGGTCCGGTTTATAAAACCATGCTCCAAAGCATAATTACGACTAATCTCCAATTTGTACCCTACACTTTAACCCTAAAATCGATTTGCACCATAAATTTTATTTTAAATTAAATGCACCCTAAGTTTCAAAACAATTTACACGATCCGCACCCAATACATTAAAATAATTTGCATCCTAAACTTTAGTGCAAAAGGTGCAAATTGTATTGAAACTCAAGTTTAAAATACATTTAATTCAAAATAAAATTTAAGGTGCAAATTGATTTTAGGGCTAAAATTTAGGGTGCAATTCAAAATTTAGTCCATAATTACATATACGTGGGTCCAAAATACCTTTGTGGTCAAGAGGATAGGTTCGTATAATTATAATTTATGGGATAATTAATCACATAAAATCTATCCGATCACTACAAGAAAAAGACCCAAAAGCGACCAAGATTATTAGCGACCTTCATTTTTGGTCGCTAATGCTTTAGTGACACATCATTTGAAACACTTTTTGAGACCCTTAGCATCACTCATAGTTTAAATACTCTCACTCGTTCATTTTTAATTAAGTACGTTTTAAGAGAAAATGATTAGAAATTTTAAAATATAATTAATGTTTTGTCGGTTTGAAATTTGATATAAAAATTTAATACTACTCTTCTAATATTTATTGAAAAAGATGAAAGGGAAACTAGTATTTAATATAAAAATAATATGATAATCTAAGTTATTAATGTTTATTTAAAATTTAAAAACGATAGATAAAATATAATTTATGCTTTATCCGTTTGAAATTTGATCGATATAAATATTTAATACTACTCTTCTAATATTTATTGAAAAAGATGCACGATAAACTAGTATTGTAAAATCCCGATTTTTATAAAATAAAAGTCTGATTTAATTTATGATTATTTTTTTAATTGTAAAATGTTAAATTGATAAATGGTCAAATGAGAAATTAATCGGATAAATGAGCTAATAATAGAGGAGTATTAAACCTTCTAGAATATTGTGGTCTATGAGAGGGGCGATTAATGCTAATAGAAGTGGAATAATCTTGAGGCTTATTTTCCTAATACTTTAAACTTTCCACATATTCCTCACCAACTTTTTGTTGATTGTTTAATTTCATTTTTGGTGGGACAAGGGAGTTAGGCAATTGATTGAGCCTAATAAAGCAAAATTAGCAACTTGCTCTTCATTTTCCACACTCCCTCCCGTAGGAATTTTGGGATAGAAGAAAGAAGAAGGAAAGAGAGAGAGAGAGAGAGAGAGAGAGAGAGAAGAGAGAGAAGGAAGAGAAAGAGAGAAAAGAGAAGAGCCTTGACCCGTAGTGTATGGATAATTCGTAGTCGTGATACTATTAAGCTGAGTCTCAGCATTATTGGTTTTACAGTTGTATATCTTTGACATGTAGTGCAAAGTTGGACTGTTGATTTACTTGATTATAAATATGAATTGTGCTTTAATTATAATATGTGGTGATTCAGGTGAAGACAGGTGATGAGGGTTCTCTTTGTCTTGGGTATAACCAAGAACTGTTGATGAGTATTACAGGAATGAAATATTAACAATGGACTTTTAAATCTAGAGGAGATAGTAGACATTATGTTCTACTTGACTCTTCTAATAGATTGCTGATTCCACTCCTATTATGGTTGAAAACTTTTATCTTCTACCATATGTTCTAAATATCTGAATTCTTTTGATAATTTAATTATCTTAAGTCATGACATTCTTTACTGGGCTATTTGTGCTCACCCTTTTATTTCGCCACCCCTTTCTAGTAATAAAAGTGTAGCTGGGACTAGCAGAGAGAACATGGGTATAAAGTGGTGATACAAATTAGTCACAAGCCTAATCAAATTATGAAACGGTGTGACATAATAATTGTACTGAGAACTTAAAATATGTGTGACATGTTTTATACCTCATTTAATATTTAATTTTGGTGAACAACAATAGGGTGAGGCGAATCAGAATTTGGAAGCGTCAAAGGTGCACTCCATTAGAATGAGGAGAACATATATCTTCTCGTGTCCATTCGGGAACTTGATATAATTGTTGTTGTACTTTATATAGCATTGTAATAATTTAAATATGAATATTGTCGTATTATATACGTAACAATATTTGTATTGAAACTCACAGTATATGAGTCGTCGTATTTTGTACGACAGTTGTATAAATGGAGTTGTAAGTAGTGTATTTTCTGGCGACCCAAGATGGGTGATGTATACCTATTTTAGGGGCGTCACAGTTGGTATCAGAGCTTAGGGATATGATCCCTGGCTGAGATGTGAGACTAAAACTAGGAGGGGAGAGATGGGTAATTCCTTCGCTAGTATGACCTACCTAAGTTTAATTGTTATTTAATTGGTCGGTCAGAGTATAGGGATATTATGTGACATGTTAATTAACCCTTATTTTGAAACTGTATTCTAGAATGATATCTGAAATATAGGAATTGAGCAATGGATGAGCCATGAGACAGAGGAAGTAGCTTGTGAGTTAGAATTTGAAATTCTTATTTCTTCGGAAATTCAGGTACGTACGTAAATTTCGAGGGCGAAATTTCATAAGGTGGGGTGATTGTAAAATTCCGACTTTTATAAAATAAAAGTCTGATTTAATTTATGATTATTTTTTTAATTATAAAATGTTAAATTGATAAATGGTCAAATGAGAAATTAATCGGATAAATGAGCTAATAATAGAGGAGTATTAAACCTTCTAGAATATTGTGGTCTATGAGAGGGGCAATTAATGCTAATAGAGGTGGAATAATCTTGAGGCTTATTTTCCTAATACTTTAAACTTTCCACACATTCCTCACCAACTTTTTGTTGATTGTTTAATTTCATTTTTGGTGGGACAAGGGAGTTAGGCAATTGATTGAGCCTAATAAAGCAAAATTAGCAACTTGCTCTTCATTTTCCACACTCCCTCCCGTAGGAATTTTGGGATAGAAGAAAGAAGAAGGAAAGAGAGAGAGAGAGGGAAGAGAAGGAAGAAAAAGAGAGAAAAGAGAAGAGCCTTCAACCTTCATTACATCCTTCCGTAGCCAATCTTCAGCAAAAGAAAAGAGAGAAAAGAAATAAGAGGAAGAAAGGAAGAAAGAAAGAAAGAAGAAGATGAAACCATGGAAGCATGAAGGATGAATAAGAAATCAAAAGGTAAAACCAAAACTTTTCATCTCTTTAATTTTTCCTAAGAGTTTGATTTGTTGAAAGTTGGGTTATAAGGGATCATGATGGATCCAAAGTAATAAGGAAGTATATGATAAAGATTTTATGTTTAATTCATGTCATAATTGAATTTATGATCAAAAAGTTAGGCATGTGTTTGAGGATGAACAAAAGTTATTTTGAGGACTTAAATTAAACTTGTAAAAGTGTTGACAGTTGATTTATGTGTAATATCCGAGGAGGATGATCTATAGATTAAGAAGTTTCAGAAATTTTCCAATTTGAACGGACTAAAAATGATTTAAATCAAAGTAGTGGTGAAAGTTTTCGTAAAACATGTTAAACGATGAAAAACTTAGTCTTGGGGGACTTTGAAGCAAAATTTTAGAATAATTAATAAATCTAAAAAATTATGAAATCATGGGGGTTTTGTAGAGCATGTTACAAGCTTTCCATAGGTTCGAAAATGGACTAATTTCGATAACGGATGAAAAAGTTATGAAGATTTGAAGTATGTGTGTCAAAAGTTGCAAAAATCTAGAAATCGGAGTTAAGTGTCAAGGGTCGGGCGCCCAGGCGCTGTACTAGTCACTTAGAATCTGTTCTTGGGCGCCTCGGCGCTTGCCCAAGGCCAAATTTTGGCGCCTAGGCGCTGGTCAAGTGTTAAGCCAAAGTCTGTCCGGACATCCTTTAGTAAATTGGGCATACATTTTTCATACGAACTCCGATTGAGGCGATTCAAGATTATCTGGAACGAGGACGAATAGACCTACAACTTTTGTTCTTTAAGTTTTTCAATTTGAGATCATTAGAAGGGGTAAAAATGATTATCTTTGGGACTATTGTGTTTTTGGAGACAATCAGAGGACATCGGGCATGCACGTATGCAACGTGTAATGTTTACGACGATAAAAGATGTTATTTTAAGTTGTAAAACATGAACATTATTAAATATAATGATATTATGCAAAGGCAACTTAAATGAATAATGAATTATTAGTTGATGTATATATTATTCGAGATAATTATGATTTGATGTTGATCCTTACTTTTAATAGAATTTAAATTGTTTATAAGTAAAGTATTGATTTGATTCTTACGAAAGAAGTCACTCGGTATTTATTTCAATAATTACCACAGTAGTTATTACACAGTGACTCATATTATTTGATATGATATAATTAAACCAGTTGACAGTATTGAGAGTTTATGTTAATAATTGTGAATAATGGTTCAAAGATTGAAAGGTTGTTGATTAAAGATATGTATGATATACAGATGTTTGTTCAATTATTTTCTTCTACAAAAGTAAGTTTGGCAGGACTTGCCGACACTCTACTTTTTCTAAAGTAGTTTGGACCACAACTCAATTATTTTTAAAACGTGTACAAGTTGGTTTAATTTTCTCTGCGGGACCATAAATTCCACTACCATTATTATATACCTCATTTGGTTATTTCCTCAAAGCAGGTGTGCTAGTTGTTTACTAAATTTTTAGTATAAATAGGTTGCTCGGTTGAGTAACTAAACACACACCATCACTATACTAAAAATATAGAATTCTTTTACTACAATATTGTGAGTATAATATTGTGAGTATTTCTATTGAGTGTATTGTTACTCCAAGTGTAGATAAGGAATGCAAGCATTGTTTAAGTTGATCGATTTCACAGAAAGCAGAATCAAGTCACATGCTAAAGTAAGGGATATCATTATTGTGGTAAGGGGTATCATTTTTATGGTAAAGTTATATCGTTTTCTTTCATACGCCATAATATGGTAAGATGTTATTATTCGTTTCTTCATATTGTCATTAAATGATGAAAGGTCCTGAAAGGATTATAATATCCTTAATAGTTTGTGCTTCAACTATTATTATGTTATCAATTTGGACTCTGGATAATTAAGTTGAAAATCTCTAAGATCTATGTTATCTTATTATTATGATGATCTATGTTTATTCATTATATATATCATTGTCATCATTCTCACGCTTATATTGTGTTGAAAATCATCTATGGCCAGTAGTGCATAGATGGACTTGGTATGATTATGACCAAGAATTATTCGGTATAATCATGACCGTAATGTTACAAACGATGTGGTAAAAGTCATCTTTGGCCCGTAGTGCATAGATGGACTTGGCATGATTATGATCAGTGTTCATTCGGTATAATCATGATTGTAATTGAAAACACGAATATCCTTGGCCGTAGTGCATGGATAATTCGTAGTCGTGATACTATTAAGCTGAGTCTCAGTATTATTGGTTTTACAGTTGTATATCTTTGACATGTAGTGCAAAGTTGGACTGTTGATTTACTTGATTATAAATATGAATTGTGCTTTAATTATAATATGTGGTGATTCAGGTGAAGACAGGTAATGAGGGTTCTCTTTGTCTTGGGTATAACCAAGAACTGTTGATGAGTATTACAGGAATGAAATATTAACAATGGACTTTTAAATCTAGAGGAGATAATAGACATTATGTTCTACTTGACTCTTCTAATGGATTGCTGATTTCACTCCTATTATGGTTGAAAACTTTTATCTTCTACCATATGTTCTAAATATCTGAATTTTTTTGATAATTTAATTATCTTAAGTCATGACATTCTTTACTGGGCTATTTGTGCTCACCCTTTTATTTCGCCACCCCTTTCTGGTAATAAAAGTGTAGCTGGGACTAGCAGAGAGAACATGGGTATAAAGTGGTGATACAAATTAGTCACAAGCCTAATCAAATTATGAAACGGTGTAGCATAATAATTTTACTGAGAACTTAAAATATGTGTGACATGTTTTATACCTCATTTAATATTTAATTTTGGTGAACAACAATAGGGTGAGGCGAATCAGAATTTGAAAGCGTCAAAGGTGCACTCCATTAGAATGAGGAGAACATATATCTTCTCGTGTCCATTCGGGAACTTGATATAATTGTTGTTGTACTTTATATAGCATTGTAATAATTTAAATATGAATATTGTCGTATTATATACGTAACAATATTTGTATTGAAACTCACAGTATATGAGTCATCGTATTTTGTACGACAGTTGTATAAATGGAGTTTTAAGTAGTGTATTTTCTGGCGACCCAAGATGGGTGATGTATACCTATTTTGGGGGCGTCACAAGTATTTAATATAAAAATAATATGATAATCTAAATTATTAATGTTTATTGAAAATTTACAAACACAGATAAAAAATAATAAATTTCACTCTCTAAAAAGATATATAAAAAGGAATGGTAGTACTTTGATGACTAAGGAATAAATACTAAAAATTTTGTGATTGGTTATAATTAATTATTGGGCCAATTAATGGCAAAGCATTAATTAGTTACAATTTGACACAATATTTTATATTCATTTTTTTATAATCATGTTTTGTCATGGGTTATTTTTTTATATTTTAAAAGTAAACACGTTTTTCTCCAAATAGGGTCCACAATACTTGCATCCTCAATTAAATGGCTACTATTTTTATTTTTATTTTTTTGCAAACTTATATTTATAATTCAATTTTAAGAATATATTTTATCTTAAGGAAGGGTCTAATATGGTAGCCTAGGAAAAGGATTACTAAAATAAAAAGATTTTGCCACTAAACTATCAAAGCCTTTTTCATTAAGCCAAGTATGACATCCTGATTATTTCATATATTTGAGAAGTCACGAATATTAATTATAAGTAACTTAAATTTTTTTGTGACGATCACCCAAATTGATTTTAACTAATATCATCTTTATTAACAATATTTTGATGACAAAAGATTGTATACAAAAAAAGAATACAGAATTATGCGTATGATGGTAATTGATTATAACCATTCATGTATGATAGAATATCCACTAATTATAATTTGACACATCAATTTTTATATCCACCTTTATAGAAGTGAATTATTGTACTATTACTAAAGCTGTAAAATGAGCAAACAATTCGGGCTCGATTCGTATTCGTTAGATTAGAAGTTCGATTCGAGCTCGACTCAAAATATAAATGAGTTAAATATGAATAAATTTTAAAGTTCGATAAATTATTCGAATCTTTTCAAATTGTAATTTTCTATTGATACTCGGATCATATTCGTTCGAAAAGTTCAAACTGTTCGGGCTCAATTAGGAATCGTGTTCGACTCGGTAGTTAAATGAGCCTCAATCAAACCTTATTTTATACTCGATAAATTTTGTGAACTAAATCTAAGCAACTTAATACTCAGTTCGACTGACTCAATTCGTTTACACCCTTAACTATTATCGTCAGTAAGTAACTTTTCGATCCTTAGAATCACTCGAGTAGCTAGTATGTAACAATAAACACGATATACATTACAAAGATAATGCAGCACCATGATTATATTATATTAATGCATCATCCCTTACAAATTAACTATAAATTAACTATAATAAATTAACTATGATGTAAATAATTACAAATAAGTTGTCATAATTAATTATATCATATGATTGATAAATAGTAATTGTGATTCCAACTACATGGTATGTGTGGAAATAAATTCGTTGAAACCCTAATGATGGGTATTCTGTTAAAATGCTAACAGTTGAAGCTCCATTAAAATCCTAACAAAAAAATATAATTAGCGACGGATAAAAAATTCGTCAAATGATATCTAATTTTGTGATTAGTGGGGGCTCCGTCACTATTTTGTTTTAACAACGGCAAGCAATAGACTTAATTAGCAATGAGACTATAGGTGACAACTTAATTATCCATTAAATACATAATCAAAGACTGATGATTCATTCCGAGTAAAATACATAATCAAAGACGACGACGATTCATTCCGATACTCATATATATCTCTAATTTTAATATGGTATATATCTCTAATTTTAATATTAGTACGCTTCCGTTAAAACCCTAATTGTGAAAATTCCATTAAATTGTTAAAAAGTTTCATTAAAATCATAATTAATGTTACGTTTCGATTGAAGTAATAAAAAAAATAAAAAATTTAAACATTTCAAGTGTATGTTTCGTTGTTATTGTTGATGGTGAATGGTGTGATAGGATATATGGTTACATACATCCATTCTATTAAAATGAATTTCGTTCCACAACTTCTCAAGAATGAAAATCAAGGAAAATTTCATTCCATCCAAATAGCTTACACAATGATAACCAAATACGCTATCTTTCATTTTATTTTTTTCTTCATTTTATGTTTTTAATTCAAACATAACATAATGACTTATAGCTTACACAATTAATCAAAATCACTTTTAGTGTTGCTATAAATACTTTAACTTTATGCTCTCTAATCATTATTTTAAAATGTTACCACTAAATTAAGTTGATCACAATTGTAAAACATTAGTACCGGCCAATCGCATATAATTTTTCTAACCCTTTAAAGTTTAAAACAAAAATTATAATCAACAAGTTATAACTAGTTGATTAGTATCCACCAAAGGATATGATTTAATATGGCACTATCTACAAGTTGTTGATTTTAAATAGGCAAAACTAATGATTTGGTCATCGAAGTTGGCACGTTTTATTGAATACTTGATTGAACTTTTAATTTTTCAAATTAACTAATTGAGCTAATTATTATTTTCAAATTGAGTCACTCCGTTAAAAAAAGTAGACAGACGTTAAAATTTTATTTACGTGGCTCTGAAAAAAATATACAAAAAAAAAAAGTACACGTGGCAAAAAAATAAATAAACCTTCTTTTTACATTTTAAAGTTTTAAAAAAATAAAAAAATTAACATTTTAAAGTTTTAAAAATGACAAAAATATAATAAAATAAAACAAAAACAAAAAAATCAAAACATCTTTCTTCTTCAACTAAAACAGATTTAACCTTGATTATTTGTTTTTACAGATCAAACATTATTTGTTGCCTCTAATCTTGAACTAAGGAACTAAGTCTCAGCACAATGCTTATGTGCAACAGCCAAATCATCTTTACAAGAACAACCCAATTCAATGGGTACTCCAGATTCTTGGTTAGATGTATTTTCTCTCCAATGGCAACTTTAAATAACACCCATGTTGATCCAGAACAGGACAATAGTAATGGTTGTCGCCACTCCACCGACGGCGCCGCCGTAAGTGACGGCAGCTCAAGCTCCTCTGAAGCCAACGGACGGTCATGGAACTCGTCCTTTGATTCCACAGCCGGAGGGTCATACCTGCACGGGGCCTCGAGCCTATCTACTTCTGAGATTGTGGAGTGTTAACGCCTGATTTTGTACGCTTGACAAAATCACCAAAACAGCAGACCAAAATAGCGCCAACGGTTGATGAAGTAATTGTTGCGAAATCAAACTCACGAAACACACTCACATAAACTTAAATAAATAAATATAAAGTATGAACACAAGATTTACGTGGAAACCCAATTGGGAAAAAACCACGGAGAGAGAGAGTAATCCACTATAATAATATTGGGAATACAAGTTGTGTATTTGTGTTCTTGTCCTCTATCATATTGTCTTCTATTATCTTTTTTTCTCCCCTAACCCTAGCTTGTAGCCATATATATAGAAGTAACCTCCACCCGCATCCAACTAGGAAAAGGGTTCCTTATCTCTCCAAATAAGGAAACACAACCCTATTTTAATAAGGACTCTTCTACTGTCATAATAAATACATATGGGTCATCACCAGATCCGGACCATTAAATAGATTGGGTTGCACCATGGCTAGACCCAAATAATCACATCCCAACATTGCCCCTCAGTCTCTTATTTATAAGAAACTTATAAATGAGAGACTATACAAATATATCCCAACAAAAACATCACGCATGAACTTCATGTGCCGAACTAAAATTGTTGGCTCCCAATATCGCCGCCTCACTCCTCTTGTTCACTCATAAGATAGATGACCAATTTCCCTTATTACTACTGAAGATATAAAGAACCCACCTTATCACAACCGAACCAATCTTATCACTACCGAAGATATAGAGAACCAACCTTATCACAACCGAACCAACCTTATCACTACCGAACCCACCTTATCACTACAGAAGATATAAAGAACCCACCTTATCACAACCGAACCAATCTTATCACTACCGAAGATATAGAGAACCAACCTTATCACAACTGAACCCACCTTATCACTACCGAACCAACCTTATCACTATCGAAGATATAAAGAACCCACATTATCACAACCGAACCAACCTTATCACTACCGAAGATATAAAGAACCCACCTTATCACAACCGAACCAACCTTATCAGTACCGAAGATATAGAGAACCAACCTTATCACTACCGAACCCACCTTATCACTACCGAACCAACCTTATCACTACCGAAGATATAAAGAACCCACCTTATCACAACCGAACCAACCTTATCACTACCGAATATATAGAGAACCAACCTTATCACAACCGAACCAACCTTATCACAACCGAACCAACCTTATCACTACCGAACCCACCTTATCACTACCGAACCAACCTTATCACTACCGAAGATATAAAGAACCCACCTTATCACAACCGAACCAACCTTATCACTACCGAAGATATAAAGAACCAACCTTATCACAACCGAACCAACCTTATCACAATCGAACCAACCTTATCACTACCGAAGTCAATTAGAAGTAGGAGTCCTAATTAAACCTCCTTATCCCACCATTGCCCCCCAGTCTCTTATTTATAAGAAACTTATTTATAAGAGACTATTCAAAAAGTCTCCATGGGATTTTTATCCTCGGGACTTTTATCCTCGGGATTTATATCCTCAGAACTTTTATCCCCGGGATTTATATCCTCAGGACTTTTATCCTCGGGATTATTATTCTCGGGACTTATATCCTCGGGACTTTTATCCTCGGGATTTATATCCTCGGGACTTTTATCCTCGGGACTTTTATCATCCGAATTTTCTTCAGTCTGTGGTTGATGATGAAACCGAAGCCGCCTTTAAAGCACTTCAATGATATAAAAGCTTAAACTTTTATCTTTGCGCTGGCTGAATTCGTTACTGGTGCGGTGACTCAGCACCAATTTATCATCACCTGGACCAAAGTGTTAATGTTTAGATTTTACATACATTATGTGAATACTATCACTACATGCATAATATAAGTTAGAGAATATGTAAAATTGTATCAATAATCAATTACGATCATACTTCAATTGCTATTGATATAATACATATATACACACGTACACGTATATATTTATTTTAATAAAAAAGAATCACTTATCTCCTTCGGTGAATCGATGATTTTAAATCGACACTAGAACAAGTGTCTTGTTCCCACAGACGGCGCCAATGTTAACGCCTGATTTTGTACGCTTGACGAAATCACCAAAACAGCAGGCCAAAATAGCGCCAACGGTTGATGAAGTAATTGTTGTGAAATCAAACTCACGAAACACACTCACATAAACATAAATAAATAAATATAAAGTATGAACACAAGATTTACGTGGAAACCCAATTAGGAAAAAACCACGGAGAAAGAGAGTAATCCACTATAATAATATTGGGAATACAAGTTGTGTATTTGTGTTCTTGTCCTCTATCATATTGTCTTCTATTATCTTTTTTTCTCCCCTAACCCTAGCTTGTAGCCATATATATAGAAGTAACATCCACCTGCATCCAACTAGGAAAAGGGTTCCTTATCTCTCCAAATAAGGAAACACAACCCTATTTTAATAAGGACTCTTCTACTGTCATAATAAATACATATGGGTCATCACCAGATCCGGACCATTAAATAGATTGGGCTGCACCATGGCTAGACCCAAATAATCACATCCCAGCATGGAGGTTTCAGAGAAGAGGAAGGAATCCTCTGTTTCACAGTGTTCGATAGAATTGATGGATCTGAAAGCTGGGATACTTGAAACCAGCTAAATTTGTCCAAGTATGAAAGAGATTGTAGAATTTGTCATATGACTTTGGATTCATCTAACCAAGAATCTGGATTCATCTAAATTTGTTTTTGTTTTATTTTATTATGTTTTAATTTGTCATTTTTAAAACTTTAAAATGTAAAAAGAAGGTTTATTTATTTTTTTGTCACGTTTACTTTTTTTTATTTTTTGTATATTTTTTTCAGAGCCACGTAAATAAAATTTTAATGTCTGTCTACTTTTTTTAATTGAGTGACCCAATTAACTTTTTTTAATTGGGAAAATGAAGGTTAGTCAATATTTTATTGACTTAAGATTCCTTTACTTGTCAATAGAAATTGGTATTTATCCAAGTGGAACTTCAGTTTAGTCAAGTTAGGATATAAGTATTTAATTAAGGACTAGTTATATGTGTACAAATTATGTATAAATTTAATTGTGCATAAATAAAGAGAAAAAATAGTATATGAATTTTAACATTTAAATTATTGATAAGATTTATTAAGTTTTATATAAATTAATTTTTTTTACTATTCGATAAATTATAATATTCATGTTTGTGCATAGTTTATGAACAACTATGTGTGTCCAATTTGTGGACATAGAATTACTCATATTAAAGATCTCTAATCACAATTCAAATTAAATAAATTATGATTTTTGACCTCTATTAATGATATATATTGTAAAAGTTTATGTTGATTATTTGATTGTCAGTTACATGGATAAGTTTAGTGGTAATTACTTTTTTTAGAGATATGAGTAATAAGTGGGACCTTCTTATAATTCCTACCAATATTTTGTACTGATAAGTTTCGCAATTGATAAATTTATCGCAATACATAGTAGGAATCATAAATCAAGAGAAATGATATTTTTACATATAATTTTGATATTTTCATGTATGCTCCTCTCACATGAAGGTGTGGACCCATCCTACTCTTTTGTGAGAGAAGACCAAGTAAAAATATCAAAATTATATGTAGAAATAGCATCCCCTAAATTAATTGTTTTATCATTATGGCGATTTGACTTGATGAACCCAAGGTTTTAATCTATGTGTCCATATCAAGACGTGTTGTTTCTCCGACGTACGCGGATATTTTAAGAAATTGATATTTTCACAAGAAAAATTAATTTTTCACCAAGAAATTGATATTTTTGCAAAGCTCTCATCACATGGTTTTTAATGTGTGTCCATACCAAGTCGTGTTGCTTCTCCGGCGTGGATATTTTTAAGGAATTGATATTTTCACAAGAGAAATTGATTTTTTAGCATGAGAAATTTGATATTTTTGCAGAATTTTTCTCACATGAATAGTAAATAGACTCCATTTTTATATGAGTAAAATTTTGTGAAAATATAATTTTTTTTTTCTTGTAAAAATAGTAATTCCTCTTTTTTGCCCCACTCAAATCATTGATATCATGCTAAGTGAGTCTAAAAAGAATTTGGCTCCCTTTTAATACATATATCTTCTTCAATTATATCAAATACATTAATTATTTATATATTTTAATAGTATAGTTGAAATTGACATCAACCACTTGATTTTATATATGTTATTGAGTTGTATCATTAGACAAATACTGCAAGTAATCTACATTTTTTCAATATCTAATGATCATGTGACTTTTTAAATCAAAATTTTAATGGTTAAAAAATTAATATTAATTTCTAGCAGTAGAAGCACTTTCAGTAATTTAATTTTTTTGCCAGAAATTATCACGATATTATGAATTATACATTTAGATTATATATGACTAACAAAGATATTATGATAAATATTTGTACATTGGTGTAATCGGAGTAAAAGTGTAATGGAGTAGATTCAAGTGCAATTTGATAAAGAAGTTGGATTGTAACTAACGCACAATTCTAAGAGATAAAATTAATAGAATAAATTAAAGCGAGACTCTTCTTAATTATCTCATACTCCGTGTATTCACCTACGTGGATATTTATTATAGACATATATTTGTTGTTATATGTAGGAAGACCCATATGATATATATTGAAATATTCCATATTAATTTTAGAGTATTTCTATCATGTGCACCAACTATGCACAAACCGATGTGCACAAATAAATTAAGAGAAAAATAATATGTCTTACCATTTAGATTATTGTTAAAATTTATCGTTGTTTTACATTATTATATTATTATTTGATATACAGCTGAAAAAATAGTAGTTTTTCACATTTTTTAATGCACATCTTGTGCACATAGAATTAATTTTAATTTAATAAACAATTGATTTCCACTAATATAAAAAAGAGAGAGCATATTTATGTTATAAAGTACGGAATTCAATTTATTTTTTACTACACCCACCCACCCACCCACCCACCCACCCACCCACCCACCCACCCAGATACTCTCATTTTTATTGAGTAAAACTTTTTGCAAAGGATGAGTTATTTGTGTGCCTGCCCTCGAAATTGATTATATATATCTCGGATACGATACGTCGATACGGAGTTATTACAAAGTTGATTGGGACACCACTCGCTAATCATCTAGACTTGCCAAAAGAGAGTGACAGATTTTCATTTCTGTGCAATTTCTACGACATTGGAAAAATGAGTGCGTACTTCTTCTTCCCTTCAATCTTTTCGTCTGTGAAATAATAGCAAAAAAGTTTTTATTATTTTATTCTGATATGGCTCTCAGGATTTTGACCTAATCTCACTCATATCCTCTATCTCTCCATCCAAAAAGTCAAAGGTAGCCTGTATTTTAATTATTTTTATTTTGTTACAAATGTACATGCACTACTTCTAAATCAAATTTAGATATGAAAAATTATGTAAAAATTTCCTGGTTAAATCAAATTTGGAGGGAGATTATTTCATGATTTTTTTGCTAATAGATCGATCTGAATTTTGTCTAATATATTCTAGAGATTTGGGGAAATGACGGTGATGAACACTCTACAAGTGATCTAAGATCTTAGAAAACCCTAGTCTAAATTAATTATAAGGGTGATGGATATCCTTCTAAAATATTTTTCAGGCATATATCTACAGATCTATGTATATTTGTTAATTTCTAATACTAGGGTTTCAATACACTTTTCTGTTTCCTTTAATCTCATATATATCCCCAAAAATAGCAAGTACGTGGATGATCCAAGAGATTGTGTTTTTCTATTGATGATCTAAGTT